>JAJSOF020000019.1:99730247-100204902 GCA_025594305.2 Periplaneta americana
AAAACTACAATGTACAAAAAAATTTAAATTAAACACATTGATAGCTTAGAAAATTGACATGAACCACTGAAATTTAACTATAATATTATTAAGGCATATAATTTAAATAAATAAAAACAATTAAAAGCAATTTAACACTGTACTAATTGTGTCACATCGTGTTGATACCAGTTCACAGAAGGTGTTCAAAATGGCTCCATTCACTGCCAAACAATGCATGTCTGTCTTTGTAAATTGTTTAATGCTTTTAGCAACACTGTTCTGTTAATCTCTTGCAGCTAATCACTAATTCTACATTTTAATCCTTCCAGAGCTCTTGATCAGTCCTAGTAGACCATCCACTTCAATTGGACCCACAAGAAAACTTCTTATTGGTTGAGAGCAGGGAATTTTGAGGCCATTCAATACTTATTCTCCTTTCTATTCATACTTCTGGAAATTGATATTATTTTTTAAATTAACTTTTGTCTATAATCATCTAATTCGTGGCCCCCTATTTTTCCTTCATAGCGATAAATTGATATACTGAGGCATTAAATCTTCTTCACATGCACATAGGCGTATGTAGATAATAGATTTGACGCAAATTTTACAAAATAATATTTTATAATTTATAAAATTCGTGATTTTGTACGTTTTGAGTCCTGTAGAATGCAAAAATGAAAAAATAAGTACATGGAGTCATTTACAAAAAGGTTTCCATGGCACATCCATTATAAAGTTTTTGAAAATGCTTTAAAAATATTTCTTTTCACCGCCCTATAAATTTTGTATATAAACTTTCTTCATACAATTAAGAATAGGGAAATTATAACCAGACAACAAATAGGCCTTCTATGCTCAAGGTTGCGGGTTCGATCCCAGGCCAGGTCGATGGCATTTAAGTGTGCTTAAATGCGACAGGCTCATGTCAGTAGATTTACTGGCATGTAAAAGAACTCCTGCGGGACAAAATTCCGGCATATTCGGCGACGCTGATATAACCTCTGCAGTTGCGAGCGTCGTTAAATAAAACATAACATTTTTTTAACAACAAATGTTTCAAAGTATGCAGAAAGTAAATATTGCTCTTAACGGTCAGACTGAAGTGGGGGTTAAGTCAATTGGCTTTATTTAATGGAAGAAATACAGTTTACTTTAGATAGAATAATATAGCATTGTTTTATTCCTACTACTTTAGCGTATTTCAGGTCAATCTTAAAGTGTCAAATGACCTATCTCTCTGGCACGTCTGTCGTTACCGTATCAATTAATAGGTGTGGAAGAATGACGTCATGCGCAACGTGAGAAAGGAAGCGTTATGTTCCGTCTGTTGTCACAAAATACAAGCAGTGTTCCATACTACGAGTATATACCTTGTATATAGAAGATTATAAGTTGTCAAACTCTCGAATCCAGCCCTGGGCTGTTGGTCGAAAGGTTGCGTTGATACAATTGAAGAGTCCACTGCAAGAATGATGGATGTCATTTGGAGTACATTTTGCAGAAGAAGCAACTGAACGTTTGAAATGCTTGGCGCTCAAAGCTTAAATGTGATTTTCCGATCATTACTGGACAGTGACTATCAGTGTTAATGCCATATAACTCTCTGCGTACATTCTAATACTGGGTGTTCATTTCAACGTGTGTCATGACGTCACTGTTGATGAGTCAACGATTTGAAGCGAGTCTCAGCTTTTGTGTCAGAGAAGTTGCCTATTAATCAAGGCGTTCAATCTGAACTTGAGAACGTGTAGCAACAGATGGCGGTCTGTACGGTCTGTGTGCTACCATAACCTCTTTCGAACTGTGTTTTGCGCGGCCAAGTCGTACGCAGGGTATTTGTTATCATCGGTTGCGTACGGCAACATTCCACAACACAAATTAAATACTCCGTGTCCATGTTGACCGTCGAAATTAATGTCAACAAATACGTAAGTAATCGTCTTAACCCTCTTCCCATATCCCGACAGTAAGAAAAAAACTCACCTCAGTACATGTTTCGAAACAGTTCACATTCCTGCCACTACCGGCGTTACCGTACGTATCGGTACATACTCTTCTGAATGAACGCCGTACTTGCTAGGCAACTTCTCTGGCACATAAGTAATACACCTCTGCGGAAGTGTAGGAAGATTGAATTCTCTAGGCTCAACGACTAGCCACATGACGGCATACAGCGAGCCATGACACACTTTGAACTGAACACCCAGTATGTCTTAGGCTATGCAGTGACAGTCTTGGTTCATTTTCGACAAGAAAGTGACTTTCATCATTCTTGCAGTGGACTCTTCAATTAAAATTACGCCCATCTTTAATCCCAGTATTCTTGTTGCTTACAACTGCTATAAACTGTTTTGAAATATCATAAATAACACACATTTCGTACTATGGGGGTTCCTTACAATTCCCACAAGCCTCTATCTCTCTGACTTGCTTTGTTGCTCATAGATGTCTGATCCCTCTGTTGCAGAATTCGTCATGCGTCATCCCCGTCCGCGTGACTTTGTGTTTACGTGATGATGCTGTTTCCTGAATTCCATGCAAGCGTAGGGCTCGCTCCGTAATGGTCTTTTGAGCCCCATAGCCGCCGAGGCTTACAGTTCTGGGCCATTAAGAATAATATTCAGCGAATAACAACAACAGTCCAATATCCCACGCGATTGATTCAGTGCTGCCAACCGCAGTTCGATACATGTTTCACATTCCAAGTTTATTTGTTGTGGTTCAGTTCTTCCGATTTGTTTATTTTGTACATAATGGAAATTCAAAGCCCGTGTGTTATTATTATCGCCATCGTATTTATAGCATTCTACTGTTCCGATTACCACAGTGAGTTATAGATTTTATAAACAAAATAGAAATAAACAAATCTATTCACACAAAAGTGGTTTCAGTCTCATCGTTTAGCTGGAACTATTGGTTGTATCAATGACATTAGAGGATATTGTCTACACTGACAGAGGAATCTTCAAAATCACCAAACAGGAATCTACTTTAAATCGTATCCGATATAGCCTACTGTATTTTTGTCTTCAGTCCTCCTACAGATCATCGTGGACCTTGACATTTCTGCATTCGGTACCCCAATGACTATTGTTTATCATTAAACTTGTTATTGCTATCTATAACATTATATGTACATCTTAATTAATATTAAATTAATAATACTGAATACTTCATTCTTGAATATACCCTTTTAACGCTTATATAATCATTGATGTACTGTTAAATTATTTCAATAAATAAATAAGTAAATTAATTAATTAATTAATAAATAAATAAATAAGTAAATAACTAAGTAAATATATATATAAGTAAATAAATAAGTGAATAAATAAATAAATAAGTAAATAAATAAATAAGTAAGTAAATAAATAAATAACGATTTCACTGTTTTAACATTGTAAATTTTTGGTGTTATATTACCTGATTGACTGGTTATGATGTTGTTTGCATCATTCATGAAGCTTTGTAAGTTCCAGCGCTATCTTCTGGTTTCTTCTTGTAGTGGGGTGTGTTCATGATTGTATTGAAAATCAATTGTGTTGAGGATGTGTTGTGGGTGTGTTTTTATATGTCTGTAAATTTCGTATTGTTCTAGAGTATCGAGTTTCTGGTTTTTTCGTTGAATGTATATTATTTTCATATGTGTCTACAATATTTTATTCAATTTTCATAACCTTTTAGCCAGTCTTTTGCGGTCTGGCAGCACAGTTTGTAGAGCAACTGACTATGAACTGGAAGATCCGGGGTTTGATCTTGGGTAGTGACGGGATTTTCTATAAATTTGCTATGAAATTGAGTACTGAGTCTTTTCCCGGGTTAAAAAAGGCGGTAAAAGCTATCACGTCACTCATTCTAGTGTCGAAGACAAGAAAATATGGGCTCTACTTCCAGGCCCTCCTCAAGTGCGTTTATGACATGCATAGGGGATACTTTACCTTTTATTATTTCTTCAATTCTTTATCAAGTCTCGAGCACAGCTTTTTTCAACCTTTTTCAACGTGTGGCACACTAAAGTTGTAATTTAAAATCCAGCGGCGCACTCATAATCTAAACCATTGGTTCTAACTAGGGAGAATGTTTTTTCCTAAAATGATGTAAAATACTTTTTTTTTTTAACGTTGGTCCATAGTGACACTTGTGGCGGACAAGGTCGCAGTTGGGGTTTTTTTTCGGGATTCTTCCGTTTCCCCGGCAGGATACGCATGGAGGGGGGTGGCCTTGAGACTAGTGAGGTGGCTTGCTGGATATCTGGATATGCAGCGAACCTTAGTGTAGTCAGCCGGTGTGGATTCGGGATTGCGCCTAGCTTGAGGATCAGCGCAGTAGATCTTCATTAGTTCTGGGAGTGGTGCTGGGTAGTAGTGCTCCCCCGTTAAATTCAAATTTAATTCAATTCAAGATTAGTACGATATTCTAACTTTAGTGATCTAGAAACCCTGGTTGCGCGTCAATCATTCTCTTCTCTGCCGCTGGCACACCTACACTCTGTTTGCTGAATGTTGACTTGTGTTGCGTTCTCTCAAAGTTTACTATTGTGGACACACTTTTTTTAATACTCTTTTAACTTTTATTTTCCCAATTTTTGCCACGACAACTTTCACCGGTTGAAAATGGCTGCTCTAATACCTCCTAATGCTTTATTGTTGTCCTCATTGATGGTGTCGCTCTGTCAACATTGTGACGTTGAAATATGCGTTCAAATTTCAAGAACAGCCCTTATGATACATCAGGCATGTCAGAAATCAGACTCTGAATGTGCAGTTATGTGCGCGGATCGCCGGTCTGTGCGGATTGCATCATTCAAGGGTTGCTCTTACCAGTTCTTAGCTGGAGGGGTGTACAATAATCTATTCTGTGCTTCTAGGGTTGGATTAAATAGGCATTTGGACATTATAAACACACTTAGCAGAAGGAAAAAAAAACACGGTTATTATCAGTGTCTGTATTTGACAATTGTAATACAAGAAACTTTAGGCTTACTCAGTTATACTTGACAAAGTAGTGGTTTGTAAAGCATAATTTATTAAAATGATTTTTATATAGTATTTGAAGAAAAAGAATATTGCAGTAATTCGAAACAACTAAAAACGAACACAGTATTTCATTTTACGTAGTAGGTACTAATTATTTTAAATAATAGATCCTATTCTTTCATTGTTCATCAAGCATTATTATTTATTGGGGCCATTGGTACACAAATGTTAAACAAAATATACTCCCAATTAATTACATGCAGTAGGAAATTGTGAAGTTTTTACACTGAAATAATTTCCTTACTGTATGTCAATATAAATTAACATTAATATTAATAAATTATATAAATTAAGCTTAGAATTTAAATTCACATATAATTTATTTAGAAAACATTGAGGGCAAGTATCGACAAGTTGGAAGCGTTACTGTAAGAAATTAAAAGTGTAGTTCACAAGCTGTGAAGCGACGATATTCTATTTATGTCAGGTTTAAAGATTTATTAATGTCAGTATATTAGCATAGTGACGTGAGACGGAAAATTTGCAATTATATATTTTTCCAGAAAAATTTTCCGCCTTGCAAATAGTTGCTTTCTTCGCTCCTTACAAACTTCGTTTTGCCGTTAGAGAGCTGATTAACTTTACTAATCTGATCTAAACTGTCACAACACTATTACCTCGACATGGGCTGATCAAAACCCTTCATTTTAAAATAATTATTGTTGGCTGAGGAAAGCATTATAACAACTATGTTATATGATTCATAATTTCCCTTCTTCGTTATCTGTGAACTCCTCACTTTATTTATCATAACTCATTCACAGGCAGCCAAATCAGTACTAGAGATGGCCGATATTTCACAAACCGATATTTTGTCACAGGTATTTTTTGTCACATATAAACCTGTGACTGATGACGCGAAATATCTGTGACAAAATATCGCTATCGAAATCTGCTCCGTATTCAGTACTCTGTGACTGATATTTTCTCCTCTACGTCGTAGGTTTGCGCGTGCGCATGATACAATAACAGCAATCTGGCGGTAGTTTTTCCCATCTTATTATAAATGATGTAGTTATTACACGATTTAAATAATAACACCATTGGTTACCAGTACTTAATCTTGTGTAAAATCCTGTCTGAACAACTGTTTTGTTTTGTAATTATTTTCCAATGTTTTTCCGAATACTTATGTTTCATTAATTTTTATTCTGTGACTCAATATTATAATGTTAATGCACGACTTGAAATAATTTATCCATTATATTATATACAATAAAAAGGATCAATTTTTAAAACGATTAGGATAATTATATAACCTCAATTTCTCCATACCCAACTACATTTAAAAATGACCAACTGGTTCAATATCTATAATATAACCTCTTGGTTCACGAGGTTAACTTTTGACATGTTACTGTTCAGTTAGCTAAGTATTTATTTGTTAATGGTACATGTACATAATTTCTTTGTTGGATTTTCCATATAAATCACTGATGAGTGGTGTGTATAGAGAAATCGTATTCATATTTCACTGCTCTTCAATATTTCCTGCTAATTTTTATCGATGTGACAAAATATCGGTGTAATTCATGCTACGTATCGATATAAAATATCGGTGTGACAAAATCACCGATAAAAGTCACAGATATTTAATTGTCACAGTCACAGTTGTCACAGATACTTGAAAATATCGTTTAAGCTCATCTCTAATCAGTACCCGTACTGAAACAAAAGCTGATATGCTGTTGCAGATCTGTATAGCCCTGTCGCGTTCTCCTCCAAGGCGATTCTCTCCCTCCAGGTAGGAGAATAGAAAGTACACATCGCACAGAGACTACTGCACAATGTGCAGGGTTTTGACATGCCTGTGATACAGGGTGTCCGCAGAAACATTACGGGGTTACAAACTGCTATAATCCTGTCACTATGTGTTTTACGAAATTCATACCGGTGTCATTAGAAAGAATAGCTCAAAGAATTTCAGGAAATGCGTAATTGATAATTGTTGACCGAAACAACAGAAGGCGCCCTACGAGTTTTAAATGGACTCGGTTATTTTAGTTCACATGCTTCACTTCCACGTTCTGCTGGATGCCTATGGAGTGGGGTGAAGTTCGTAGTATCTTGATATCTCCTCTCATGTTCAAACATTGCACGACACTAATTTATCGCCGCGCTCTCGTGGTTAACATGTCGGCATCATACAATAACGTGCGGTGTGCTTTTAAAACATAATTTTGCCGACCGATTGTTGCTCTGTAGGTTTCACTCTAAGCGTCACGTTGTCACGTCTACTTCCTCGATAAGAATAAGTACTAGTTTGTTATATTTTTAAATGGCTATTATTATTATCATTATTATTATTATTATTATTATTATTATTATTATTATTATTTCATATACGAGTACGTTGAGATTCTTAACTCTTAATAATAATTTTTAATCACATACCTTAATGTTCGTCCTCAGCACAAGACATTGCAGCCTCGGTTTTAGTCCACGTGGATTAGACAAGTAGGCGTCATTTAATACTGGAAGCAGCTTATTGGTTGCAATATTGAAATTGAGGCGAGTGATTGGAGCGGCGACATAAGAAATTGAAAACAATAATGCAATTAAATTTCAAAGACCTGCCGAATGTTAACCATGAGAGCGCGGCGATAATACTGTATGTAAGACATCTTTTGGAATATTGCTCCAACATTGCAACTCCACCCTGCACCACTCTCTGCTCGTGTGACGTAACAGTAGCTGTTGAGTTGTTGCACATCACTAGCGTCAAGCGTAATCGATACCCATTTAACCGTTATTCAAATTCGCCATTATAATAATTAGTATCAAATGGGCCCAGTAATTGATCCGGTCAGCCCATACAGGACCGGAATATAATATTATTATTTTCTCAATATTATACAGTTAGCCGGAAATTGCGCTGACGTATAAGAATAAAGTTATATATCAGCTTTATGGGGTGTACCTCTGCATCACATAAAATATCAATGTTCCGTGTTAAATTATTAATGATACACTATTTAATATTACCGGACAGAAATACACACTGGTCTATCGCTCACGATTCCTGTTATGTGATGGCTCGATAAGCTTGTCTGCAGATTTTGCAATGCTTTAGGAGACAAACACACGTACTTATTGATTGTTTGTTATTTACAATTTATATACACTGTTGTTATTAATAGACGTCCACCGCTGCAGAGTGTGCAGAAACGCAAATCTATCTGGACAAAATTAATAACTTCTCTGCATTCCAATTGTTACGAAACTTTATTTATACACATTTTATGATCGATAACAAACCCCTTAACACTCTGCTCTACGCAGATGATGTAATTATATTAGCTAACACCGAAGACAACTTACAAATGGCAATTCATAGGTTATATCAAAAAGTAAAAGAGTACAATTTAGAAATTTCTATACACAAAACAAAAACCATGGCCTTTATTGGTAAAAATTCTAGAAGAACTAAAATAATTATCAATAACTCTGGAGTAGAGCAAGTAAATGCTTTTACTTACCTTGACTGTAATCTCTCCTATATTCATTCTCGAGATATAGATAATAAATTAGCCAAATTTCAACAGCTGTCAAGAACAATTAGAAATACACTGTTTAAGAAGGTCCGGCAAGATACAATTTTGAAATTCTACAAAACAATGGTCATTCCAACTTTGCTATATGGATCAGAAACTTGGACTCTTAACAACTAGTCAACTGAAAAGAATAGAAGCAGCTAAGATGAGATTACTAAGACCGCTAGCAGGCTACACTCTCTATGACCATAAATATAATGAAGACATCCGACAAGAACTAAATATCGCAGCCATTACAGAGACAATCCACAAGTATCGGAGCAACTGGCATGAGCATGTTCTACGGATGCCAAATGATAGACTACCCAAGAGATTATTAAATTACAGACCCCTTGGATACCGAGTTCGTGGACGCTCGAAGAAGCGATGGAGAGACCAGCTTTTCACCTGAGACGGAACAGGCCAAATGGCCTAAATCCTGATAGCTATTGATGATGATGATGATGACGAAACTTTATACAGATCTTATACGTAACACAACTACTGCAATTGACGTAATTTTCATTGGTGTAGTGTTATCCACTTCGCAATTGTACCAGCCTGTGCATTATTTATGAAATGACCATAGTACTAGTGAAAATTTGACTTTTGAATTCACAAAGAAGATATTATTTCCATAACTACTAAAAAGTAATTGGGCACTGTTTTTGCCCCTTTAGAACCCCGTGGTACCACCTATTGTTGCTATAACAGCAGCCACCCTGTCAGGTATGCTTTCCACTAGTTTGTGTAGGATATCCACTGGAATGCGTCGCCATTCCTCATGCAACATGGCACTCAGTTGGACAATGGAAGTTGGCCGCATCTCCCGAGACCTCAATCGCCGGTCCAATTCGTACCAAAGGTGCTCAATGGGATTGAGATCAGGACTGTGTGCAGGCCAGTCCAATAGGTGAGCATTATTGTCTGCATACCACTGCATAGTAGCCGCCGAAACGTGGGGCCAACTTCCATTGTCCAACTGAGTGCCATGTTGCAAGAGGAATGGCGACGCATTCCAGTGGATATCCTACACAAACTAGTGTAGAGCATGCCTGACAGGGTGGCTGCTGTTATAGCAACAAGAGGTAGTACCACGAGGTTCTAAAGGGGCAAAAACAGTGCCCAATTACTTTCTGGTAGATAGTGTATTTTTGTTATTAAATAAAGAGGATATTACACTATTTCCTATCCAGTAATATTTTTGTATTCACATGAATTCAAAAGTCAATTTTTCTCCATTATTAGATCTATTAAACCTACTAAATGATGATTAGCCCTTTTTGCGAGCACCCATTCAATTTAAGTATAAGTTATTGTGTCGTATTGCACTAACTTGAAACGTTTGTTTGACGTGAGTAGAAGCTACATATTAATTTTTTTATTATTATTATTATTATTATTATTATTATTATTATTATTATATTCTCATTTTTTATAAAATATTGACGTTGTTTAGGTAAAAGGGCCTTAACCCTCATTTTGTAAATGTGACTTCTTTTTGCTGTAACTAGTGTAATTAGTTAAAATTTAATTACAAAACATGAAGATATGTTTTTTGACAATTATGTTTGCATTCCTTTATATAAAATAACGAATAATAATTTGTTAAAATTTAATTATAGCTGTTTCTGAAAAATGTTTCTTTTGTGGGATAAGCCCTTTTAGCTGAACACCATCGATATTATACAACACAGAGTAGTTTATAACATCATAATTAGTTAACTAACTTGTGGAAATGATACCTCAGATTGCTATGATAATAACAGTGTTTATAAGCATGATCCCTACTGCAAAGAGTTTTAGCATTATCGTTAGTTGAATAAACATAAAAATAGATTTGAAATTGTTTAAACTAACAAAATTAATGGTAACAATTAATATTAGAGGAGAAAAATTCTTTCCGGCACCGGGGATCGAATCCGGGTCCTTGGTTCTACGTACTAAGCCCAACGTCAACATATATGCTCAACTTGGAGTCAGGCCACAAAGGGAAAAACACTGGAGGAGGGGAGTTCGATCCGGTGCTGTGAATTGGACTTGGACGTAGCTCAATGGTGAGAGCGCTTGGTACGTAGAACCAAGGACCCGGGTTCGATTCCTGGTGCCGGAGCGAATTTTTCTCCTCTAATATTAATTGTTGCCGTAACACATATATTCTTTAGGACCAAAAAAAAATCTGTAATAAAATTAATGGTGCCGAAAATCGCATATTGTCAACCATAACTTAATTTTTACGTATTTTAAAGGTCATTTTTAATATTTTTAAGTTTCTCTAACCCGGACGTTGATAATTACGTAAGTTCCGGTCTGTAGCCATTGAAATGACTGTTTTTGTGAATAAAACAGCATGCTTTGTTAATTAAGAGATGTTACAAGGAATACAGGATCGATGAAGAGCACTGTTAGAGATCGTTACCAGTGTTGACCTCCTCCCCATGTATCATAACTGACTTCCTCACCCCATGCGTCTTCTTTGCTTTTAATTCCCCCTACTTCTACTCCTCCTCATTATATTGGGAGCAATTATCTTTTCCACTTCATTCTGTTTGAATGCGACTCTCTCCCCTCTCCAGAACTTTGTGACGTTATTCTTCACTCCCGTCACTCTTCGGTTCTTATCTATTTCCGAACTTCTAAACGACTTTCTTTTGTATACATTAAGGCGCTTTCTCATCAGGTTTCCAAGACTTGAGTGTTTGTTTCAACAGCTTAAAGAGGAATCAGTAGCGTAAAGTTATAAAATAAAAGTGATTATACATTTAAAATTCGTTTTATGTAATAAAGTGTAATGTGTATTTGTAATTTTGTGCACCAGAATTAAAGATTTCATTCAATATTAACGCATGAGTGCCTGTATTGAGTGAACAGCGGGAGGGAGTGTAAATTCACAAATTACTTTAAAATGTTATTCTCAACCTAGAGAAAGACCTTGAATATTGTAATGCATTGTTCCTGATCTGCTACTATGTTGTTATAGACTAGACGTGGGCGTTATTAACTCAATTGTGTCACTTCAAATTACCCCTTAACTCTTCACTCCACCTTCCCTGACAATGACAGTCATGTTTCGGACCGATACGAGTAGCCAGGAAGGCAAGCATTGCTGAGTTACGGATTGTACAGGGACATCACTTTATTTTTACCAACATTTTTAACATTAACCTGGCTATACTCGGAAACACTGTTACCCCCTTCCATTACAGGAGTTTGATGTTACTAGTGCAATATGTAAACAAAATTTCCTAGGTATAGGAGGAGAGAAAAAGTGTATCCATTTATGTTGTGACGATATTGATTTTCAGTTTGATCATCACTTTTACGGAATTTATCAAAATACAGTAGAGTAGTAACGTTTTTTTTT
This sequence comes from Periplaneta americana, assembly GCA_025594305.2. Taxonomy (NCBI): domain Eukaryota; kingdom Metazoa; phylum Arthropoda; class Insecta; order Blattodea; family Blattidae; genus Periplaneta; species Periplaneta americana. The sequence continues at coordinate 99,742,166 of JAJSOF020000019.1, forward strand.
TTTTTTTTCAAAACTCAACTTTTCAGGCGGCTATGTTCGTTATGTAATGTCTACTTTACTTAGCATATTAATTATTGATGTTAATATACAATATAGAGAGTGCACTTAAATTGAGGGGGTCATAAGTAAAGGTCTGCACAGTTACTTTTGAGAAAATGGGTTTAAATATTTGCTTTCATAAAACGGTGAAATTTTTATTTAAATTTTAAATGTGATGCGATTAAAATATCCCTTTGCCACTAAAATTGTAGATACTTTCCTTACACTGGATGCACTTAACTCATGTTATTACAAATGTCACTAGCACCTAGACCTCAATTCAAAAAAAAAAGCTAAGCCACAAGGAAAATGGTTGCATTCGGTAGCATATTATTAAAAACATTTTGCATATTCTGAAATTGTTACTTGGATTACGATATTATTAATATAGGTTCTTTCTTCTATAGAAAACGCAATCATATTTTACACTGCAGTGTTTTTCACTGCTTGAAGTGGAATGCAACGCGGGAGCAAGGACATTAGTGGTGAGAGTGAAGTGACATTCAGAAAATCCATGCACTGATAAGGCAGGCATTATAGCTTTCAGCTCTCGCTGGTCGGCTAAAATCCAGCACTGATGTACTGTCCGCGCAACTTATCTAGGGAGCTGGGTTCCCTAGTGCTCTCTCACTGCCCCGTAGCTATCTGCTAGCTACCTGACCATCGCTGCAGCAGTTGTACGTAGAGTTACAAAAACATCATTCGATATTTATTTTCAGTGCATTCCATTGGATATGGTAGGTGAAAATGTATGGATTCACAAAATAACAAATATAAATAAATTAAATTTTTCTTCGTCTGTGTACAATACAGTATAATCACAACTCCAATTATTACAATTCGTATCAGACCGTGAACTACTGATGCTATGCGATACATAAAGTCTTTCAAGTAGAAGAGCTATAGGTCTGTTACAGGGGACGAACACAAAGAGGGGGGTGGTTACAGGTGTGAACCCCCTTTGAACTTTAAAATAAAATTACATATATTTCATTACATTTTATTGGATTTTCTGTTACGTTAAGTGTCTTAGCTATCATATACAAATAACTGTTGAATATATATGTATATATATATATATATTTATTTATTTTATTGGGTTATTTTACGACGCTGTATCAATATTTAGGTTATTTAGCGTCTGAATGATATGAAGGTGATAATGCCGGTGAAATGATTCCGGGGTCCAGCACCGAAAGTTACCCAGCATTTGCTCGTATTGGGTTGAGGAAAACCCCGGAAAAAACCTCAACCAGGTAACTTGCCCTGACCGGTATTCGAACCGGGCCATCTGGTTTCGAAGCCAGACGCGCTGACCGTTACTCCACAGGTGTGGACTATATATATATATATATATATATATATATATATATAAATTATTGTGTAAGTGTAATAATGACACCAGCATTTGTTATTACACCAAATTAAACACACGTTAAAATTTGTTAAAAATTGGATGGCTGTGAAAAATTACGATTCAAAGATTTTATAATGATATTCATGAATATGTTATATTGAAACATAGTATAATATTATTAATAAATATACCGTAAAATAATAATAATAATAATAATAATAATAATAATAATAATAATAATAATAATAATAATACACAACTGTAAGTGCAACGAACTCTTTGATCACACTGAGCAAGCAAATGTATTTTACCCGTCTCATAGAACGTCCTCCCTCCCCTTCTCGCTACCACTAGAAGCGACCTCTCTATCCCCCGCGCGTCGCTCTTTTAACTGCCCAGGTAAGTTTCGCGGACAGTACAGAGCCTTGCTATGTGTTTCTTTCTGAAGAGATGTAATCGAAAAGAACATGAGCGGGGATATCTCCTTTTCTTTTTCCTTCCCTTTTATGCCCAGGGCTGCTATAGACTTCTATAAACAACTAACGTTTTTAACAGTTTTGCTTATTTTAATACTAAATTCACAGTTTTGTCACAATCTAGTATAGGCCTATATACTGGGTGTTCATTTCAAAGTGTGTCATGACGTCACTGTTGATGAGTCAGCGATTTGAAGCGAGTTTCAGCTTTTATGTCAGAGAAGTTGCCTATTAATCAAGGCGTTCAATCTGAACTTGAGAACGTGTACGGAATAACTTGAACGTCGTAGCAACAGATGGCGGTCTGTACGGTCTGTGTCCTACCATAAGCTTCGTGACTTTCGAACTGTTTTGCGAGGCCAAATCGTACGCAGGGTATTTGTTATCATCGTTTGCGCACGGCAACATTCCACAACACAAATCAAATGCTCCGTGTCCATGTTGACCGTTGAAGTTAATGTAAAGAAATACGTAAGTAATCGTCTTAACACTCCCCCCAAATCTCGACAGTAAGAAAAAACTCATCAGTACATGTTTGAACAGTTCAAAATGAACTACCGGAGTCACAGTACGTATCGGTAAGTACTCTTCAGAATGAACGCCGTACTTGCTACGCAACTTTTCTGGCAGATAGATGATACACCTCTGCGGAAGTGTAGGAAGATTGAATTCTCTATCATCGACTAGCCACATGACGGCATACAGCGAGCCATGACACACTTTGAACTGAACACCCAGTAGTCACGAAACTCAATACGTAGGGAATATGCATCCATAGATAGTTGCTAACCATTTCAGGATGTTTACTATCGCCTCATCACTTTGAACAATGCGAAATAGTACCGGCATGTTCTGAGTCAATTGTTCCTACATCTCAACAACTCAAGCTTCGTGACTATATATACTAGACTGTGGTTTTGTGCCATTCTGATTCATGTGATGGAAAGGAAATGTGATTATTGCGAACAGTTTTATGAGTGTAAAAATTCACTCAAGTAAGGCACATCCTGAGAAATAGAGGACTAAAATTGGAAAACATAATAATGGTGAACATGAAAATGAACAAAACTATTCGAGAGAATGCTATTGTAAATTCTTAGTTCAGTCAATTTTGTGCGGATTTACAACATTGTGAAAATAAATTCCTACTCTTCCTGTCCTGAGTCGGAAAATGATTTTAATACCTGCTAAAGTGAAAAATTTGTCAGTGAAGAAAAGGTCATCTACGAGCCTACAATTTAATACTTTATGGATTATTATCACATACAAGAACAGACCAAAGTCTTTGGGCTTTTTTTAAGCACTGATAACAATTCCAATTCAGTGGAATGTTTTAAGGCTGTTGGAATTCCTTTCAAACCTTTGAAACTTATTGCTGTATACGTATTGAAATATTCTGTTCTGATTTTATGAAATCACCTGTACACTTAATTTATTTTATATTGTAACAGTATTAATTATCGAATAATCTTACCTTCATAGGAATAGCTTCCTTTAAAAAATAGATATGATGATATTTTTTTTTTTTTTTTTTTGTTCAGTATGTTGCGTCTTTTGGCAAAACTTATTGAAGGACAGCTACTCTGTGTGATATACAGGGTAAACCGTAAACAATACCATTAATGTCACGGGGTTATTCTTTGAGATATTTCAAACCAAGGAGTTTAATATAATCTTGCTCGTGTTTACTTCCTTTTGAGGATAAAAATGGATTTATATTAAATATTTCATAGCGTGTTTTGGAGCAGCCATTTTGTCCTTTAAATGTGCAGAAATTTTATCCGAACAAGTGTAACTTTTCATTATCGAGATGGTATTTGGGGATATGAGGTCGAGAATTCGCCATTGATTACCTGGCATTCGCATTACGGTTGGGGAAATCCTCGGAAAAAACCCAGCCAGTTAATCAGCCCAAGCAGGAATCGAACCCACGCTTGAGCGCAATTCCGGATCAGCAGGCAAACGCGTTACCGCCTGAGTCACAACGGTGGCTCACTTCGTCGTAATATCCATGTTTCTATCCCAATACAATTCTACAATCCACACAAAGCAATTCACTAATCTCTTTCTTAGTTATTTTTGTAGAGGGCAGCAGAAGTAGCTCCTTTTTCTATTAAAAGCTCCTTTGCCATTGCTATCCTCCTTTTGACTTTCTGGCAGCAGCTCATGTTACTTCAAGTATTTGAAGCTTTCCACTTGTTCTACTGCCTCATTTCTAATTCACACATTTACCTGTTTTTATTTTCCTTCCGGTAACCATGGCCTTCGTCTTGTTTGCATTTATCTTCAATCCATACTACTCACAGCTATTATTATTTAGTTCGTAGCATATCCCTTAGTGTCGTCTCCTCTTCTGTTAACTTCGCCATATTATTGAATGGTCATTTATTTATTTATTTATTTATTTATTTATTTATTTATTTATTTATTTATTTATTTATATTGGTGTAGTTAAGGCCATCAGATCTTGTCTTCCACACCACCAGAAATGTAACTACAATAATAAAAAATCAAGCTATAAACGAAGGAAAATCACACGAAAATATACACAGACTACAATCACACAAACTTTAAACGAGTGATTAACTGATTAGCTAATAATTAAATCCTAGTTAATTAACAAGGTTAGGATATTAACGAATATTAGCAAGAAACTTGCAATTTTTAATCTAGAGAAAAAACACAAATCAACACATTTAGCAATACTTAAAAACCGTGAAATAAGAAAAAAAAATTATTTTTAAATTGTGATAATGTCCGGCATTCCCTGGCGTCATTAGGTAAATAATCCCATAGGCGAGATATTTCTACACAAGTAGGAGGATGAGTTTAAACAAGTTCTGTAGTGAGAGATAAGGCGGGTTCACAATAAACCGGGAACGGAAACGACAACGCGAACAAGAACGGAAATATTGTTAAAATAAAGGTATTTAAATGTGAGCATTCACAATTAACTATTAAATATATTTTTAACATTATTTCCGTTATCGTTCTCGTTGTCGTTTCCGTTCCCGGTTTATTGTGAACCAGCCTTTAGAAAGAAGTTATTTTAGGAAAATGGTTAAATGGAAAAATGACCGAGAACAGCCGTAACTTAAAAAAAATGGCAGAGTTGGCCAAGATGTTCGTTAAGTTATTGTTTTCCCTTCCCCCCTTTCGGATTAACCAACATTTCAAACTGCTGGTGCTCTGTTCAGGTTTTAGAGCATTTCAAGTGCAGAAGGAATCCTTGCTGTGCCGTTGCTTCATGTCGGTCTCATAGCTGCGTAGTCTCCTAGCGTGCGTGCTGTTGACTGCGAAAGGTCTATACAGCAGGTTTGTTGCTTCCCGAGTTAATCCGCGTCTCGAGCGACAAGTGACACGGCTTCTTACTTATCGGGGCAGGGTCTGCATCGCTCCGTACACGGATCACATCAGCTGTTCACTTATACTGAGGGGAAACAGAAAGACGGCCGTCTGGGTTACACTCGCAGGACGGGTAACAAATTGTACTGCAACGCATGTAATAATGCATTTATATGCCTATTCTGGGTTCTGCAAATTTATTGCATGTGAGAAAGTAAAATATGGATAAAATTACTGTAATTTTAGGGATGCGAAATGGGTTTTGTAAAAAATTGGAGATATTACAGATTTTTTCTCAATTCGGGATACTGTTGCTTTAGACATTCTAAATTTATCGATTATATGATTATGACCAGAATATTGAACGAAATGGAAATATAAAAATTGGAGATCTGTCCTTCGAAGAGGTGGAAAAATTCAAATATCTTGGAACAACAGTAACAAATATAAATGACACTTGGGAGGAAATTAAATGCAGTATAAATATGGGAAATGCCTGTTATTATTCGATTGAGAAGCTTCTTTCATCTAGTCTACTGTCAAAAAATTTTAGGGCCGTATTCATAGACATTTTTAGCGCGGGTTTCCGGTGGATGATCAGCGTTTTTCGTATTCATAAACCAGTATTAGCGATAGGATATGATTTGAATTCTGTACTAGTAACCAGTGGATAGCCGGGGCTAGCTTAGTACGCTCGTAGCGCGTGCTGCGAAATGTCTATGAATAGCACCCTAATTAAAGTTAGAATTTATAAAACAGTTATATTACCAGTTGTTCTATATGGTTGTGAAACTTGGACTCTCACTTTGAGAGAGGAACAGAGTTTAAGGGTGTTTGAGAATAAGGTTCTTAGGAAAATATTTGGAGCTAAGAGGGATGAAGTTACAGGAAATGGAGAAAGTTATACAACGCAGAACTGCACGCATTTTATTCTTCACCTGACATAATTAGGAACAGTAAATCCAGACGTTTGAGATGGGCAGGACATGTAGTACGTATGGGCGAATACATAAATGCATATAGAGTGTTAGTTGGGAGGCCGGAGGGAAAAAGACCTTTAGGGAGGCCAAGGCGTATGTGGGAGGATAATATTAAAATGGATTTGAGGGAGGTGGGATATGATGGTAGAGACTGGATTAATTTTGCTCAGGATAGGGACCAATGGCGGGCTTATGTGAGGGCGGTAGGAAACCTTCGGGTTCCTTAAAAGTCACTTGTAAATAAGTAGATAAATATTCAACCAGCATAAATTAAAACACCAATTACTTTGAATTTACTATTTATTTCTTGGACCACGCAACAGAAACACAGACACAATAAAGACATATTTCCTGTCAAAGTGAATGTCCTGATTTCCGTTTTCTCATGACTTCACTATCGAGTATCGATTAATGAGCGAGTGATCATGATCGAGTGATTATAGAACTAAATGTAAAGAACTAACAATGTTACAATCGATTACTCACATGATGTTACCAAACGCGAAAAATTAAAACTACTGAATTTTAACTTTTAAAAAGGTTTTCATCTTGAAGAGGCAAAAGTGTAAAATTGGTATCTTAAATCGAAAAGGGAGAAAGGAACTGGCCACCCTACCCCATTATTTATGTACATCACAATAGCCTTATTTCATTGCTCTGTATACATATGGCCAGATTTATAGCACTGTATCAAAGTAGCCCTATAGGTGTATCACAATAGCCCACACAGAAGGCTATTATGATACACCGATTTTGTTTTAATTTTATCCATTATTACAAATAGAGTAGTACATTATGCAACGAGCCTATAATGGTAGTAATTAAGACGTAAGTATGTTTGTTTATGAAACGATCGTCTTAATTACCATTATAGGCAAATTTCATACGACTTTTTATGCTCGACCATATTTCTAACTTGAAATTATTCAAAATTAGGTCTTCTTATGGTTATGTGCGAACTGACCTGAATTGTGAGATGTGCGCAGACGCAAAAGTATTGATTTTTTTCCGAGGCCGAATGTCATTGACCTTGACAGAGAATAAGATGAACATTAGTCTGATATAACCTGGCAATTGATTTAGAATTGAAAAACGAGATGACAAATTGAATTTATTTGAATGTTATTTACAATTAACGCTAAAGTAACAGAACATAACCTTCTGCGACATTATTGGATTTCCAGCCTCCGTGACTTTTCGCTAATTGTCTTTCGATTGCATATACGAGAATAATCGATACTTGCGGTTTTATAACGGTACAAAGCTGATTTGTCATTGGCTGAACACATGAACTTTAATGAATAGGTGTACTTTAATGACATGCATTAAAGGACTGCTACCAAGTGTATAATTACTACATTTCGCATGGTCGAGCATAATAGTACATTATGCAACGAGTCTATAATGATAGTAATTAAGAATCGAGTATGGATATTTATGAAACGAGCGCAAGCGAGTTTCATAATTTTCATACGAGCTTCTTAATTACCATTATAGGCGAGTTTCATACGACTTTTTATGCTCGACCACATTTCTAACTTGAAATTACCGGTATTCAGATGTATACATTTTATTTGTATCTGACAAGATCGGAAGTGACCTTGTTCTAGGTCGTGAATTGTGAGATGTGCGCAGACGCGAAAGTATTGATTTTTTCCGAGGAACAATAATGTCATTGACCTTGTGTAATCCCGTTAAACGTGGTATAACTTTGATTATTGAATTCGACATTGAAAAACGAGATGACAAATTGAATTTATTTGAATATTATTTACAATTAACGCTAATTATTATAGTAACAGAACATAACCTTCTGCGAAAGTATTGGATTTCCATCCTCCGTGACTTTTCGATAATTCTCTTTCGATTGCATATCTGAGAATAATCGATACTTGCGGTTTTATAACGGTACAAAGCTGACTTGTCATTGGCTGAACACATGTAAGCTGAGTTATCATTGGCTGAAGACCTGTACTTTAATGAGTAGGTGTACTTTAATGACATGCATTAAAGGACTGCTACCAGGTGTATAATTACTACATTTCGGCATGATCGAGCATAAAATAAATTTAATTCCAGATAAATTTAATTCCAGATGCAGTTCGGTGTTCAAATAAGCCACCGAACTGTCTTGAAATAAAATAAGTATAGCACATGACTTGATTTTTTTTTAAGTTTGTATATGTTTTAATAGAAATATTGCAGCAAAAGATTGATTTTTTTTGTATCATAATAGCACTACTTGACCCTGCATGACATTCCAAGCCGAAAGTAGCTGAATAACAGTCTCTTAAAAAAACGGACGAAATGTTCGACCCGAATGCGTAAGCCAGAATGATTCTTGCGGAAGTAAGCTGAAACAATCCTTCCAACACGCGCACAAACACAGTCTAATGCAGAAAACGTTTTGAACCGTGAAAGCGGTTTGAGTCATCCTCCCAATTTCGAATGTCTTCTGCTGTTTCGTTTAGGCAGCAAAGTGCTTTTACTGGAGGCTTTTCTTTCACTTTTCTCTCCCCCCCCCCCCGCGCTCCACTTTTCCCCTTTTGCCTCGTCTTCTTTTACTTCTTAAAAAAAATGTGTGTGAAAATGTAACACTGGGCCCACGTGTTATTTTTCTTATTCGTCTTCTTTGAGTTAAGAATTCGATAGGTTCTTTTGATGTTTTCTGAAACGTAAAAGCTTAAAATTGTTAGTATAGTATAAGTGAGTTTTTGATTGGGGGATTCGGTTTGCTTTATTCTGTGTTAGAAAAGGAGGAGAAACTGTTGTAAAGAAAACGGAGGGGAAATTGAAAAGAACTTCTCCATTCTTATTTTGAGTTTGTGGTACGTTAAGATATATCAATTAGTTCTGTTAAACCAGCAGTGCTATTTCATAGGCATTAACATTGCGTAACTCTATTCCTTCATTTTCATCATTAGGACACAGAAGTTAATGCATTTGCATACATCCTTCCGGAAGCTGTAACTATATGTCGATAAAATTTATCTGAAGAAATTATCACTTTTAGGCATAGTAAAATATAATCTGAAAAGGTAAACGTGTGAATTCAAAATGAGGCAGCGAAAATACAACATGAGGATAGCTGCCCGTAAAGGGTTACCAAAGTGATACAGCCTACTATTTGGTCCATTATAAAGGATAAATATCAATATACGCTAGGAATAATAATTAGCAGTTATAAGTAAAAGATTAAATAAGCAATAACTAGTTTTAATATGTACTTGTATATGAATATTATGACAGTTATCAACATATAAACATATATTTTATTTTTCATTTAAATTGGGTCTTGTAGCACTCTACGTTTGAGTCCAAATCTTTTAAACACATTCACTGTAAATTTTGTGACTGCATCTCGGGCAGACTTCCAGTTATCAATAGTATATTTCTTCTTTATATAATCACAACATGGTTCATAATGTTGCTTCTTTTCTTTATCAACCTATAGAATTTGACCTGTAGACTTTTAAAAACGTATTGTGGGATCTAAAATGCAACCCTTATTTTTTTCCTTTTCGATGATCGCAATGTCTGCTCTTTTAGATGATTCAGTGATAGAAGTTCAGTCCACCTCTTCATAGACTTCATACAACTTAGTATCTCTGAAGCAATTGGCAATGTAACTCCTCATTCTGTGGTGCCTGTTATTCTGTAGTTCTCCTTTACGGGAAAAAAAACCAAGTACATGTGGGAGGATTTCTGTCTCATGTGTGAAGAAGGCAGTTAGTTATCATGTGCTAATATGATCCAATTATCAAAAAACAGTCGATGTAATTTATATGTTCTGATACAATGAATGAGTCAAGTGGACAACTTCAAATACTAGTGGTGTACTGTTAACTATTAATATGAGCTCCTGCCAGGAAGTTAAAAGGAGGAAAGCAATGGCAAAGGGAGATTTTTATTGAAAGAAATTGCATTTTCTGCGGACCTTTGGAAAATAAACTAAGGAAGAATCTAGTGAAGTGATTTGTGTAAAGTGTGGCATATATGGAGCAGGAAAATTAACATTACGACGAAGTGAAAGAAAAAATACGACTGGAAGCATAGACTATTTTGAAATGTTGATATGGATAAGAATGGAAAGTGTGAAGTGGACAGACAGAATAAGGAATGAAACTGTAGGCGTAGGCCTACTAGAAAGAACGGGTGAAGAAAGAATAATGCTGAAAGTGATAATGAAGAGAAAAATAAATTATCTTGGTCACTGGCTAGGAAGAAACTACCTACTGAAGGATTCACTGGAAGGAATGGTGAATGGAAAAAAAGTTCGGTGCAGAAGAAGATATCAGATGATAGCATTACGGTATGGATCATATGAGGAAACTAAGAAGAAAGTGGAAGAGAAGGAGGATTGAAGAATGTTGTGTTAGCAGTAAAGGATCTATTCTTGGGCAGAAGACTATGAACGAATGAATTGCATATATTTTGACTTCGTATAAATATTTCATATCTGCAACATGCTAATCTTCGAACAGATGTCTAAACAACAGTATGTAGGGTTATTATAGGCACAAGTAGCGTAATTGAAATTAGTAGACCTATAATTTCTAAACGAATTAAGCAGTTTAGATGAAGAATGGAATGTCTGAAAAACGGTAGTTAGTTACCTTGTGCTAATATTATCAAAGAACAGTCGGTATAATTATATGTTTTAGTATAATATATTTTGCATACCAATTAACAACATAGTAAAGGATTTTTTACCTATTCCTTCAGGAAATATTTTTTCTTAATAAAAATGTTTAGAAAATTTAATATTGAATGTAACTATTAAGAAAAAAAAATTTTTGAAAGAATAGGAAGTAAATCCCGAAAAGACAAAGTATATGATTATGTCTCGTGACGAGAATATTGTACGAAATGGAAATATAAAAATTGGAAATTAATTTTTTTAAGAGGTGGAGAAGTTCAAATATCTTGAAGCAACAGTAACAAATATAAATGATACTCGGGAGGAAATTAAACACAGAATAAATATGGGAAATGCCTGTTATTATTCGGTTGAGAAGCTTTCATTATCCAGTCTGCTGTCAAAAAATCTAAAAGTTAGAATTTATAAAACAGTTATATTACCGGTTGTTCTTTATGGTTGTGAAACTTGGACTCTCACTTTGAGAGAGGAACATAGGTTAAGGGCGTTTGAGAATAAGGTGCTTAGGAAAATATTTGGGGCTAAGAGGGATGAAGTTACAGGAGAATGGAGAAAGTTACACAACACAGAACTGCACGCGTTGTATTCTTCACCTGACATAATTAGGAACATTAAATCCAGACGTTTGAGATGGGCAGGGCATGTAGCACGTATGGGCGAATCCAGAAATGCATATAGAATGTTAGTTGGGAGGCTGGAGGGAAAGAGACCTTTAGGTACGCCAAGACGTAGATGGGAAGATAATATTAAAATGGATTTGAGGGAGGTGGGATATGATGATAGAGACTGGATTAATCTTGCTCAGGATAGGGACCAATGGCGGGCTTATGTGAGGGCGGCAATGAGCCTCCGGGTTCCTTAAAAGCCAGTAAGTAAGGTAAAACTTAGCAGTAAAAGAACTGTGCATATATTTAATTAATTGTAAATTTTATTTTGTGCATGCTTTACGATTGTAAAAAAATATTCAAATTAGATATTAGTTTTACAGGTAATTTATTAGCTATTTTAATATTCTGAATTGTGTTTTGTAAAGTGCAATGCATGTATATTAAGCATGAAAAATTTTGTTCGTCTAGTGTTTATAAACAGAGATGTAAAGAAATGAATTTCACTAAATTTTTGCAGGCCAATAGTGTACCTATGGTCTTTAAAGATCTTTATACGCGGACATTTAAAAGGTAAAATATGTCGGAACATAATATTAGTCCTATATAACCCATGAAAAAAAAAAAGTTCCGAATTTATTGCTGAATCTTAGTTTTTATTATTGTATTTCCAAGTTTATAGAACCCTATTTTACCCGAAGGTATATTGAAGCTGTAATTAAATCATACATATTATAGCCTGTACAAATAGTTACCTAAAATATATACATAATTATGACATAATTTCCATCATATTAAATTAAATGTGTAATGAAAATGTTGTTCATATTTATTTATACAAATAGCTGAAAGATATAAGATAAAATTTATAATATATGGAAATAGATACACGATATGTGAAATGCAGACATATTACATACAGTACTTTCCCAGGACATATCACACACAGACTTGTAAATTACAAAAAAAAAAAAAAAATATATCTTAGTAAAATCTTAGAATCTTAGTTTATGGAAGTCTGAGAAACGTTCTCTTTTTATCAGTTTCAAGATATAAGTTCCTTAAGCAATGTATAAATTATAAATGAAAAAATAAACAAGGAAAGAGAGAAAGCTATCACTTGTAATCTTGATATTAAAGTTGACGGCACAGTTCAGGACATACTGACAAGTTCTGAAATAGAATAAAAGTCCATCCAATCTAGTAAATTCTTTCCAGAGCTATTGAACTGGGACGAGAAATGTACACAAATGTAAACGCGGATGACAGTCTTGTATTTTCCCCTTCCGTGAAGAACCCGCTTCAGTTCTGTCGGAAATAAATAGCAGCAAGAAGAATGGCCGTGGCCACACTTGTGAGAACGGTGATGTTTACAACACGGGGGCCGAATACCAATGACTTCCATCTTGACCTCTGGCCCGGCTACTTGTTCCGCTGTAATTACGCGGATGTAATGGATGGGTATGGGAGGGATCCAATTACAGAGATTATCGAGAGACGCGATTCGCTCTCAAGTATCCAGTTCTTCACGGATAATGGGCCCATTTTCGTTACGGCACCAGCGCTACCGAACAGCCCAATTAGATATACTGTGCAATATTAGGATAGTAAATTTACGAATGTTAAACACATGGCTAACAAGAGGAGGCATCCACTTCTAGTCACGATCTTCTTCCCGAAAAATAATTGGCGACTCTTCAAGGCGATGTGAAAACAGAGAGTTTTATTATTTGTTTCTCTGTTTTTTCAGGGATGACCAAACTGAACAACTGCAAGGTGTGAGAGTGGACGCAACTAATCAGGTAAGAATATCAAATATTAAATATGAGTACCGGTATATCATAACTATGATTATTGATTGCAGTACAATCCAACTCATTCACTGCGGGCTAAAGCAAGGAGATGCACTATCACCTTTACTTTTTAACTTTTCTCTAGAGTATAGGCTGGTTCACAATAAACCGGGAACAAAAACGACAACGAGAACGAGAACGGAAATATTCTTCAAATAAATATATTTAAATGTGACTATTTACAATTAAATATTGTGAATGCTAACATTTAAATACATTTACTTTAACATTATTTCTGTTCTCGTTGTCGTTTCCGTTCCCGGTTTATTGTGAACCAGCCTTGTGCCGTTAGGAAAGTTCCAGGATAACAGAGAGGGTTTGGAATTGAACGGGTTACATCAGCTGCTTGTCTATGCGGATGACGTGAATATGTTAGGAGAAAATCTACAAACGATTAGGGAAAACACGGGAATTTTACTTGAAGAAAGTAAAGAAATAGGTTTGGAAGCAAATACCGAAAAGACAAAGTATATGATTATGTCTCATGATCAGAATATTGTACGAAATGGAAATATAAAAATTTGAAATTTATCCTTTGAAGAGGTGGAAAAAATCAAATACCTGGGAGCAACAGTAACAAATATAAATGATACTCGGGAGGAAATTAAACATAGAATAAATATGGGAAATGCCTATTATTATTCGGTTGAGAAGCTTTTATCATCCAATCTGTTGTCAAAAAATCTGTAAGTTAGAATTTATAAAACAGTTATATTACCGGTTGTTCTTTATGGTTGTGAAACTTGGACTCTCACTTTGAGAGAGGAACATAAGTTAAGGGTGTTTAAGAATAAGGTGCTTAGGAAAATATTAGGAGTTAAGAGGGATGAAGTTACAGGAGAATGGAGAAAATTACACAACACAGAACTGTACATATTGTATTCTTCACCTGACATAATCAGGAACATTAAATCCAGACGTTTGAGATGGGCAGGGCATGTAGCACGTATGAGCTAATCCAAAAATGCATATAGAGTGTTAGTTGGGAGGCCGGAGGGAAAAAAAAACCTTTTGGGGAGGCCGAAACATAGATGGGAAGATAATATTAAAATGGATTTGAAGGAGGTGGGATATGTTGATAGAGACTGGATTAATCTTGCTCAGGATAGGGACCAATGGCGGGCAATGAACCTCCGGGTTCCTTAAAAGCCAGTAAGTAAGTAAGTAAGAAAGTAAGTAAGTAAGTAAGGTCCAACTCTGAAATTAAAGTACTAAACCCTATCATCTCTTTTATCTTATCAACAGTAATCTCATTAGTGGTTTTGATTTATCTAGAGAAAATAAAAACTGAAGTGGGATTTAAATTCGCTGTTACTTGGTTAGAAGAAAGTACATAAAGATTAGATGAAATGAAGTACTCTAATACATTAAAATATTAATTGACTTGCTAAAATTCTATTTCACTAATGTTAGCTTCACCAAAACGTTTGAACGCAGCCGCCATTTTCAGTCGACTATCTATGTGGTAAACAAATGACGATCGCAAAGCATGTTTTATAGTACCGTAAAGAATTTGCATTTTGAAATGTTGGCAAAAAAGAAACAAATTGTAGGGAGGCGATAAAAACAGGAGAAAGTATATAAAGATTAGAAGAAATAAAGTACTTTAATACAATAAGATAGGTATTAATTGACTTACTACAATTCTATTTCACCAATGTGAGCTTCACCAAAGCGTTTGAACGGAGCCGACATTTTCAATCGACTATCTATGCGGGACACAAATGACGATCGCAAAGCATGTTTTATAGTACCGTAAATAATTTTCAGTTTGAAATGTTGGCAAACAAAGAAACAAATGCTAGGAAGTGATAAAAACAAACAAATGCTAGGGAAGTGATGAAAATAAATAAATGCTAGGGAAGTGATAAAATTGTAGCGATAAACAGCCGTGATTGGTTGAAACACGTTCTTTCGTACCGTTTTATTGGTCAAAAGTTATATGATGTAGTAAAAGTGTAATAGTCGTAAAAAATTATAATGCCTTGACTTTTGTTAACGTATAATTTGCTGCATTATCTCATTGTTACCTCATATCTTGATCTTAACCAGTTTTATATTCTTTGTTACCTTACTTTCATCTCATGTCTTGATCTTAACAAGCGTATTATTTACTGTGTTAGCTTGTTTTAGCGATTGTCTTTATCTTAGCCCGCGTGTTAAGTGCTGTGTTACTTATCTTCATACCTAATGCCTTTGTATGTTACCTGTTGTTATCTAGTTATCATATTTTGATCTATGCTAGTGTTATCTGCTGTAATCTTAATGCCTCATATCTTGATTTTGCAAGCGTGTTATCTGCTGTGTTATCTTCTTTTTATCTCATGTGGCTTGATCTCCACTGACGTGTTACCTGCTGTGTTATCTAGTTGTTACCTCGTGCCTTTATTTCATCTGTGTGTTATCTGCTAATGTCATTTCATGTCCTGAACTTAGCAAGCAAGTTATCTGTTGTATTATGCTAGCTTCAGCTCATGTCTTAATTATCTTATAATTATCTCGTGTCTTTATTCAGTTAGCATGTTATCTACTAATGGTATCTCGTGTCTTGATCCTAGCAAGCGTGTATCTGTTGTGTTTTTATAGTTTCAGCTCATGTCTTGATTGTGTTATTCTTATCTCTTGCCTTTATTTAGTCAGCGTGTTTTCTGCTAATGTCATCTTACTGTATATCTTGATCATATCAAGCATATTATCTGCTTTGTTTTAATCCTTACAAGCATGTTATATGCTAACGTCATCTCAGTTCTTAATATTAGCAAGCATGTCATCTTCTGTGTTATGTTCGTTTTATCTCGTGTCTTGATCTTTTCTAGCGTCTTATTTTATGTATTCTCTTCTTGTTATCTGGTGAGTATATTTAGTCAGCGTGTTATGTGCTAATTTCATCTCATATTTTGATCTTAGAAAGCATGTTATCTACTTCGTTATCTTAGTTTCATCTTATGCTTTGATTCTTACCAGAGTGTTTACTGCTAATGTCATCTGTCTTAATCTTAGTAAGCATGTTATTTGCTGTGTTATCTTAATTTCATCTCATGTCTTGATCTTACGAAGCATGACGTGTTACATATTGTGTTACCTTAATTTTTTCTCACATCTTGTCTTTACCAGCGTGTTACTTGCTGTATTATCTTATTGTTTCTCACATCTTGTCTTTACCAGCGTGTTACTTGCTGTATTATCTTATTGTTTCTCACATCTTGTCTTTACCAGCGTGTTACTTGCTGTATTATCTTATTGTTTCTCACATCTTGTCTTTACCAGCGTGTTACTTGCTGTATTATCTTATTGTTTCTCACATCTTGTCTTTACCAGCGTGTTACTTGCTGTATTATCTTATTGTTTCTCACATCTTGTCTTTACCAGCGTGTTACGTGCTGTATTATCTTATTGTTTCTCACATCTTGTCTTTACCAGCGTGTTACTTGCTGTATTATCTTATTGTTTCTCACATCTTGTCTTTACCAGCGTGTTACTTGCTGTATTATCTTATTGTTTCTCACATCTTGTCTTTACCAGCGTGTTACTTGCTGTATTATCTTATTGTTTCTCACATCTTGTCTTTACCAGCGTGTTACTTGCTGTATTATCTTATTGTTTCTCACATCTTGTCTTTACCAGCGTGTTACTTGCTGTATTATCTTATTGTTTCTCACATCTTGTCTTTACCAGCGTGTTACTTGCTGTATTATCTTATTGTTTCTCACATCTTGTCTTTACCAGCGTGTTACGTGCTGTATTATCTTATTGTTTCTCACATCTTGTCTTTACCAGCGTGTTACTTGCTGTATTATCTTATTGTTTCTCACATCTTGTCTTTACCAGCGTGTTACTTGCTGTATTATCTTATTGTTTCTCACATCTTGTCTTTACCAGCGTGTTACTTGCTGTATTATCTTATTGTTTCTCACATCTTGTCTTTACCAGCGTGTTACGTGCTGTATTATCTTATTGTTTCTCACATCTTGTCTTTACCAGCGTGTTACTTGCTGTATTATCTTATTGTTTCTCACATCTTGTCTTTACCAGCGTGTTACTTGCTGTATTATCTTATTGTTTCTCACATCTTGTCTTTACCAGCGTGTTACTTGCTGTATTATCTTATTGTTTCTCACATCTTGTCTTTACCAGCGTGTTACATCTTGCTGTATTATCTTATTGTTTCTCACATCTTGTCTTTACCAGCGTGTTACGTGCTGTATTATCTTATTGTTTCTCACATCTTGTCTTTACCAGCGTGTTACTTGCTGTATTATCTTATTGTTTCTCACATCTTGTCTTTACCAGCGTGTTACTTGCTGTATTATCTTATTGTTTCTCACATCTTGTCTTTACCAGCGTGTTACGTGCTGTATTATCTTATTGTTTCTCACATCTTGTCTTTACCAGCGTGTTACGTGCTGTATTATCTTATTGTTTCTCACATCTTGTCTTTACCAGCGTGTTACTTGCTGTATTATCTTATTGTTTCTCACATCTTGTCTTTACCAGCGTGTTACTTGCTGTATTATCTTATTGTTATCTCACATCTTGTCTTTACCAGCGTGTTACTTGCTGTATTATCTTATTGTTATCTCACGTCTTTACCTAGCACTTAGCGTGTCGTTGCTAATGTCATCTGATGTCTTGATCCTATCAAGCATGTTATTAATTCTGTTGTGTTATCCGAGTTTCATCTCATCTCTTGATTTTTACCATCTTGTTATCTTCTGTGTTATTTTATTTCAATCTTATATCTTAATTTTCGCCAGCATATTTTCTGATGTATTA
Source organism: Periplaneta americana (assembly GCA_025594305.2). Classification (NCBI taxonomy): domain Eukaryota; kingdom Metazoa; phylum Arthropoda; class Insecta; order Blattodea; family Blattidae; genus Periplaneta; species Periplaneta americana. The sequence continues at coordinate 99,760,254 of JAJSOF020000019.1, forward strand.
TCATATACCTATCTCACGTCTTAATCTTAGCAAGCATTTTATCTCTTGTACTATCCTAGTTTCATCTCATTCCTTGAATATATTACCGGCGTGTTATATGCTATGTTTAGTTTCATCACATGTGATCTTAGCCAGCATGTTATCTGTTATCTGCGTTATATCTTAATTTCATCTTATGTATTTTATCTTGGCCAGCGTTATGTTGTTTTATCATATTTTTATCTGAAGACTTATCTTGACCAGCGTACAGGGTGTGTAGCAAGCAAGGGAGATTTAGCCTATATCAGAGCTCCGAGAGGTAGTGCTGCTTAGCGGTAAGGAAATAAAACGGCCGTGGTATATTTTAAGCACACGAATAATTATTGCTGGATGTAATTCTAAGAAAGTGTCTGAAATATGTAGTTAAAATAATATAATGCACTTGTTATATATACCGTCAACTCAGGCTACTTTGACCCTTAAGATGTTACTTGAATCCAGAAGAAAAAAATGTTTACTTACCATTGGAGTAACTTAGGTGAAAATATTTGTACTGATGAAAGTTTGCAGAGAAAAAAACCACAACTTTCGACACCAAACTGTTATTTTACATCGACGAAAATATTTTTTTCTTCTGGGTTCAAGTAACACCTTAAGGGTCAAAATAGCCCGCGTTGACGGTACCAAAAATCATTCAATTTACGGTAAATCCACACTTGCATAGAATTAATGACGAACAATGGATGTGGAATTGTTTTTGACGAGTTTTTTTTATAATGTAATGCAACTTTTAAAAAAGAATGAAGGAGAAATGCATGACGTGGCTTCTAGACAAAGTATTAATAATTAACAAGACATTAAAAACTTAAGTCAATACAAAAAAATCAATACAAGCTGCTTGAATACCCACACAACGGTGAAGTACCTATTATTCATCACGGGGTGGGACAAATAACCTAGTTTTCTTGTAAGTGCAGCGTAGAAGAGTACTGTTTTCAGACACTAACACGTCACGCAATACCACGTAACTATAAAATTATAGAAACGGTTCACAGGCGATTACATAACTTTAATTGGAGTACAGTGAAACCTCTGTATTTGGACACCTGTATGTTAGACACCTCATTATATTTTACATATTTTCTTGAGACCGGACAAATTTGTATGCTTTTACATGTCCAATATATCCTCTATGTTCAACACTCCTCAATCCTTGAAGCTAGATACTGCTTATAATTCTATCGTGGACGATTCTCTTGTTCTTTTGTGTATTTCTGCTACTTTTTTAGAGTTGAATTTCATTTAACCCTCGTGTTTTACAAAGAACATTAGCACAATGGAATGAGAAGGGGTTTTCCTTGTACAATACAGCAAATGTGAACCTCTTTCTACATTTCTGGAATTAACCCAATTTGCAGTGTCGTAGCATGAAATTTTGAGCAGGGGAAGCTAACTCAAGTTGTCTTTCATTCAATACGAGAAAACATATTACAAAAATATAGTCTTAAAATAAATAGTAGTCAATTTCAAGTCGGCAGTCGAAGATTGGTTGGAACATCGTAAGTAACACCAATAAGGCATGACCTCAAATGATACGTAATAAAATATGATTTCACGGTTTACACATATCTCTTAACAAATAGACACGTATACGTATAACATTAGCTCACTCCCTGTCATATTTAGAGAAATCACAGTATTAGTATCATTATGTAAGTATGCGTCTGTCTTTTGGTTGTGTCCTTCATTGACAGCAAGGAGTCGGTCATTTGTTTTTAAATCACACTTTTGTTCGTAAGTCGGTCTTGATAATACAATTATCCTAAAAAAAATTCAAGTAAATTAGTGTCAGGAACTGTTATTTCGCTCATTATTTATTATATCAGCCACAATTCACACTAACACTTCAACTGAACACAACTGACGAAAAGGGATAACTCGGAAACTACTTATTTTAAATGTTAAAGCTAGCTTCTTTGCGAGCCTTGCGACTAGGGTAGCTTAGTTAAAAAGGGATGGAAAATCTGCGGGGTGTATTACACAGAAGAAACCGGTCTGCTTGGAAGCTGGTGTGTGCAGGCTTCTTGTTTACTGCTGCATCACAAATCATCCTGAGCTGCCGCATCGCAATATTTAACGCGTAAATATAAATTCTATTAAAAATAATAAATAATTTTGTCCATAGACTGCAGGTTTATTATGAAATTATTATTAACTGGGGAAGCTAAGCTTTTTAGCTTACATTGACGCTACGCCACTGCCAATTTGTCCTTTTTGTAACTGTACTGTAGCTAAATTTGAGTGTGGAGTGGAGGGACATTATTTTTCAAAACAGGAAACTTTATGATGCGAAATTATTTTAGTAGACTTCCAGTATATAAATCATTGTCTGTTGAGATGTTTACCTGTGAGAGTCAGTTTGTGTAGTTTGTAAATGTATAGTACCTCAATATGAGTAAGTGTAAGTTGGTGAAATTAACCATTGAAAGGAAGAAAGAAGTTATTGGTCGTTTGCTTTATGGTCTTAGTTGTAGGAAAATTGCAGAAGAGATTATTGGAACTTTTAAATCAACAGTTTCAAACATTAGGAACAACAGGACCTCAATATTACTGTAAATTTTACAATTTTATTATATTACTGTAAATGCATGAAAATAAAATTGCGGTAGGCAAAGAAGAAGAGTTCGCAAAGCTATTAATGACGAACTAAGTGACAGTGTTTTAAATACTGTAGTTCCTTAACATTATGCATAGTAATTTTCTATATATACATCTTGATTACACAACTTTTAACACTGTATCACTTCGGAATATGTATTGTATGACTTTCCTGTGTTAAATTCTGTCGTACTTGGTTTACATGTTTCGACCTATTATGGGTCATCCTCAGAACACATCACAAATGCTAAGCACACCTACAGAGACATGAACACGGACATGGAAATACTACACATCCATCCAAAAAGCCAGAAACTAAACACACTAGAACAATATGAAATATACAAACACACAAAAACACACACCAATGAAATTCTCAACACACAACTGAATTTCAGAACACACACACTCTTTGACTCCACATTACACCACACGAACACACCCTCACAGGAAACAAAACAAGAGGCGCCAAGACCAACAACGACCAGTTCTGAGGATGACCCATAATAGGTCGAAACATGTAAACCAGGTACGACAGAATTTAACACAAGAAAGTCATATAATACATATTCCGAAGTAATTTTCTTTTTATTGCATGCTAAATAGTTTCTACTTCCCACTATCTTGGACACCCCGTTAGGTTGGACAATTTTTTATTGAGCCATATGTGTCCAGGTTAGAGAAGCTTCACTGTATGTATTTTACTCAACGGCGCATAGGTTATTCAGAATCAAAATTCAAAGCGGGCAGGAAATTGTAGATAAACTTTGCTGGGCACTCTACCAGATACAGGATCTTTTTACGTGGCGTAAAACAACGTCACTGTCCTCCCAACTTCACAACTATCCCGAAGGAAGCTTTGTTCAATATAATATGGTCATTTAAATTCCATTACCCTCAAACGGGTTTTGAATCCGTGAACATTGAATCCAATGATTAACATGCTAATCGCGTAACCAGCCAGTAAGACTAACTGTAAATATTTCAGCATTCTCCAATCTTGCCTCTCCTTCGCCTTCCTCTTAAATCTTAATATTATCTATCGTCTGACATTTTCTTCTGCCCCGAAATATTCTCCCGTTCACAATTCCTTCCAGTACATTTTTCAACAGACAGTTTCTTCTCAGCCAGTGACCCAGCCAATGTCTTTTCTCTTCTTGATCAGCGTCAGCATTATTCCTTTTCCTCCCGCTGTTTCTAGCACAGTTTCATTTCTTATTCTGTCCGTCTGTTTCATGGATTTTTTTTTTGCATGATAAAGGATGTTATATTCTCTTGTTGTAAGAGAATTCTATTTCGATTAATTGATGCCGGGTACCTCTCTTTTAAAACTTCATCAACTCTTTCTGGCTGTTGAGAACAAAAAATCCACATTGGTTGAACTCCGAGTGACTCACACCTTAAAAATTCCACCAGATGTACAACATTTTCTTCGAGGTCGATCCGATTTTGTTTAACGACGACTTTGGCAGGCTGACGTGGTTCGCGCCACTGTTTTGAGGTGCGAGGATTGTATTAAAGGTCTATACCTTTTTCTTATCATATGTCACAGTTCTCCTGATATACGGTATCTTGTCATCTATGGGATTAGCAATAAGTTGACGACAAAATCCACTCTTCGTTGAGCCTGTTTAGGTGTCAATTCATGAGGCGCATATTGCAACTTCTGTATGATTTTCTAAACGTCTTAATGTACGATGTATTGTATCTTCTGAAGCACCAAGTTCTTCTGACCTATACCTACGAGCATTTTTTGAGGATTTTCTCCCAAAATTCTGCGAGCATTCTCAATATTCCATACCTTAGGTATTCCAGGACGTTGTAAATCTTTAATGTCTCTTCCTTCATTATTGAAACGCTGAAACCATCGTTGTGCTACACTCTCACTAACGATACTTTTACCCTCGACTTCATGACTTCACACACTCTTCGAGTTGCTGCAGCAGCTTTATAAGCTTATTTCCAGTATTGCTTTAGATTATAAGGACTGTAATATCAAACTTTATCACCTCTATTTTGTATCCTTCTATGAAAAATTGACCACTGCCACATACTTACAATGTACACTGTAATAAACATAGGATCCTGTAAATTGCATTCTCCAACTAAAGATAAAAAAATTAGAAAATACCAAACTTTAAAATCCGACAGTACTTATGAGACATCTAATATTATATACAGGGTGATTCAGTGACTATGTTACAAACTTTTAGGGATGATAGAGGAGACAATTATGAACAACTTTCATATAGGAATCTATGTTCGGAAACGTTCTGTTTGGTAGTTACAAATCTCGTAAGTTATGGAAGAGGAAAATACTATGGAAGGAAAGTTGCAAGGTTTAATCAGTCAAAATATCATTTACGATGCCACCTAGCTTATAACTTACCATGTTCATGAGAAATCACCAACGTTTGCAGGAACAGATCGTCTGCAACCAAACTTCAAAAGGATGGCCTTGAATTCGATTTAGCTGGTTGCACTGAGTAACATATGTAGGCTTGTAACTACCAAACGGAATGTTTCCGGACAAGTTTCCTATATGAAAGTTGGTCATAATTGTCTCCCCTATCATCCCTAAGAGTTTGTAACATAGTCACTGAATCACTCTGTATTTTATTTTGGCTACATCACTTCATATACAGGGACATCATTTTATTTTTACTAACATTTCTAATATTAACCTGGCTATACCTTTGGATCAACGATTAAAAACCGGAAACACCGTTTGCTACCTCATTCCACTACTGGAGTTCGATGATACTGGCGTAATATACAAACAAATCACTTTACTAGGTATAGGAGGGAAGAAAAGTAGTTAATTCATTTACGTAAACTAGGAAATATCGCAACTTTGAGTTTGACAATTTTCATTAGGTTTTTGTTTAATCAAAATACAGTACAGTATTAACAATGAGTGTTTTTACTCACGAACTGAGGTTTCCATGTGGACGTATTCATTATACATTGTATATTATACTGCCTACAACACATTAGCGTACACTATAGAGAATGAAATTCAATTGAAAAATAATCATAATATGGATATTTCAACACATTTTTTAAATGGTGGCCGTTCATTTCGATACAGGCTTCAGTTCTAATGTGCATATTAACGCACTATAGACTATTGTACGTAATTCCAATTACCAGGTTCGTACTTCGTATCAGTAACTCATGTTGAAATAATTCTGTACCTACTCTATAAAAGAGACCTTACGTACTGTAAATTAAATCTTCACTTCTGCCCGATCTGAAAAGATAAAATTACTCAGACATGCTATCTACTGTCCGTCCAAGTGGTTATGTCGCAGGGTCGTAGAAAGGGAGGAAATCACCTGACAGTTAATTACTTAACGAAGCCCTTTTATTTAAGTTATTTTAAACAATTGTATGGGTATAATATTATGTAGACGTCCAATTCCTGTCCGCACCTATGGAGTAACGGTTAGCGCGTCTATCCGCGAAACCAGGTGGCCGGTTCGATTCCCGGTCGGGGCAAGTTACCTGATTGAGGTTTTTTTCCGGGGTTTTCCCTCAACCCAATATGAGCAAATGCTGTGTAACTTTCGGTGTTGGACCTTGGACTCACTTCACCGGCATTATCACCTTCATCTCATTCAAACGCTAAATAGCCTAAGATGTTGATAAAGCATCGTAAAATAACCTACTAAAGTAAGTTCAATTCCTAATAGAAATTAATGTTCCCAGAAAAGAGCTAAGACAGCCCAGCCACTAGCATTTACAGAGAGGTGAATAGAAGCAGGTGCGGGAAACCGGGATGCGACGTAGGCAAATAATGGAAAATGATGCAATATTGAAAGCTCTTTCGTCACTGGAAAACGCGAACATATTTTTGGAACGTACTGTTGATTATGACCGTAAGGCTACTATGACTGTATATGCGGTCTTGGATCTGTGTGGAGGACGGTTGAACTTCATTAGTAGAAGGGGTGGGAGTGAAGTACATTAAATTGAAGTAAAAATAAAATGATGTCCCTGTATATTCTGTGTAATACAGAGATTTATTAAAATGGACCTACTTCTCCGCAGTGAGGTATTTTGTTCACTATTGTTATTCTTTATACTTTTATTGTATCACATTCAGTAACATATTAACAAAAGTCATTGTTTTGGTTTTAAAAGCCTCGTTTTCTGAAAGGTATAAAATAAAAGTAGATTAAAAGTGTCTTCTTATTTCACTCTATTAGGTAACATTAGAACCTGACACGTGTTAATGGTGCCTTGTGCTCGAAACCGTCGTCTTGTAGATTCCTCTTTTCCCGACACTCACAAGTTCATCTCTTATTCAAGAGTTCTAAGTTGAACACGAGCCTTAAAAAAGTTAGGTAAATACCCGTAAAGCGATCTTGGGAAGTTTGTAATTTCTGCTCGTATAAAGTAAGTAATTACAGACTTGTTGGGGAATAATTAATGCAGGCAGTCTGAAAGGAAGAACATTTGCTTCTTTTGAGAGAGGAAAGACTCCGCATAATGCGATTAAAGTCAAACAGACGCTTATACGACATATTTTGTCAGATATCTCTAGGAATAAAAAAGATTGCCGTCAAAATTGAAAGATTACGCCTAAAACTTCGGTATTGTTCCCCAGTCTTATCAGAAACTTGGTTACCAAGGTTTAAGGGTATTAGAGAAACAAAAGAATGATGAATGCGTAAATTGTACAGCTTCTACTTAAAAGAGGCATAAGTAATTTTGTGTGCTTTTAATTTTGTCGGTGCTCAAAGTTGAAAAGTTTCATCACTTCAAGGATTAAATCTTTTGCGAGTCAGTTTGCTTGAAATGCGTGCATTGAACCTACAAAGTATAGGAATGTTTAATCAAATATATTTCCAGATTTGAACAGAAATCCTTTGAATGCGTTTGGACTGCTTTCTCAATGGTGTGTGAGAGAAATTGAGGTAGAGGAGGGGGTGGCGGACAGTTCTGGGAGTTTCGGCTGGGATAATAGGCTTAAAATTCTGCCGATCACAATCCACAATTAACATTATACGAGCTTTTTGGGTATTTGCGTCGTGTAGTATTAGTTACATCAAATGTTTCGCATATAGAGTAAAGGTTGGTAATATTGTCATATGATTAATATTGTGATAGTTCTTTTTGAGAATTTATTACAAATTTTACTGAGCGAGAGAAGGACCGGTTTTGCGCAGAAACTTGTCCATGAACATTCCCTTAATACGTTGATGCATAAAACCGATCCTCTTGTCGCTCAGTAAAATTGTAATGAATTCTCAAAAAGAACTATCACAATATTACTCGTATCACAATATTACCACCTTTACCCTACTCTACAGGGTGGTCCACTGAACTCTTTCACTTCCGATAGTGTGTGAAATACTTCAGATATACACAAACCGACAATTACAATTTAAATTAGGCTACATCGAAGATGACATCTGATACGTGTAATGTATTTATTGTACATGAAATAATTTTCAAGATATTAAAGTCAACTTTCTTTTTTTTTTAATTGGAATCAACTATGTTTTATATTGCAAATGTTGCGTTAATACTGTGTATTAACTACTGACTATTTTACAGACTGTTGGAATTTCACCGGTAAGAGTGAACATAAACAATGTCTGTCGCACCCTTCCCTCTGTCTAGTTCATAATATTGACGTAATTGAAGATCGAACACACCCATAGCACTATACACTACCCAATACAACCCTTATTTCTTCAGTTCTATACTGGACAATTGAACGATAAGACATCGGCGAGAAATATGATTGCACACCAGAGATTTTGTGTTTTGTTTTTCTGAGAATAATTGTTTATTTTTGATTGTGCAGTAGTGGCAAAAAAAATCGGACCGACCCTTGTAGCTGATTTCAGAGCCTTGTTCACTCCAGAGCACGATAGACTGGTAACTAAGACATTCGTGGTTCGAATCCTGCCTGGAAAGGAAACGTTTTTTTTTTTTTTTGTTACTTATTCAAATTTATTCCCAATACTTTTCGATTGCTGGTAAAATTCATGTTCTGAGAATAATAAATTAATTAAGTAGTAAAATATCGCTGCAATCGAAAAATATTGGGAATAAACTTGAATAAGGAAAAAGAAAAAGTTTTCTTCCCACGCAGGATTCGAACCACGAAAGTCTTAGTTATCAGTCTATCGTGCTCTGGATTGAACAAGGCTCTGAAGTCAGCTACAAGGGTCGGTTCGGTTTTTTTGCTACTACTGTACACTAATTTTATGTCTCACTTCACCATGTGCGATATTTCCATAGTATTAAAATGCATTGTAGTTTAATTGACGCACAACTCTAACTCTGTTAGAGTTGTTATCCTCCCTCTATTCGATCCATGGCCACACATTGCTTGTGTTTACTCTTACTGATGACATTCAAACAGTCAGTAAAGTAGTCAGTTGTAATTAGACAAAGCTAATGCATTCTTTTTGAATATAAAACATAGTTGGTTCTCATTTAAAAATAGAAAGTTGACTCTAATATCTTGAAAATTATTTTGTGCGAGATCGTGCGTATTTGCTTGTTTTCCGCACAGAACCAATACGCGGTAAGTGTGAAATACCACATTCAGTATTCCCAACGTAACACACATAACAATTTCCCTCTTCTTACCGCTTAAGCGCGACATTCATTTTACTGCGTTAGGCTTTTAACATATTAATTTTAGAGACGTTTAACATAGTAATAATTATAAATTGGAAACTTACCACTGCAATTTCACCTTAATTGCAATGTTAATTATTGTTTTTAAATATTTGCAAAAATTAAGTAAAGTCTACTACTCCACGAAACTTATTTCATTCCTGATACAAGTAACATTAAGAAAGCAGTGAAAAAATCAACAAGATTACAGATGCCAATGTTATTACTGCAATATGTTATATAAATAATATTGTTAAAATATTCAAATGAAAAATAAATAATTACATAACCTTACCATTTGTTTTAAGTTCGCATTTATAGACTGGGGAAAAAAAGACAGACGTATATCACGGCCTGCTGGAGTATAGTAAACACAGAAAACATTTTATAGCAACAATGTTGAAGAAAGATATTTTGGTGTTCCGAAGTTGCCGTCATTAAACAGAAACCAAGATGGAGATTTCATTGCACCTAATTAGAAATTCGTGTTTCAGGTATGTAATAAACGATCTTCTCAAAATAATGTACGATACACGAGCGGTATGTTTGTTTTCATGTTCTCGGAAATTAAAAAAGCTCAACTACGTTTCGCTTTTTCAATCTTTTCCTCGACCATGAAAACGTCAACATACCGCTCTTGTAACGTATATTACTATTATGTACAACAAATACATTACGTGTATCAGATATCATTGTCGGTTTGTGTATATTCTGAAATATTTCACACGCTATCGGAGGTGAAAGAGTTAAGTGGCCACCCTGCATATTTCGGATCACTTATCAAGGAAAATAATTTAGTGGGTGCCAGCGTTTCTGGCGCGTGTCCTTAAGTAAAGATCCAGTCAGTGAGCATTTGTTACCAATGCAACGGAGAATGGTACCACCCAAATACACGTCACATCAGCAATCTACCAGTCACAGTTGTCATTGCCCACTGACTGCGGCAAATACAAGATACTCGCACTTTGCGTTTTTGGGGTGTGTCCTTCTGTACATTGCCCAGTCAGTGGCACTGTTGCCACTTCGGCTGAGAGTGGTACCACCTACTAAACAGAAATCACGTCATGAATCTGCCAATCACAGTTGTCAGCTTTATTTGTCTACAAACTGCGGAAAAGATAGGATACTCGCTGTCAACGTTCCCACATGCCAGAAACGGTGGCTTTGAATATAAAGTGCTAATATATCGGATCCCTTCTGTTCAGTCCTGGAGAATAGCTCTTGCTAACGGATTAAAAAAATAACGTTCGCCCTTTTCCTGAATTCTCCGATAATGGAGCTTATACATGGCACGGACCAAGATAAGCAAATAGACTTCGGCGAGTTTAGGCTGACGTAAATCTAAGGGACCGGCACTTCTGCTGTCTCTCAACTTTAGAGCCTGTCAAACAAATCGTCACCTCTCGCGGATAACGTTCTTGCTGACTCACGGCACTGCTGTCAAGTGATCTTTTGCGTAGAATAATTAGTGAAATATTTATTTAAAGAAATGATGAGTATCTTACCTCGATTTCAGAGTACTTAGAATTTATTTTCTTGGGCGTTATTCAAAGGTTAAACCAAAATTAAATTACTTAATATGTACTGAAATAAGGTGAACTTTTCTCTTTCTGAATTGTACATAAAAGGCAGTCTGTATAAACACAAAATTAACCCGAACTGAGTTCTTGTCTATGGACGAACTCATTAAAGTAAATTATTGAAATTTGCTAAAAAGCTACGTGTAAAAGTCGTAACAGTAACATTTTTATGTAAACCGTTATTTCATATGCAAACATCCGTGTCACAAGACGTAACCTATGTTGCATGTATCTAGGTACAGACCGATCATTTAGTCCTGACAGCTCAGCGACGCGAAAGAAGGGAAGTAATAGGAGGAGTGGGGAGAGTTCAAGAGTAACGATAAGGGCGAGAGGGCGGTAAAGGAATGCAGTACAGCTTAATTGTACTGGAAACATACCGCTCTACCGTACGTATGACATCCGATCGCTCCGAAGGCAAGCGAAGGAATAACCCAAACACCCCTTGGAGTACTAAATGGACTCGCCTGACTCAGGCGTACATCACCGGCGACTGTCAGGACTAAATAATCGTACTGTAGATCACTTCCCGACAAATTGACTCGTAAGACAATATGACAAAATCCGGCCAATAGTATAAGACAAATCGCTCTAAACGAAGGGTCAGACGGTATGGACTAAAGCACTCTTTTGGCATTAGCATATTTCCGCGAAAATCTCAAAATATAATTATTATGATTTCAGTTTCAGAATGCTTTGTGTGAAGAAAACCAACAATTATTCTGGATGGCTATCCTGTTATTCTATTTATTATAAACCACTTCGCTTCAATTCAAGCGGTCCATATTCCTTACGGTATTGTCGTGTCCTGTAGTAATAGTAATTAATTTTGGTGCATGTATTGCATAATCACTTTGATTAGTAGGGTTTCCTAAGTCCATCTGTAAGTCCTCACCTTGATGGCTTCGCAGGAAGAGATCCAGGATTGTACCCTGTGACATTTGTAGCACACAGATTAAGCGTATGTGGAGAGGATTCCCTCTGAAAATGTTGGTATTGCCATCACTCCTTTCTAGGAATGGGCTAAGTTCATTTAAATTTGTAAATTATTTTACACCCATCAGTTTTTAAACAAATGGCGTATGATTATGTCAAAAATTAAATACCATTTTATACGTACTTTTGTCGTGTCCATCTTTATATAAAATTCTCATTTTCCTTAAGTCGACAACTTTTGCTTCATCACTTAATAGTGCCACATTTTTACGCAACTTTTTTTTCTGTCACGAAATCACTACACTTGCGTTCTGCCCAGCTACGACAGTATACCGATGTGAAGCATTGAGAATCTGCCTAGTCAACAGGGTAATAAAATTTATGACAACCAGGCCAACACATCCTCGCACCCTCTAAAATTTTCCAAAGAAAACTTGTTTTTATCTTAGTGACCTACATATTTCGTACATTTGTTGAAATTACACACTGTTTCAAAATATTAGAATTAGAATTAGAATTACCCACGAAATCCCATGAAGGACAAGGGCCTTCTGACTATGCAGGGTGGCTTGTCAAACAGTTCCCGGTTAGCCACTCCGGGAATGACGGTCACTTTTGTAATGTCATATCTGAAGGGTCCACTGTTCACTAGTCACTGTTTAGGTTGCAAGTCACTTTGTGATTAGTTTGCATTGTTGTCGGTCTTTCGCTGTTCTTGACCATAGATGGCCGAATCTTTATCTAAGTTCGTCTGCCCATCTTGTCTTCTGCCTTCCAGCGTTCCGTTTGCCAATCCTTGGATTCCATGTCGTAAGGATGTGTGTCCACCGGTTCGCGTTGAGTCGCATCACGTGTCCTGCCCATTTCTTCTTCAGCTTGTCGGCCGTCTCTGCTGCGTCTTTGAGGTGTGTTTGTCTTCTTATGTCTTCGTTACGTAGTCTGTGTCTGAGTGTGATGTTCAGCATCTTCCTCTCCATTTTCCGTTGACTCTTTCTCAGCATGTCCCGCTCTCTTTCCGTTAGAGACCATGTCTGTGCTCCGTATAGGAGAACTGGAAGGATGCAGCTGTTCATGACTCCGCTTCTTAATTTTAAATTGTATGTCTTGTCTGTCAGAATAAAACTGAGGCTCCAAAATCTCTTCCATGCGTTTCCAATTCTTCTTTGAATCTCGTTCTGTCACCTGTTGTGAAAGGACGTTAGTTGGCCGAGATTTCAAAATATAGTTTGCATTAAAATAGTGTCTCCAAAATATTATTTCCGTTTTAAACAGTATCAGACAGCTTCCGTTTCCGCGTTGGACAATTTCCATTTTATTCAGGACAAATTACACATAATGCGTACGAATTTCGCCGGGACCAATGAATTGCTCCGAAATAGGCAGAATTCTGAATTATTCAGGTTCCGATTTGAACAGGTTTCACTGTAGTTTCCAATTTTATAGATATTTGTAATGGGATCAAGAACCGAATGGTAGTGGAGGGTCGCGAACAGAATTTTCACCCAAAAGTGGGTCGTGCCATCAGAAAGTTACGGAAACACTTGGCTACAGAAACGGGGTGTAAATGTTGAAATGTTATCCATGTTGAACAGTATAATTTCTCCAAGCAGTTTTCGTTGCAGAAAGACTGAGGACTAAATTGTGTTCAATCATTCGATTTTAAAGAAAATGGCAATAAATTCAACGTAATGATTAAATCAGAGAAAGGAAGACTCCACTTTGCGGTTTCATTAAAGGATAGCTGAAATTGTACGATAAAAAACAAAACATTTTTATATTAACAGTGGCTTACGGATGTCTTATGACTAGGGACCGGATTTTTATGTAATTACATATTATATTCATTTCAATCTAACCGTATATAAATAACAAATGTTTGCGAATCTTGTAATTACCATTAATATATTAAATTTGATACTACATATTTTTACATATTTACCCCACATTATATTATTATGGGTTGGTAATACATAAATCTACATATTTAGGGGGTTTTATTCATTTCTACTTCTCTAAAAAGGAAAAAAAAAAAAACTTCTGTTGGGGAAGTTTACAATTTGAAATACAGTACATAGGTTTAAAAATACCTTTTTACCTACCCAAGAAGGGATATATTTCGGGACGAAACATAACGTCCTTAGTTCTAGGAAGTAGTAGAGACACTCACCCCATACCACCCATATGTTTTATTTAACGACGCTCGCAGCTGCAGAGGTTATATCAGCGTCGCCGAATGTGCCGGAATTTTATCCCGCAGGAGTTCTTTTACATGCCAGTAAGTCTACTGACATGAGCCTGTCGCATTTAAGCACACTTAAATGCCATCGACCTGGCCCGGGATCGAACCCGCAACCTTGGGCATAGAAGGCCAGCGCTATACCAACTTGCCAACCAGGTCGACCCACCTGTAAATATGGGTGAACAAAAGGTAACCTTTCTCATACAACTACCTTGTACTGTAAAAATCATTCAGAAAGCAGCGTTATCTTCATGCGATGAAGTGGGACGAGGACGATATGATTTGTTCTGTACACGTCTTAACACGCCGTTCCCATGCAATTTGCAACCTTACCCACCCTCTTCCTAATCCTTCCAGGGAAAACCCGTGTCAAGTCTGACATGAGCCGCAACAAAGTAGTCGAATTTTGAAAAGAAGCTGGAGTAAAGGAACAAACTGGAAAGTTGTTGAAAGATTAAAATAAATAATTTTTCAGGTTATTGCTTGACCTCTTTACTTTAAATTTAGTAGACCTATACAGAAATGGGATTTTCCGAGAAATTAGGAAGTATGGTTCTCGGCTGGAATGATCTTACCCTTCTGAATAAGACAGGAATGCCACTTTTCAAACAACACTTCGTAAATGCTTAGAGTTTGAGGTTTTAGTAGGACTTTGTTTCTTACAGGGAGCAGCTAAAATGCATGTGTCCGTCATCTCTTATTTTCTCCTAATCCAGTAAAGCGTTGTGTCATTCATTTCCCTCAGTTCTCTAGTTTCAGTACTTACAGTATAAAGTGCAAGTGAGTTTATCTACTGCTTTTAACTAAATAAAATGGCCCCTGTATCTTCAACCCTAACGTCAAACATGAAATCATAGATTGCGATGAAAGCTTCTTTCACTACAGATGGAAAAATAGTAATGTGTGAAGTGTGCGGTTAAAAATTGGGTGCTTTATGAAGTCACAACTGAAGAGTCTTACCTATCATATACCTGCCAGATATTGATACTAAATATTTTCATAATTTTACATATTTTGGTACATATTCAGCTTATTTTTCTTACATAAATATGTACATATTTCACACCTTGATATTACATAAAAATCCGGTCCCTACTTATGACCAGTGGCGTAGCGTCAGTGTAAGCTAAAAAGCTCAGCTTCCCCAGTTAATAATAATTTCATAATAAACCTGCAGTCTATGGACAAAATTATTTATTATTTTTAATAGAATTTATATTTACGCGTTAAATATTGTGATGCGCCAGCTCAGGATGATTTGTGATGCAGCAGTAAACAAGAAGCCTGCACACACCAGCTTCCAAGCAGACCGGTTTCTTACACTCATTCTTCTGTGTAACCCACCCCGCAGATTTTCCATCCCTTTGTAACTAAACTATCCTGGTCGCAAGGCTATCAAGAAGCTAGCTTTGACATTGAAAATAAGTAGTTTCCGAGTTATCCCTTTTCGTCAGTTGTGTTCAGTTGAAGTGTTAGTGTGAATTGTGGCTGATATAATAAATAATGAGCGAAATAACAGTTCCTGACACCAATTTACTTGAATTTTTTAGGACAATTCTATTATCAAGACTGACTTACGAACAAAAGTGTGATCTAAAAAGCAAATGACCGACTGACTCCCTTGCTGTCAATGAAGGACACAACCAAAAGACAGACGCATACTTACGTGCTGTACCTATTGACCGTTAATATTGTGATTCCTCTAAGTATGACAGGGAGTGAGCTAATGTTATACGTATGCGTGTCTATTTGTTAGAGATATGTGTAAACCGTGGAATCATATTTTACTACGTACCATTTGAGGTCATGCCTTATTGGTGTTACTCACGAGGTTCCAACCAATCTTCGACTGCTGACTTGACATTGACTAGTATTTATTTTAAGACTATATTTTTGTAATACGTTTTCTCATATTGCATGAAAGACAACTTGAATTAGCTTCCCCTGCTCAAAATTTCATGCTACGCCACTGCTTATGACTACGCTCTTGCTGTGGATTACAACCTGTTCAGTTACACAATGTACCCTTGTACAGTAGCCTACACCTCCACGTCAGGGTTCCTCGTAATATTGCAGTAGATACACCCATTCCACGGAAGTGCATGCAAATTGTAGAATATCTGTGAGTCCATATTGAAACAGTCAGACGGTTTGATCAATATGACGGCCTGGGAGCGGTTCAGGGCTCTCAATTATTGAAAACAGCCCCTCGTTGTAATTTCGAGTGCTAGCAAAGAAAGGACGGAAAGCTTCGATAGTGAAATATCATGTACCAATTATGCTTAGTTAAAATTTATCATTTTCTGAATAGCGGCAGTAAGGCGTTGAGGGCTGCATTTTTAAAAGAAGACATGGAGACTGGTGGTTGAATTCTCACAAAATTCAAAATCATAGGGGTGGGGGTTGTAGTTGAGCAGCTGCGCGCTTTCCCATCAGTACAAAGAGAGGAGTTGTTTGGACGGCGCCTCTAGTCGCATGACTTGGATGCGTCAACTTTTTACCGGTGCATGCCGACCAGTCTTCGTTTATTTCCTAACCTTATCATACTATTAATATTGTTCTCGTTTCATTTGATTTTACTACTACTACTACTACTACTACTACTACTACTACTACTACTACTACTACTACTACTACTACTACTACTACTACAGATGAACAAAACTAAATGCCGCTCTCGCTCGCTGTGTTCGCTGCATTTGTCTTTCGAGTCTCGTCTTGTCATTCTCGTGCGCTTCGAGTCTCGTTCATCATTCTAGAAATAGCATTTGGTCGGCGTGGAAAGATTTCGTAACTTTGAATAACATACATCACTGAAATAAATAACATTATAAATGTTTAAATGAGACAAAAAGACAAAACAGAACAGTTTCTTACTGTAGTTATCAAAATGTTTTGGTTCTATTATAATTATATAAACAGAAAAAAACAATTCTCAAATAAATTTGTTTTTATAACAAACATAAAACATAACGTTAATATATTTTTACTTGAGATTGCACACTTGATCTCAAACATATAAAAAGAAAATTCCTAGCCTTTTAATAAGGGCCTAGTAATTAAATAAAGATTGGGGAACGAATTATTATACACTGAAAGGTAGAGATGATGTTTCAAATAGGCTACTTGATTGTTTATACATATATAACAGTTGCCAAAGTAGATAAAAGTTGTCAGGTATAAACAACTGTGGCGATTCAAGGCTGCTTGACGTTCGGAAGTCCACACCTGTGGAGTAACGGTTAGCGTGTCTGGCCGCGAAACCAGGTGGCCCGGGTTCGAATCGGAGCAAGTTATCTGGTTGAGGTTTTTCCGGGGTTTTCACTCAACCCAATTGGAGAGACAGACGAATAAAAACTACAGTAACAAATAGCGATAAAAACCACACCGTCATGGAACAACGATGCAGAGAATACAGATAAAACAGAAGAAGAACAACGACATAATGACGAATTAGAAGTGGACGATGGGATTAGCGGAATAACTATATCACTGACTTCATAACTGAATAATTATTTAACTAACTAGCTGATCAGATGAATGACTGTATAAGTAACTAGCTTAATGACTAACTGAATAATTACACAAATATCTGATTAAATATTTGCATAACTGAATGTCTGTACAACTAAATAACTGTGTGACTGACTTTCTGGGTAACTTTCGGTGCTGAACCCCGGACTCATTTCACCAGCATTATCACCGTCATCTCATTCAGACGCTAAATAACCTAGATGTTGATACAGCGTCGTAAAATAATCTACTTAAAAAAACGTTCGGGACTTCGGGAGTGATCAATCTCGGCGTCTCGAAACACTCACAAGCAGTCTTTACGCCAACGACGCGACGCGACTTGTAGAACATTGTCGTGCAGGTTTTCGGCTTTGCGGGCGCTATTATTTTTGCTTTCTCGATCGTTGTTCATCTCTAGCTGATACTACTACTGCTGCTACTACTACCGCTATTACTACTACTGCTGCTACTACTACTACTACCACAAAGTTACTGTTATGACAAGTGTATGTTTCCACGTATTCTCTACATTCTGATATTTCAGCGATATTTGATTTATTTTATTTGCTTAATTATGTTTTCCTATAATGCCTATCATGTAAGAGCTCGTGCTGCTTATCATAATCTTTCTTTTTTTGTGTATGAACCTAAAAATATGTTTACTGTAGGCCTATGCTCTGTATTTCACTATCGTTTTATTATTGTCATTTCATATTTCTATACTTTGTATAACCTATGTCTAACTCATTTTGACTTACAGTTCACATTTTATTTTGTGTTCTTTTATTTCTTTCTTTCTTTCTTTTTTTCTTTCTTTCTTTTTCTTTCTTTCTTTCTTTCTTTCTTTCTTTCTTTCTTTCTTTCTTTCTTTCTTTCTTTCTTTCTTTCTTTCTTCCAGGATGGAAGTGATATAACCCTGCACATAGAAAGGAATGGTAGAGTACATGAAAAATAAACAAAACATCTGTAATACGTTTTGCGATTAGGTGCATTGCTACCTAAATAATTGCATCGAAAGTTTAAACTCTCTGGCAACGTCGCAATGCCCAAGATTATACGCAGAGGCATTAACTCATCAGATGTCAGTTGTAAACAAAAGCTTACGTACATCACAACCAAGCGACTTCTTCGTCCCGGGTTTTTCTCGACCAAATTTAAAATTTTCTTTTCCCTGTCAGCAATTTCATTAGATCGTTTTTATTGTGTAAGCCGAAAGTGTGACATCTGTATTACCTCTCATTAAAAGTCTTTAAGATATTTTAGAACGCATGAACATTATTATGGAATTAAGAAATAATTTTGCAATGAAATGGTATTATATAATGAAAAAGTACGATTCTTCTTCTTTAATCCGTTCCGGCTGCATGTTGTTCGGACCATCTCTTCTTTGGCCCACCCAAGTTTCTTCTGCCTTTTGGTTGGTTTTTTAAGGCTAGTTCTGATTTTTGTCATTCTGTCTATATTTTTTCACCAGTTTTCCTGATTTTGCTTATTAATTCATACAGTTCTTCTATTTCTAATTCTTGTCGGTTATCGGTGTTTTTTTCCTTTTCAATTTTGTATAGCCAGCTATTGATCTGAGAAATCTCATGTCTGCTGCTTGTTTCTGGATGAATACCATGCCGTTAGTGCTCATATTTCTGATCCATGTGTAGGAATTGGTATTGCCATACATTTATAAAACTTTGATATAGAATTTTTCCTTTCTTTGTTTTTAACTGTGTGTTGTTTAAGTACAATAAAACAGAATTATGTGTTGAACAAAAACTTTGCACATGATGATTCAGAAAGAATTAATAATTTTTATGAGGTGGTGGTATGGACTATTCTGAGTATAAAGTTCATAGGAACGTGTGTTCAATTTTCAATGGATGTGGGGATACAGCTGTTTGATTGTTACTATAACCGTTTACCCATCACTAGATTATTATAGCCAGTGCCAGCGTTTTTGGCGCGTCTGGTTGAGTAAAAAGCCAGTCAGTGAGCACTTGTTGCCAGTGCAGCTGAGAACAGTACCAACCAACACGTGACGTCAGCAATCTGCCCACTGCGTCAAAGGCAAGACACTCGCACTTCGCGTTACTGAGGTGTTTCCTTGAGAACACTGTCCAGTCAGTGGCATCTGTTGCCACTTCGGCTGAGAGTGGTACCACCTCCTAAACAGATATGACGTCAGCAATCTGCCAGTCACAGTTGTCAGCTTTCTCGTCCACATTTTGTGACAAAGATAAGATACCCGCTCTAAACATTCCCATTACCTATTTCACACGCCAGAAACGGTGGCACTGCCTGTACCGGTATACTTTTTAAGGAGTGTCAGGAAGGAATATTTACAGTACTGCCATATTTCTGATAAAATATGTTAGATTAAACATTTATGAAAATACAGAAATGTTTTGATTTTTGCTAAAGAATTGGACTATTGGTGTGGAAATGAGCTATTTTTTTATTCGTGTATGATATATAACAAATTACAGAATTTACTGCCACGGTGGACTAGTGGCTGCAGCGCTGGACTTACAATCCTGTAGACTCGTGTTCGATTCTCCGAATATCCAGATTTATAACCTGTGTAGGACAAACCTGTGGTCCAGGTAACACATGGGTTTTCTCCAGGAGCTCCGGTTCCCAACAAATCTCCATCACCATTATTATCATTATCATAATCATCTTATCTCATTGCGAGTATAGTGTAGACCGGCCTCCTATGTCGCATTCTGGGCAACGACTGTCACTAAATTCGTCTACACAACTGACTTCAGACGGATGAATGACGAACAGTTAAGTACACGCCATTATTAAAAATATAGAATGCATATGAAAAAATTAGATGATTGACAATTTTTCTGACGCAGATACTGTCTCGCGAACATGAAAGAAAAGTTGATCTTTGCTCCTGTCATTCAGTTATTTGTCAGACAACAGAATGCTATTTTCCATCTTGTTTTATTTATTTGTCATAAGTCGTTCTAAACTAAGCAGAAATTTCATATAGACTATTTACCAAGCGAACTTGTGCTTCTGTAATACTAATCACATCTAAATAGTTTGTTAGTTCCTCTTTGTGACTGCTTTTGGACTTCTTAAAAGCAAACACGCCGTCTCCTTAATTTTATATTCCTCGAAATGTTCGCTGGACATCGCCGTCAGCTGTTTCGCATTGTGAAATGTGTCTGGGAATCCCGCTTAACAATTCTCATCAATATTTTGTATATTTCTTTGTGCATCGTAAAGAGGCTTGGTTTTGCGATAGTTAGATCACGACCTTTCTAACTTCTAACAATATCTACAAAAAGTTGTAGACTTCCCAGGAAAAGACTTTTACTCCTTGCCGTCTTTTCTTTTTCATGATTTTGTATTCTAAATGAAACAATTTAGATAAGTTATATTAATTTTTTGCGGTTATATAATGGAAGAAAACGACTCGCTGTAAGCTTAAGTTCAGCAGGAAAGAACGCGTTGGACCGTATTATATGTGGCATCTGGCTATCTAAATCATTTTTCTGCCTATTTAAAACAGCTATTATTTCAGAATAGCTATAGTTTCAAAATTTTGCTTTAGGCACTCAGGTCTTTCTTGAACCCGTTCATAAAGAAATGTCAGTTTATTTTCAACAGCTCTTTGATGATGATGATGATGATGATGATGATGATGATATTGATGATGATGATGAGGAGGAGGAGGAGGAGGAGGAGGAGGAGGAGGAGGACGACGACGAAACTGAAGACGAGAGCGAAGATCATAACTTTGGTCGGCGGGTAAAGGCACATAAGTAAAAAAGTCGATTTTTCTATTGTACCTGATCACATAAGTCAAGTATTTTTTCTAATTTTTTAAATAATATAATTTCTTGTATTATTAAACTGAAAAGGGTCTTACTTTAACAAACATACATGAATTTCATTATTTTACTTATATTCAGTTAAGAGTAAATAAAAAAAAATTATCTCCTGAAAAATTCATGTTTTTTTTTTTTTTTTTTTTTTTTTTTTTTTTTTTTTACTTATGTACATTTTCCCACCGACCAAAGATAATATACCTTTCAAATAGAATCTCACACAGCTCGAATAAGCTATCAGGACAGCACACCGCTGTTCGAAGCTGATTAAGACATACATTATTTCGCATTGGGGTCAATAGAGAAATGTCTACTAATTTGGCATTAAATTTAAAGCGTCCCTCTAATTGGATTATTAGTTCGAAGCTAATGAGAACATTGTCGTTACTTCGAAGATTGTGATTAAAATGTTTTACTTCAAAGTAATGAAATGCTAGTACGCTTTAAACACATCGAAAGGAAAACGAGGCTTCGAAAACTCTGGAGTAAAATATTCATGCGCTAACTTTGAGTCGAGGACAGATTAAAACTTAGTCTATGGATATTCGGAAGTTTAGACCCAAGAGAGAAAAAGAAGTGACTACTTTTTAAAAGTTGTGTGCCGACCCACAGATAACTAGCTGGAAACTAACGGTTATTGCTGCAAGTCCGAGCCTTCGATTTGAAAGCCATAGGCCTATAACATAACTTCTGGCAAAAGAACTTCTTGCTTCTTGGTGTACACCAAGTTCCGAAGAAAAAACAGTAGCTTGATTCACGTATTCTAAATGTTTATCACATTTCTTCGTTGAGATGCATAACAGAGTTCCCCTTAAAATTCAGTTGAAAGGACTAGCCGCGGACTGGAAGCTCCCTTGTTGTTGCAGATGTTATCTACATTAACACATCAACAAAATACATCCAAAGCTACACTACACATTAGAAATTGAAAACCACAACTCACAAACACAAGAATACAAAAATACATCACACTAACACACGAAAACAAAAACACAACAGGATTACAAAGAAGAGATTGCAATCCTGATTCAAGAAAAATTAAATTACATCATCGCATACAGAACAAATAATATTCTACAAAAACATCTCAACACATAAACAAAAAAATACAACTACACAGGCGTATACAAACTCAAATGTAACACCTGCAACAACGTCTACGTAGGACAGACAGGCAGATCATTTCAAACACGTTACAAAGAACACATCACAGCCATAACAAAATTACAAAACACTTCCACATATGCAGAACACATCACAAATGCTAACCACACCTACAGAGACATCAATACAGACATGGAAATTCTACACATTCAACCAAAAAGCCAGAAACTAAACACACTAGAACAATACGAAATATACAAACACACAAAAACACATCCAAATGAAATTCTCAACACACAACTTAATTTCAGAACACACACTCTTTGACTCCACATTACACTACACAAACACAACCCCACAGGAAACAAAACAAAAGGCGCGAAGACCAGCAACAACCAGTTCTTATGATGGCCAGTAGTAGGCCGAAACATGTTAACCGGGTAACATAAAATTTAACACGTGAAAAACACATAATACGTTTTCCAAAGTGATATAGTGTTAAAAGTTGTGGAATCAAGATGTATATACAGTATTTAAAATAGTAAATATTCGAATATTTTAATAAAACAAACAGCAAAATAACAAAATGAACAAGAGTTTCATAAAGTGTAAAAAAATAAAATAATATATATTTTTTTATTTTGGGTCTTGATGACTCCCCTTACTGATGATAATAATAATAATAATAATAATAATAATAATAATAATAATAATAAATAATAATAATAATAATAATAGTTTCATTTTACCTGGCAGAGTTAATGCCATCAGGATTAAATCACATACAGAAAAATACATACCGGTACACAAATATTAACTTAAAAATAATAATAATAATAATAATAATAATAATAATAATAATAATAATAATAATAATAAGAATAATAAAAAAAAGAGATTGAATACATATACACAATCAGTATTAACTTAAAAAATAATAATAATAAAAATATATATAATAAAAAGAGACTGAATACATAATCACAAATAGGAAAATACATTCTAGTATACAAGTATTAACTAAAAAAAGAAAAGAAAAGAATTAATACATATTAATATAATCTCACAACTAAAGGAATAGTACAATTATTATGATCACCACAGCACGGGTTACATTGAGACAATGGCAATTACCTAGATATTAGTGTTAATGGAAAAATAAAGTAATAACTGTATAAAATAAATAATAATAATAATAATAATAATAATAATAATAATAATAATAATAATAATAATAAATAAAAATTATACTTAAAAAACTAATTCTGTGCATTTAAAATATTTCTAAACAACCTAATTTTAAACAACTGAGGACTAAGACTACCCCTGATTTCCAGCGGCAGCGATGAAATCTTTGAAATGTTATCTTGTAAATAAATAGCCAGCAAATTCCTTACAATTATATCCCACGCAGTCGTTGAATTCCATTGGCTAAACAAAGTAATAAAATTGATCTTAGTGAGGTTAAGAGATCAATAAGACTAAACGTCCTTTTGGTTTGTTTTGGTCCTGTACACATTAATTAAGGCACCGTAGAATGAAGTCACATGTTTGCCCTTAGCGTCCGGACTTAGCGGATTGTCCACTGCACAATGAACAGTTCGTGAATAGAGAAGCCCGAAGCACTTATGACTTATGCACGTAGATGACACACACACACACATACACATATACACACACATATCAGTTAAACCCAAAATCAATATTAGCTTAGAGTTGTGGGCAGGGTTCTCTAGGGATTAAAGTATAGCGGACAATCCTCGAAATTGCGTCCTATTCCATGAAAGAGAAGGTGGTTTAGCATCGCATAATATTGCTGCCTATTAAATTCCCATATGAAGAGAGAATTTTTGTTCGCCACGAATTCATTAGCACCCACAGACACTTCCATAGAGAATTATCCATTCACTGTGGATTTCCACTGCCTACGTTTAATTCAAACAAAAATGTGGTTTAGTTCCTCTGAACTCGGTCTCAACTCAGTAAACTGATGCCATAATACTGTCGTGTGTCTTTAATAATATTGCCCACCATTTTGTTTTACTTCTGACACTGATTTTATAGTCTTGTACTATAATTTGGCTTTTTTGTGGACAACAATCTAAACTGGAATAGTCAGGTAACCTATGAGCCGTTCAGAGCAGAAGTGGTATAAGTCAAAAATGGGTAATGAGGGTAAAAGTAAACATTCTGTAAAATACAGCGCAAAGAAGCAATTAAATTCAATTTATTTAAACTATTAGTAGACAGTGGATAGCGAGAAGGATATATTAATTGCTACTTTGCGCTGTATTTTACAGAATTTTTACTTTAAACCTCATTACCCAATTTTGACTTACACCACTTTTGCTCTGAACGGCTCATATACAGAGTGGAAGTGAAATACCTAACCCTGCATATTTTCAGAGCGAATAGTTCATGTTATATGTAACAAAAAAGTGTAATACTACCTTATTTGTGGAAAGTCCATAGTTTTCTAAGAGAAAATGCTTTTTCCTAAATGTTTAACACCCTCTTATTCGGTAACCATTGCGAGTAGAATAATGATTTTTGTCTACATAGGCAGATAATCTATTTCTCTGGCGTATTGCAATAGCTGGATGGTTTTCGTGTGAATTTAATTTGAAAACAATTAATTTGAAACCACTGACCGATGCGATCAGCTTGCAACAATGTAGCCAGGTGGGATATTCACGTAGGGAGACAGTGCTGTGTTCGTTGACCTCTTACATCTGTATTACGAGGAGAAAGAAGCGGTGATATTGCTAGACTGCTTAAACTTTCAACTAAACTGTCTAATTAACAATTAACCGTGTATTTAATCACAAAACGTAATATAGGTTTTTTATACTCCAGAGGCCTGAGACATTTGGTGTTTTATTTTTAAAGCTCAATATAATTCGACACTTCAAAAAAAAAAAGTCACTGACATTAGAAAAAATGCTGAAAAAACTATACAGGTTACAGTTAGGACAAAAATGCAGGTATATTATACTGTACTATACTTCGGGTCTCTGCACATACGTCTTATATCATAATCATGTATGAACTATGCTATAGTAGGCCTATACTATACTTTCAGGACTCAGGAGGCTATTCATTTAAGTGTAACCTATCGTCCGTTTAAATCTGCAAGATTATTTCACTTCCACCCTGTATATGTAAGAAAATATTTCGTTGCTCCATTCTTTAAACAACACAAGACAATTTCTACCACTTACCCTTAAAAAATTCTTAATTGGACGCTTGTGATACCCCATTTTGATTAATGTGATTCCTTGGTGACAAAATAATATAACCCGTACCCTAGCGCAGAGATTACAGCGTGTTCATAATCATCATCATCATCATCATCATCATCATCCTTCACGAATTAGGCCTCTGTAGACCTGTTTCGGCCCCATCTAGCAGTCTTCTTAACGGTCTTCCTGGTCGACGATGTCCTTATACTGCTTGTTTGAGGCTTGAAAGTAATGTAGTTTTCCCTAAGATAGGTTACTAGCCTTATCGTTAGGTAGTCCAGTAGTGGGGCTGCCACTTTTAGCCTCTGGACAGGCTTGTAATGCAGCATTTCCTCTGCATTTGATGAAACAGTTATACCGCTGTGACTCGGTCGCCATTTCCTCGTTGGTAGAAACAGGGTGGACCACGGGAAGGTGAGGATGGCATTTGGATAGGAGAGGCTGTATGTTTCGCGTCACTATCCCTTCTTCACCCCCGTGTTCATAATATATGTATAATATTAATCTACAATACCAGATAATTTGATCATGTAACATCATCCCTCGAGCTTCCATAATGGGTTCGCCTGAAGGAACGAAGAATCATGCATTCATTAACACTGCTATTTAAACTCTTGCATACCTCTACTCACACTTACCTGGCAGCACGTTTTCAATTTCTCACAACAGTATGGAATCAGAATCAAGCATTTCTTTCTATTCCCCATCATAGAAAGTCATTATACTCATCCTCCTATACAATTTTATTATCATGTACGTACATGGAATTCTCTACCTGGTAACATCAGGGATTGTCGAACGCTATCGAAATTCAAAATTAAGTTAGAAACGTATTTTTTGTTTATTTAAATTTATTATTAATAAGTTATAAGATGTGTTAATTACAATCTTTGTTCAATCGTTTATAATAATTGTATTTCTTGTTTGCATTATTAGTTGCCCTTTCTCGTTTAGGCATTTAGATTAATATTATTCTTAAGCTTTGTTTATTGTATACCAATTTAACATTTTTAATGTTTTTGTGTTCTTTTTTTTTCGTTTTGTATTACTGTAATTGTAAATTTCTTGTTTTGTGTCTACATTTTTGTTACTAATTAGTTTTATCGCTGCTGTCCAAAAATGTTGTAGACCAGTGTGTACATATTCCTGGTGGTGTGGAAGAGAAGGCCTCATGGCTTTAACTCCACCAGAACAAATAAAAAATTAATGCATAATAATAATAATAATAATAATAATAATAATAATAACAATAATAATAATAATAACAATTAATAATGTCCCGCGCCGTGGCGTCGTGATCTAAGGCATCCTACCTAGGACTCGCGTTACGGAATGCGCGCTGTTTCGAGTCCTCATGGGGGAAGAAATTTTCTCATGAAATTTCGGCCAGTGTATGGGACCGGTGCCCACCCAGTATCGTGATGCACTTGGGGAGCTACGATAGTTAGCGAAATCCGGTTGCGAATACTAGCTATAACGGCTGGGTGGGATCATCGTGCTAACCACATGATACTGCCATTCTGGTTGGATGATCGTCCACCTCTGCTTCGGCATGTGGGCGTGAGGCCAGCAGCCGGCTGGTCGGTCTAGGCCCTTCACGGGCTGTAGCACCACGGATTATAATAATAATAATAATAATAATAATAATAATATAATATTATAATATTATAATAATATAATTATTATTATATTATATATTATTATTATTATTATTATTATTATTATTATTATTATTATTATTAAAAAAACTTACGTCGGATGGCTTGTACAACAGTTGGTTACTGCGTTCAACTCCCAGTAATGACCATACTTCTTTTCATCAGGATTTCTGGCGCCATCATTAGGCTATATGTAATAACGAAATAGACTGCCTTACTGTCTGAATAGAACTGGTTTCCACAGTATCTGAAGCTGGTGCTTCTGCCGGGCAGCTAATCTTGGTGCGAGTGTACTCTTAGCATAGCGTGTCTGGTGCAGAATTGTGTTGTTCCAGCGGAAATTGCATTACGAGAAGTCTCTGAACTTCGCAGTTCACGCCCGAAATGATATATTAGAGTGTTTCCCGGATATAGAGCAAATACAACCACTACAAGAAACAGAAATGTGCGTGTGTGTTTCCATTTCAAGAACAGTGCGAGATTTGCTTTCCATATTTTAAGTAGTTTCTAATAATCTACAGTCATAATTTATAATTCACACGTAACTTCATATAAGCCTATTTATATTTTGTTATAGCGTAGTAGACACGTCGTTGTTTTAAAAACATGTCGGTTATAGTATTCGTTAATTGGGATTAGGTTCTGTATTTCAAAATAGCTCGTAAAAGCTATTATAATCACTCAACATTTTTCTTTAGTCTACCTGGTTGGCAAGTTGGTATAGCGCTGACCTTCTATGCCCACGGTTGCGGGTTCGATCCCGGGCCAGGTCGATGGCATTTAAGTGTGCTTAAATGCGACAGGCTCATGTCAATAGATTTACTGGCATGTAAAAGAACTCCTGCGGGACAAAATTCCGGCACATCCGGCGACGCTGATATAACCTCTGCAGTTGCGAGCGTCGTTAAATAAAACATAACATTTAACATTTCTTTCTTTAGTGCCAAATTAAAAATTGTTTCAAACAAAAGTTGTTTAATGGGGAATTAATATAATGCGTATATCTTTGTTGTAACCCTGTTCTTTAAGGAGATAATATATTATGAGTAATAACTTCATTTTTAAGTCACCAAAGACTTATTATTTGATTCGATTAATCATTTAACCCTTTCAAAGCCTGTACAAAAATGTATTACAGTGTACTATTCTGATAAAAACACTGAGGAGTGCATGAAAACATGGGCCTCATATTGTACATACATTTATTGAAGGATGCAGTGAAACGAATGGTGAACGGGAGAAAAGTTCGGAGCAGAAGAAGATACCAGACGATAGACGACATTAAGATATATGGACCATATACGGAGACTAAGAGGAAGGCAGAAATAGGAAAGATTGGAGAATTATTCTGGTTTGCAGTGAAAGACCTGCCCTTGGGCAGAAAACTATGAAGAAATTAATTGTACATACTTACTACAAGTTCGGAGTAAAATGACACTTTGTAGTACTTTACTCTTACTAAAATAGAACATTTACATGGTGATCATTGGAATTAATGCATAATTAGAAATTGTGTTATTAATGACACCCTACATCGTTCTAGTGTTGTCTGCTGAATGGATACACAAGCATCAATAATACGTTTCCACATGGAACATTTCGATAGACAGCGCCCTTAACCGCTCTTGAAAGAAAAAGTCTATTGACGTAAGTTCAGGACAACGAGCAGGCCAATTAACTGGTCCACCACGTCCAATCCACCTACCAGGATATTTTCGGTCCAGAGCACGACAGACTCTAAGGCCTTATGTGCTGGGCATCCATTATGCTGATACCATATAACCATTCTGTTACTCAAAAGTATGGCCACCAAAAGATCAGGCATATCTTCTGCCATTTAGTGCAGTAAGTACTTACACTATGAGTTCCATATTCTTTTGCACGGACGGACAGACAGACCGACCAATAGTCAGGGAATCAGACAGGCATGCAGGCAGAGAGATCGACAGACAGACGGAAAATCGGACGGGCGGATAGATAGATAGATAGATAGATAGATAGATAGATAGATAGATAGATAGATAGATAGATAGATAGATAGATAGATAGATAGATAGATAGATAGATAGATAGATAGATAGATAGATAGATGGATGGATGGATGGATGGATGGATGGATGGATGGATGGATGGATGGATGGATGGATGGATGGATGGATGGATGGATGGATGGATGGATGGATGGATGGATGGATGGATGGATGGATGGATGGATGGATGGATGGATGGATGGATGGATGGATGGATGGGCAAGAACGTAGAGAGATAGACAAGAAGACAGAGCGATAGAGTGGGGAAATGGGTTGATGGATAGGTGGGTGGATGAATAGATGGATTGGTGAGTGAGTGGCTGCATGGATGGATGGATGGATGGATGGATGGATGGATGGATGGGCAATAACGTAGAGAGATAGACAAAAAGACAGAGCGATAGAGTGGGGAGATGGGTTGGTGGATAGGTGGGTGGATGAATAGATGGATTGGTGAGTGAGTGGCTGCATGGATAGTTGGATCGATGGCTGGATGGATAGATAGATGGATGGATGCATGGGCAGGCAGGGAAAAAAAGTAGACAGACATACGTATTTAGGTGTTTGGGTAGATATTGTAAGTAGATAGAAGGCTTGATAGTTTTTTTAATTAGTTATTTTACGACGCTTTATTAACTGCTATGGTTATATAGCGTCTGAATGAGATGAAGGTGATAATGCCAGTTAAATGAGTCCGGAGTCCAGCGCCGAAAGTTACCTAGCATTTTTCTTTTTGGGTAGAGGGAAAACCCCGGAAAAAACTTCAACCAGGCAGCTTGTCCCAACCAGGATTTGAATTCGGGTCCACTCGTTTCACAGTCAGGTATGCTAACTACATAACGGTGGATGGATGGATGGATGGATTGATAGGTGAATTGGTGGATAGATAGGTGTGTGGATGGGTGAAACGATGATTTGATGGCTAGATAAAGGTTGGATAAATATATATATTCGTTTCCTTCTCTGGATAATAGATTGTAAACTGTCCGTTTCAGCACACCAATCTCTAGCGACTTAGTATAAATATAAGGAACGTTATTCCTTAACAATAAAAATAATTCTGAATGAATATTTGTGACTGATGTTTCGGCTAGGGAACTAGAATATTACCTGCCCGTGACAGGAGTGTTGGCTCGCTAGCAAGACTGATTTTCTGTCCGGCGCAGCAAAACGCGCCCGGAATGCTGAAATGCCCATTCCATAAAACTGCCGACTGCATCGCGTGAATATTGTCCGTTTGTTTATTGGGCTATTTATCGCCGCCGAGTTGACCGCAGCAGCTGCAAGGAGCGGTCCTGGTCTTTGTTAATGAGCAATCTCATTATTTTGCTGGTGGGAGTGACGTAAATCACGAGCAGGATGAGAGAAAAAAAGTGTAGGAGGTCGGCGAAATTCCGCTCCATTTTGTGTACTAACCACATTAATTTATTATGATTGATTTATATGTTTATTTAATTTGTCCGTCTCTCACTTATTTGTTTTTTTTTTTTAGCATTTTCTCTTTATTTATGCCATCCCTCTTTGGTTTGTTCTGCTCCTATTTTTATTTATTTCTTAATTTTTTTTTCATTCAGTTCTTGATTCTTTGTTGACGTCATTACTCATACATTTTCGCTTGCATACTTAATACTAATTTCTTTAGAACCGGGCTTTTATTCTAGCTGAGCGCGATTAAAGCGTTGCGATGATTGTCCAGTGACATTTCGTCCACCAAAAGTTTTCGTCCAGTTGAGTTTTTAGTCCACAATAATTTTATATCCATAACAATTTTGTCCACCTATTTATATCAACTTAAAAATCGTCCGCTGTGTGATTTCGTCCACCATGCTTGATGGCACGCAAATATACATAGAGCACATTTTGTTTTCTGTTGACAGTACGTAATAATGAACTTCTTACTGGTAAATTCAGTAGTATTTCCTGATCTTCAAAGGACTGAATTTCTTCCCTTATTACGGCTGCGGGAGGTTCATTTGGGGATTTATTCGGCCCTTCTTTTGATTCCTGCCACAACGTTTATCGCATATTTAGTTCTATTCCCAACATTAGTGTGCCTACCTTCCTTAAATATATTAAATATGTTCCTATTTGTGACATAATGAAATTACATATATATCGCGATTTTCGCACCGCGAATATGGTCTATCTTCATTTTTGCTGATTGAGTAGAACCGATATGTGTAATTGTTATAAAATTTATCCTTACCTTTAGATTAAGGAAGTAAATATGGCATTATAATGTCTTTGAAATTGTACAATATAAATTTAATTCCTTATTGAAAGTTCTGGCGCATAGATTAAAATAGATTTCACTATCATGGAAACCATAAAAAGAACATTAATAATGATGAAACTGTATTCTATTCATTGCAATATTCAACTTGTATTTTATTTAGTTGTATGGACAACATTTTAAATTAACTTTAGAAAAAATGGACAAAAATGTCGACCAAATAAAATGGACAAAATATTTGTGAACCTATGATATTAATGAACAATATTTAAAATGGACGAAACCTTAATGGACAATGAAAACTGGACGAAATGTCTGTGTACCAAATGAAGATGAAATTATATGACTGTGTACAATATAAAGTGGACAACTGACCTGGAATGTACGATGTAACCAGAAAGGTCGCTGTTTCAATTCCATTTGGGGTCATGGATTTTTTCCATGATCTAGTCCAGTGATATCAATCGGTACGTATATGCAGGTAGATTAGGCCTACTCTGTTCACGCCGCAACAAATGTAGCTCGGCACTTCTGATTTAATACTTTAAGGGTTAAATCTAACCATTTTCCTCCTATTACTGCATACGCCAGTGGATTATAGTGATTTTCTAGTTGTAAGGTTGAATTCTCTTTTGCCAACTTTATTTAGAATTTCGGCACTGATAAATACTACAACTAGCAGTTGCTTTCTAACTGTTAAGTTGAAAGCATCGTTTGCTTTGAAGAATCTGCCAAAGTTCATGAAACTAAAGTTACTAGAGAGTGTTATTTGAAATTTGAAGGTAATTAATAAATAATACAGTAACAATAATTAAACAGCACACATTTTAAAGTGGTATTTGTTTGTCCGATTTAGTAATAAGCATTTTATGTTGTAAAACAAAATACATTTCTAGGGTACATCTCATGAATTGTGAATAGTTTAGTCAAGCCAATGAATTTCATGTACCCAAACAAAATGCAAGTGAAATTAGAAGAATCAATAATAAATAGATAGCCTACATGAACAAATATTACAATAATTATTCTACATAGCATTGTGATTTTATCTGCTTTCGTAATGTCTGTTAACAGTTGGCAACGTTGAAAACACGGCCATACTTCTTAAGAAATAATCTTACCTGAACCCCACTAGATGTGAAGAAGGGGTGTACAATGGTATTCATCATTGAAAATGAAGGTGTTCATCATTGAAACACTCAAAGTCTACTACAAATTCCACTTTGACTGGTGTCTACTATAAATTCCACTTATTGTCTACTACAAAAAGGTGTCTACTATAAATTTCAACTATTGTCTACTACAAATTCCACTTTGACTGGTGTCTACTATAAATTCCACTTCAACTATTGTCTACTACAAATTCCACTTTGACTGGTGTCTACTATAAATTCCACTTCAACTATTGTCTACTACAAATTTTCCAATTTAACTGGTGTCTACTATAAATTCCAATTCGACTGATGTATATTACAAATAGCACCTCAACTGTCATGTATTATAAATTCCGCTTTAACTGGTATCTACTACAAATTCCGCTTTAACTGGTATCTACTACAAATTCCGCTTTAACTGGTGTCTACTACAAATTCCGCTTTAACTGGTGTCTACTACAAATACCGCTTTAACCCGTGTCTACTACAAATTTCACTTTAACTGCTGTCTTTTAAAATTCCTTTTTAACTGGTGCTACTATAAATTCCGCTTCAAAGGGTGTCTACCACAAATTCTTCTTTAACTGGTGTCTATTAAATTTCTCTTTAGTTGTTGTCTATTAAAAATCCCACTTTAGCTGGTGTCTATTCCAAATTCCACTTTCACTGATGTCTACTACAAATTCCATTTTAACTTATGTCTAGTAGAAATTATACTTTAACAGAAATTCTGCTTGGAGGGGTGAGCTTTCAACCCATGTTTCTTTTCTGCGTATAAAGAAGCGTATATTTATTGAAGATTAGAGTACCGGTAGATGTGTTCTGCTGCACCACGAAACTTCGAAAAGAGACAGATGAATTGATCTGAGCTCGTATCGCAATTTTGCAGTATGTTCGATTTATAGTGAACGGTAGCCACAAAAACTCTGTATTTGTTCGCAGTCCTCTAGATGAAGTCTCAATACTTACCGCAAAATGACGTCAGAATTCAGTGCACTGAGTCTAATCATGGCCTCAGATAGAATTGGCAGACTATAGCGGTATTGAGAGCAGCGACATCATCCCCTGCGGGTCTTATGGATAACGTTACCTGTGAAACGTATACCGGATGTAGCAAGAATTCCTTCCGATATTGACTATTGAAATTCCACATTATTCGTTCGCATTGCTTAAAAACAGTAACTACAGCTTTAAAAAATAGGCATAGCAGAGAAGTAGCTCTTGGCATGTGATTTTGTTGTACTGGGAATGTGGTAAAAGAGACATAATTCCTAATATGTAAGTAGGTGCACGGTTAGTCAAATCTAAGGGAGCATGTCTAAACACTATAGTCTGATAGCAGGTTTTCAGCTTCGCAGATAACATTCTTGCTGTTCGCGGCATACAGTCTGGCAAGTGATCTTTCGCGTAACTAGTGAATTACTTTATTTATTTATGGAAATGTTGAGAATCTTATCTGAATTTCACAGAAGTTACTCAAAATTTCCTCCATTGTATTGTACACATGAGAAATAGGTTCCGCTCTTTATAATAGGTCCCAATATTAAGTTTACCGGAATACAAATAACTCGTAGGATTTCTTTAGTGTAGGCCTATACGTTTCAATGAGGAAAAATGCGTTGGTGTGATGTGTATCTATTGTATCTGTGATCAAAAATACGTCTTTCTTACTATATTTCAAACATCTGACTGAGATTGGCAATGTAAAATGCCAGCATTATTGTGTCCCCAGTATAGTGCACCAACTGATAATGAAGATTCACACTTTATGTCTAGTACCGCGCTTAAAGTAACCCTAATTTACCGGTATTCTTAACGAGCTGCGAGATTGCTGTTTTTTGTCGGGCTACTCCCGTTTCCCTATATCATTTACCAATAATCTCCAGTGCCTCTATTTCATTTACCATCTGCTAGAGTTAAAAATAGGGTGAGAAGGCATCTTAGAGGTAGTACGGGTTTCCAATGCTGAAATAGAATGTGCTTGATGTTAAGGACCCTAATGTTTATCAGAAGTTCATCTGAAGATGGCACGTGGCTATCAGGACTGAGAAAGGATGGCCTATCTGTCAACATCGGATTCATGAATGACACGCGGTCCACCTGTCAGATTGAAAAATTTTAGCATAAAGAGGTGAACAATGGGTCAATGTAAGTGTAGGTACATGGATCCATTCTTAACCAACGCCTCTTCAGTGAAGAGAAGATGATAATAACAGTGCGATAATTAAGTAGCCGTAAATACTTTCAAGAATCATTGATGTGATTGCTTTATATCTAGCTCCCGGAAGTTAAGCAAAATGCCTTTTTTACCTGGGTAGCTTTACGAAAAAGTTTAACAAAGGAAAACCTGTTTCCAAACATTTCGGAACGGTAGGGTCAGTTTTTATTTGTCTTTTTTTTTTTTTTTTCTATTTTACCTCCGCTGACTATTTTAAGTTCAATACCTTATTTTGCTTTTTTTTTTTTTTTTTTTTTGCATTTGATAGGTATATTTCTAGTATTTATGTACAGTTTTAGAAGAAAGTTTTATCACAAAGATACTTTTATAAGACCTGAGAAAGACAGTGCGCATAATCAGAGAACAAGCGACC
The DNA here is from genome assembly GCA_025594305.2 of Periplaneta americana. Taxonomy (NCBI): domain Eukaryota; kingdom Metazoa; phylum Arthropoda; class Insecta; order Blattodea; family Blattidae; genus Periplaneta; species Periplaneta americana. The sequence continues at coordinate 99,795,652 of JAJSOF020000019.1, forward strand.
TGGTTCATAAGAGGAGGACTACAGGGTTGTTTCCGATCTCTAATAACGAATTTGAATGACATCATGTGCGTCAGGAATCACACGACAACTGAACTGTGGCGCGAGGTAACAGACCAGTAGTGAGTGATCTCGTAGTCAGAGTGCACGGCGACTCACAGCAGAAATTCCCAAGAAAATCTAGCCTTTTTGAGAGGGGTACATAACAGCCTTTTCCGATGCCAAGTATAGTTAAGTGAAAATAAAAGAAGCCTGCAATAAACAAAGTTTCGTTATTTCCAAGATAGGCATCTTCTGTGTACTTAATAAGATTGGTAAAGCTCGAATGGAATTAATTTGTATCATCTCGTGGGGTGCGGCGACTTGTGACCGGGGGGGGGATGGATTTGTTTGCTTTTTCCACTCTGGAATTAACCCCATCCGAGCTTTGCCAGTCGTATTAGGTACACACAACATGCCTTTCTTGGAAATAAAGAAAACCACGTTTTTTGCAGGCTCACGTAACTGTACTTGACATCGGAAAGAGTTGTTATGTACCCCTCCCAGAAAGGCTCGATTTTCTTGGGCATTGCTACTATGATACACCGTGCACTCCGATTATGAAATCACTCACTACTGGTCCGTGAGCTCTCGCCGCAAATCAGCTGTCGGTGTGATTCCTGACGCACATGACGTTATTTAAATTCATTATCAGAAATCGGAAACAACCCTGTAGTTGAGGTAATAAAATTAGTTTTCTTTTATTGTATGTTTGATCATGCGCACTTCCTCCTTTCTGGGACTTACAAAATATCTGTGCGACAAAACTTTTTTCTAAGACCGTACAGTAGTGGCAAAAAAACCGGACCGACCCTTGTAGCTGATTTCAGAGCTTTGTTCACAGTGACAGCAGGATAGACTGGTAACTAAGACTTTAGTGGTTCGAATCCTGCCTGGGAAAGAAACTTTTTTTGTTCCTTACCTACGTACTTACTGGATTTTAAGGAACCGGAGGTTCATTGTCGCCCTCACATAAGCCCGCCATTGGTCCCTATCCTGAGCAAGATTAATCCAGTCTCTATCATCATATCCCATCTCCCTCAAATCCATTGTAATATTATCTTCCCATGTACGTCTCGGCCTCCCCAAAGGTGTTTTTCCCTTCGGCCTCCCAACTAACACTCTATATGCATTTCTGGATTCGCCCATACGCGCTACATGCCCTGCCCATCTCAAACGTCTGGATTTAATTATGGTATTCCTTTGCTGTGGTCATGCCAGAGAATCAGTCCCATTCCGAGGCTTATTTGAAGGTTTCGTAACAAGCTGTTTTTTACGGTGATGGGTTGTTAGCCCTTCGCCCAACCCCCAAGCTGGAGGACCACCCCTCATCCGCTGTGCGCGACTGCTTATTCAATATGTTCACAGCTACCCTCCATATCTGGAGGCCGTCTCCTTGATCCGCAACCTGAGGACGCGCCATGCTGTGGTGATAGTTTTTTTTGTTCCTTATTCAAATTTATTCCCAATACTTTTCGATTGCAGCAATATTTTACTACTTAATAAACTTATTATTCCCAGAACATGAATTTTACCGGCTTATTTTCTAATGGCTTTCGAAATGGGCTACGTCAGTAGTCGAAACTACAACAATTTCAATAGATTACTCGCTATCTTGTGAATGCGGGCGTGGCATGCGCAGTGGCTCATTTCGGTGACTTTGATTATTCCGTCGGTCCGGTTTTTTTTGCCACTACTTTACATATTAAATAATAATCAGTACAAGGAAACATTGAAGGAATTCCGAATATATCAGAAGTATATATTAAAACAATTTTTAATGTTATAAGAATGCACCTGTCACAAAAATTAAATTATATTTTTACATAATGAGAATCTCTTTTGAAAATCACACCCACAATAAATACATTTCAATTATTTATGATGGCATGATTACAAACCAGCTCTAAGCTGATATGTCGCCTGAGAGGGTTGGTCATGGGATTAGTTATCTCAGTTGGTTTCTCTCGTCGGAAAGGTTCAGTTTCTGCAGGTTCCAAGAAAACAGTGCTGGGAGAGATCGTATTGAAAGCGATTAGCAGGATTGACACATTAGTTTGCGCTTTTGTTACCGATATAAGTCCATACACAATAAAATGTTTAAATTATGCTCCAATCACTTCGGATGGGAGTGCAACGACCTTTTTCCATGATGAAAAGCATTCTGTCTGACAGGCGGCTGACTATGACAGTTAAGAACTACTTAAAACATTTTGTCAAGGCATATGCCCAGGAAAAGTAAAAGTACTGAAATGTGATACACAAATTTATTAAATATCCTATATTAAATTACTATTTTGATGAGAGAATTTAATTTAGAAACCCATATAGCTTTTATTGATTTTGTGAAAGCTTTTGATAAAGTCGAAGACCTTTTATTGGACATTTACAAGATAAAATATTCCAAATTTGCTATTCCAGAATATAATAGAACCACAGACAGCAAAATAAGTGTCAAAATAAATAACAATATACGAAAGAAAATTAGTTAATAATGGAACCGACAAGGTTGTCCACTATCACCAACTTTATTTAATATTTATATAAATGAAATTATTTTAAAATGGAACCAAATCTACACATCAGGAATCAAAATAACCAGTGCTCTAACATTAAATACCTTACTCTATGCCGATGATCAAGTCATAATTTCCAATTCAGAGAATAATTACAAAGAGGATTATATACATTAAATAAAATATTAAAAGATTTTGATGGAAATTTGACAAAAATCAAAATTAATGGCATTTTTAGGACAAGACCCAGTCAGAAGTTAAGATAATACAAATAAATCTGAACAAGACAAAATTTCAATTATCAGCTATGAAATATCTTATCAAAATGAAAAAGAGGAGGGAACAAGAAAATTACCAAATTTACACAAATTCGGAATAATAAACAATACGGTAAATTGTGGATTACAAGAATAAAAATTTAATACACTAGCATTCACTCCCTTTTATACGGAGAGATTTGGATATTAAAGAAAAATACATGAACAGAATCAAAGCAACGGAAATGAAATATTTCGAGGACCCAGGATATACTCTTTTAGACCGAAAAAGGAATGAATAAATTTTAGAACAATCAAAGTAGAGTCAAGAAGAAAAAAAAGCAGATACAAATTCAATTTAGATCATGTAAGAAGAATGGAAAATTTCAAAATTATGGACAACATTAATAAACCTTTTATATAGATATTGCCGAAAATATCCTAGGCCTAATCAAATGATGACTGATTTTTGATGATTTTATTGTATATTTTCATAATTTTTAAATGCCACTGTCATTTTTTTCTCAAAATACTTTTCTAAAGACACAGTTTCAAAACGACCTTAATAAATTACATTTAATCTTGTTTAGAGTTTTAAAATGAGAAATGACACTATCAAAATGAAATAGTACGTTCTGTAAGATTGAATGCGCTCGTGTCACACTCTGTAGCTGTCTCTGAAAGAAGGAAACATTTGTTGCTTATATTTGGTTTTGGTATTCCTTCCCAGAAATGACTTAATAAAACTCGATATCTACGGCTGATATATGGGATAGAGCTCCTCTGCTTTCATATAAAAGAATGTATAGCGTTATACATAGGATACCTTTTCAATCTGAAGCTTGCTTTACCTAACCTCTGCAGTAACATTTCAGGAAAAATATCAATTCTGAAGTGAGGCAGAATTTAGGAAAGAAGAAACAACTTCTTTATAAAAGTAGTGGATCTCAGTTCCGAACTTGCCTCCTTGATCTGGTCTCCGTTAATTCTACGCATCTGAGACTTCAGAACTTCAAATAGGATAAGGAAAAACATTTCTCTTAATTTTAATTAAATATTGATCAAATACAGCATATATATGTAGATATAACAACCTTTTTCCTGAAATCATGTTCTCTCTAAAGTAATAAATTTTAGGTACTTAAAACTGTGTCTTATTTCGAACTATTCTTTTTAAAAACGTACATGAAACTAACAGTATTGAGATATTAAAAAAAAAAAGGACGGAAAGATATCGTTGCCTATTTTGCATTGTTATTTCTATTCATGTATTGATATGAAAAGGATAAATATTTCTGACCTATAGGATTTCCTTTGATGTACGATCTTTTAGAAAAAGAACGGAACGCTAGTTCCAACTTCGTAAACTTTAGTTTTACTACAAAATATGTTGTACAAATGTTTTTGCAATAAGTCGAGTAATATTATGGCAATGTCTTGCTTGCTTGCTTACTAGAGATGAACAACGATCGAGAAAGCGAGACCAACAGCGCCCGCAAAGCCGAAAACCCGCACGACAATGTTGTATTAAGTCGCGTCCTTGACGTAAAGACAGATTGTGAGTGTTCCGAGACTCGAGATTGATCCTCCCGAAGTCCCGAAGTCAAGCAGCCTTGAATCGCCATAGTTGTTTATATCTGACTGAACTTTTACCTACTTTGGCAACTTTTATATAGACCTATGTATAAACAATCAAGTAGCTTATTTGAAACATCTCTACTTTCAGTGTATAATAATCCGTTCTCCATTCTTCATTTAATGACTAAACCCTTATTAAAAAGCTAGGAATTTTCTTTTCATATATTTAAGATCAAGTGTGCAATCTCAAATAAAAAGATATTAACGTTATGTTTTATGTTTCTTAGAAATGCAAATTTATTTGAGAATTCTTTTTTTTTTATTTATATAACCATAGGTAATATCATATAATAGAACTAGAATATTTTGATAACTGAGATATTGTTCTGTTTTGTTTTTTTGTCTCATTTAAACATGTATAATGTTATTTATTTCAATGATGTATGTTATTCAAAGTTACGAAATCTTTCCACGCCGACCAAATACTATTTCGAGAATGATGAGCGAGACTCGAAGCGCACGAGAATGACGAGCCGAGACTCGAAAGACAAATGCAGCGAACACAGCGAGCGAGAGCGGCAGTTAGTTTTATCCATCTCTATTATTTACAAATGGCTGTTAAGGAACCCGCAGGTTCATTGCCGCACTCATATAAACCCGCCATCGTTCTATATCCTGAGCAATATTAATCCGGTCCCTCCCATTTACGAAGATCTTTTCCCCTCAAGTCTTCTAACTAACACTCTATATGCATTTCTTGATTCACCCATAAGTGCTACGTGCTATGTCCATTTCATTTCATTTGCTCCAAATTATTTTAATTTTTCCACCTCTTCAAAGGATACACTTCCAATTTTCACATTTCCACTATGCCAACCAATGTCTTAGAAAACAAATTTCTGTTGGAAAGACGGTTCCGACAGCTTTTCCATAATTACAAGAACTTAAGATGGGTTTATGGATTCTGAAAACCCGTGAAATTCTACTTCTTTTATAGTCAGTATGTCTAATCAATTTCCCACCGCGCGCACCGTTTAGGAAAAAAAAAATATGACGATCTGAAATACACTTTACACCACTTAAATGAAGCAAGTTAACAGTAAAATTTTAAAATTTCAAAATAAAAAACTAAAGTGATAGCTTTATTTTTCCTTTCTCTCTCTCTCTCTCTCTCTCTCTCTCTCTCTCTCTCTGTCGCTCTTTTTGAAATCAGTTTAAAAAATTTAATTTTAGTTGATAAATCTATAGCAGGGTAATGATGATAATAATAATAATAATAATAATAATAATAATAATAATAATAATAATCTGTGGCACTAGAGCCCTTCAAGGACTAGGAGTGAACAGCTGCTGCTGGTTTCATGCCCACATGCCGAAGCAGAGGTGAACGATCATCCAACAAGGATGGAAGTATCGTGTGTTTAGCACGATGAACCCACCAGCCGTTATAGCTGGATTTCGTTACCTAACGTAGCTGCCCAAGTGCATCACGATGCTGGGTGGGCACTGGTTCCTTACACTGACCGAAATATCATGAGAAAATTTCTTCCCCCATTAGGACTCGAACCAGAGCGCATTTCGTAACGCGAATCATAGACAGGTTGTCATAGATCACGACGTCACGACGCGGGACTGATAAATCTTTAGAACACGTTTTAAGTTTTAATTGTTTACATTGTGATTTAACTGCAGGTTATGGATCAGAGAAAGATCTCTAACGAAACGTCGGAAGTTCCAGATGGTATTATGATTAGGCCTACTGTTTATATAGGCTCTAACTTTGAAATCAAAGTCAAAAAAGAAATAGGAATGAAATTATATAAAACATTGACTGTACCTCTATTTTTTATGGTAATGAAGCATACGTACTCAGTAAGTAAATTAGAAATAGAATACAAAGTGTACCAATGAATATCGTAGGAAGAATCTAATAATGCACAAATTAGATCATACAAAAATATACATTAGAAACGGGTTTACAAAAATATTTTCAACAGTTCCGTACTTACTGAAAACAATATGTAGACAGATGATACGAACAAGATTGAATAAATCGGCGTATCAGTATAGACTGTCGGGATCTTGAGATGTCGGGCTAAAAAAATTACGAAAATAATGGAAAGATCTGTGAATTCATAAAAGGTCATTCGACTAATCCGTGAAATCCAATTGAAGAATAAATAAATAAATAAATCAATAAATCAATCAATCAATCAATCAATCAATAAACGAACAAACAAACAGACAAACAAACAAATGAATAAATAATAAATAAATAAATACGAGGGAGAGTAAAAAAGTAACCTTAATAATTGTTTTATTAATTGAATATGTACAGTGAGATTACAAATATTTCATCAAATCAAGATTTCAGGTATAACTCCCTGTAAAGTTGATTTGAATAATTTCGAGGGAAAAATTGTTCCGGAGCCGGGTATCGAACCCGGGACCTTTGGTTTAAATATTCATCACTTTTCAACATAGTCGCCACAACGTTCAATGACATGTTCCTGTTATACTATGATGAAAAGTGATGAAGTGCTTGTAAGTAGTCTTATTATACATAATCAATTAATAAAACAATTATTAAGGTTACTTCTTGACTGTCCCTCGTAAATAAACAAACAAACAAAAGAGTGAGTAAATAAATAGTAAGTAACTGAATACATAAATGAGTTTATAACTGTAAATAAATAAATAAATAAATAAATAAGTAAATAAATAAATGAGTGATGAGTGGATGGGTAAATGGGTATGTAAGTAAATGAGTAAAAAGAATTGTATGGTTTAAATATGCATAACACTTCAATAAATGTAAATGTGTTGTAAAATATCACTACTGTTAAATTACCGGTAATATAAAACTAACCAGAATGGAGGTATCGTGTGGTTAGCACGATGATCCCCCCCCAGCCGTTATAGCTGGCATTCGCAACCGGATTTCGCTACCTATCGTAGCTCCCCAAGTGCATCACGATGCTGGGTGGACACCGGTCCCACACACTGGCAGAAATTTCATGAGAAAATTTCTTTCCCCATGAGGACTCGAACCAGCGCGCATTCCGTAACGCGAGTCCCAGGCAGGATGCCTTAGACCGCGACGCCACGGCGCGGGACAATATAAAACTATATGTAGGCTTAATTTAAAAACCATAATTTTAATATCAGTATTATTTTAGTTAACCCTTACAATGAAACTTCCGTTTGTTTATATTTTATTGTTTTCATTATCTAGAAAGAAAAACAAGTTTTTATTTTAAATTACAGATATGTCACTGTACAAATTTTCACAATTTTTTGTTGAAGGAGTCTCTTCTACGTCCATCACAAATAATCACATGTCTTCCATTGTAGTTAGGGAGAAAGATTGCATATAAGATTACAGACCATTGACACGTCGTAAAAAACAACGCTTGAAACTTCGTTCAGACTTGGAAGGTCTGTTCGTCATTACATCCATGTGAACATAACGCCACACAAAGATACACAGATTAGAAGACGTGTCTCCAGGACTTCGACCTTTATAATTTACTTTTTTTTTTTTACCTAATTTCAATTATAAAACTGCTTTATTACCGGCAAAGCAATACATGTGAAGCTGTCGGAATGTTTATGATTTCTTTGTTTAAATAACAGTGTACTCTATAAGCTGCCCCTATATTATAAAGATAATCTTGGCAGAAGAACAGAAATAATTATTGCGTATTGAGAAATAATACCCACTATTATATCCCGGTATAATTTCGTTATTTGATGAGTTTTCCGCAAGAAAAATTAATGTTATTTTCCATTCCTTGAGAGTCATGCTTAGCAAAGATGTTCTTAAGTATGCTGTATTTGAGTAGGGCCTATTTAGGATTTAGCTTTTTCTCAATATTGTCATTTTACAGTTGCCATATCATCTCACTGTTCGCGAATTCTCAATGTATAAAAAGACGTTAGGAATATACAGTGGTGAAATTTATTTTTGATCTCTCTAATATCTGTAATTTAAGAGATAAGTATGAAGAATTGAAGGGTTCAGAATCATAGTGGGCCAAGCGCCATTTTCTAAAACCGTAGAAAACAAGGGTTAAAATGAAGTTTTTACCACAATTCAATGGAAACATATACTTACTTACTTACAAATGGCTTTTAAGGAACCCGAAGGTTCATTGCCGCCCTCACATAAGCCAGCCATCGGTCCCTATCCTGTGCAAGATTCGGTCTCTCCCTCTCCTAATTACTGCTTCAAAAATTAATCCAGTCTCTATCTTCATATCCCACCTCCCTCAAATCCATTTTAATATTATCCTCCCATCTACGTCTCGGCCTCCCTAAAGGTCTTTTTCCCTCCGGTCTCCCAACTAACACTCTATATGCATTTCTGGATTCGTCCATACGTGCTACATGCCCTGCCCATCTCAAACGTCTGGATTTAATGTTCCTAATTATGTCAGTTGAAGAATATAATGCGTGCAGTTCTGCGTTGTGTAACTTTCTCCATTCTCCTGTAACTTCATCCCGCTTAGCCCCAAATATTTTCCTAAGCACCTTATTCTCAAACACCCTTAATCTATGTTCCTCTCTCAGAGTGAGAGTCCAAGTTTCACAACCATACAGAACAACCGGTAATATAACTGTTTTATAAATTCTAACTTTCAGATTTTTGGACAGCAGACTGGATGATAAGAGCTTTTCAACCGAATAATAAACACGCATTTCCCATATTTATTCTGCGTTTAATTTCCTCCCGAGTCTCATTTATATTGGTTACTGTTGCTCCAAGATATTTGAATTTTTCTTATTGTAGGGTCAGCAAGTAATATAAAGTATACACATTAAAACTAAGTGATATGTCAATCTTCATTGAACTATGGTATTCACTTAACTTTAACCCTTGCTTTCTCCGTTTTTAATAAATGGCGCTTGGCCCACTATGGCTGTGAACCCTTCAATTACAAGTTAGGTGAAAGCCACATCTCTCTGTAGGTCTTCATATATTAGTTAGTTCTGCTTTATCCACGACATACCAGAAAGTGATTTATAGAGTAAAAAAGGGCAGGATGGAGACTTGGAAAAATACAGCAATATGTAGCAGTATCATCATCATCGTCGTCTTCGTTGCCGCCATCATCATTAATAAGATTCACGCTTTGATATTTTCTACAAGTAACCTTTAGTAGACTTTCGTAAGTTTATCTTGCCAGTGCATTTATATTGTCAAACATTTATGGTAATATAGAATTGGTCATTCTGTATTAGAATATACAGAGTGTTTCAAAAGTGATGGTCAAAGATTTAGGGATGAGAAGTAAAAACGTTCTAGTAAACCTGGGTCCGCAAATTAACCGTTTACGTCATAATGTCATTTTGTGCTGGTTGAGGCTTGCTGAACTCTGAGTACTAATTCCAATAAAAACATCGACAATTTTATTTAATTTATCAATCACGAGACAGTAAAATTGATAATTTTGGCTTCCAACACCACAGAAATGTGGTTGAACATACACAAAATAAATTTTTGTTTGAACAACAGTAAAGTTTGTGGATAAACAAGCTACAGTACTGTATGAACGTGTTAACTGAAGAATTTTACAGCAGGTGTTCAAAATGCTGACCATGTACTTGAATGCATCTGTCTAGTCTTTTTCGCAAAGTCCCAAGAATGCACTCGAGCAATCCTGGGATATTCTTCATTTCGATGGCTGAGAACCAGACTGTTCTAAGTCCAACTTTTTATAAGAAAGAAATCTATGTTTCATTGTGTTCCATGTCCTTGTCAGCATGAATTAATGAAACAAAATTGTAATATTCCTCCCCATAAGGTTGCTATGAAACTATTTCAAATTATTCCATGGAGCTTTGAATGTCATGAACTTAAAATATCTCTCCTGAAAAAAAAATAGTAAAATGGACTTGGAACAGTCTGGTTCTGAGCCATCGATTTGCTGGAAGGCATCTACAAACTGATGCTACAATTTTCAGGTTTGGTGATGTCTGTTGTGTAAACTAGTTTTTTTTTTTTTTTTTGCATAACCCCAACAACAATTGAGGGGTTTGGGGGAAAAATCAGGCAGCTCCAATTTTTTTTCATTTTTTAGTTATTTATGCACAGAGGGCAAAAAAAAAAAAATACGCTCCATCGTTTAGCCGAAGAAGCAGGTAGTTCCAAGAATTACATTCACAGTTATAATGCATTTTGGACCTGCCTCTTCTGTACATGCTTATTGTTTGGTGGCAAGTTTTTCTTCATTATGTCGAAAAGTACTGAATTGGAACTGCTTGGTTTTTCCCCAAACCCCTCAATTCAAACAATTTAAATCCGGTAATCTAGATACAGGTCCTCCTCTACCTATCCACCGTTCACCATATCGTCTGTTTATATAACGTCTCACACTTAGAAGGAAATGGAATAGGAGAGTGCGGCATATGTACGAACCATGAATTTTGTCACTTTACCATATCCAGCGCTCGATTCACTGGCGGCCTCAACCAGTAAAAAAATGCATTATCTCGTAAACGGTTAATTTGCGGACCCATGTTTACTGGAACTGTTTTCTTTCTTTTCGCTTTTACTTCTCATCTGTAAACTTTGACCATCACTTTTGAAATATCCTGTATGCTTAGCCGTACTCGGCATATATACTGTTTTCGCTGTAAGAAAAATCCTAATGTAAACATAAGCACGTTGCTGTCATACCTGTGATTGGCTCCCAGTTGAAACAGTCACAAGATTCAGGAAAATACAGTATAGTTCGTATTTGGAAACCACAATCTTGTATTATTTGAAAATAAAAAATTGAATTCTAGTTGCTAAATACGATGAAACATTTCACTTCACTCATGTGTAAAACTCTATGTAAAAGAAAAGCCTCTTTTATATTTTGTTATGTACTGTGAACGAGGATGAATACCAACAGTAATACCGTGGTAGTCTGTTCTTGTAACAAGCTGGCGGCACTTGAGCTCGTAGTTGTTCACGTAAGCTTGTGATACTGAAGTATGGTTTCTGTGTCCTCAACTGTCCATTGTGAAGACATAAGACTTAAAAATAATTTAATTGCAGTAATTATAAAGTAAATGTTTCCTAAGAAAACGAATGCATAGTAGTGAGGTTCGGCCTACTTGACGAGTAACGGGAAATGTTTAACATGAAACAGAATGTACAACAGTAGGCGGGAACACGTACTGGGAATCTATGGCGTCAAACAGTGGCCAATGAAGCCTCACTTCAGTCACGTGCTATTGTTTACATTAGGATTTTTCCTACAGCGAAAAGATTATAGAAAGATGTCCACACCTGTGGAGTAACGGTCAGCGCGTCTGGCCGCGAAACCAGGTGGCCCGGGTTCGAATCCCTGTCGGAGTTGGGGCAAGTTACCTGGTTGAGGTTTTTTCCGGGATTTTCCCTCAACCCAATACGAGCAAATGCTGGGTAACTTTCGGTGCTGGACCCCGGACTCATTTCACCGGCATTATCACCTTCATTTCATTCAGACGCTGAATGACCTAGATGTTGATACAGCGTCGTAAAATAACCCAATACAATAAAAATATAGGGAGATAAATATTGTAATGTTTTGACATGGAATGTTTTTCTGTAAACTCGAACGTCACTCGTGATACCATGGAAACAGAAGTGTAAGGTGAATTTCGTGCCTCTTGGTTTTCCACGAGGTTCGTTTCACTCTATTCTCTTTATTAAATATGCACGGTCTGTTTCGTTATGTAATTATTTGATCTTGGAGCTCACATAGAAACTTCATCTCAGCCCCAATTTCCCTTGCATGGATTCTTTTCACGTATCTTTCATTCGATAATTACTCCTTTCTGTCTCTTTTCATTCGTTTATTCAATCGTTCCTTCTATAGTTCTACTCATCCCTCAGGACCAGATAGGGCCATATTTTAATAGAATCATCCAACAGTCAATTGGCTGGTCTCCTAAATTGACACAACCCATTCTGCCTGTGGTTTACCTAAGGCACTAAGACAAATGTCGGAATGAGCTCTGAAAGAAATGGGTCACTGACCTACATTTACCCCTCAAGAAAATTTCGCCACTTTGTAAATTAAAGTCTTCTGAAAATAGAAGTCTTGATTTTTTTAGTGTCGTCTTCGGTACTTTCAGGGCGATCTTACTCATGCAGTGTAAGGGCTCTGATCCCTTCTCCTTCGAGTACTGCGACGCCCCCCAGGCTTCCAACATCTCCGGCAATTCTACGCTGTTGATGTTATATCGTGCTTCGTTCTCCCTCCCCTTCATGTCGTACCTATTAGGTTATGTTCATTTTCGACTTTCTTCTTTCAAAAGTCTGTAATGTTCCTTCAAACGGAACGATGAAATTCTAATTGAGACAAGTGATCACCAGGCTTGGAGCTCACGTAGACACTTCCTGTAAGCTCCAAATTTCTTTATTGAAAATTCTCTCATGCTCCTTCAAACGGAACGGTGAAACTTGGAGTGAGACAAGTGGTCAAAGACTTGGAGCTCACATAAACCAGTGATGTCAAAGCAAGCGCATTTTTCTGACCTTGACGTCGTGCGCGGGCATTAAGCGCTAGGTATGGAAGGAGGAATATTTATGTAGGTATATGAAAAAGCAGCATGTTGGATTAAAAAAACAGTGGTGTACAAACTTCAATCGGAACGTGAACTTTTATGTCGTTGTTTTTATATGGCTTCTTTATGTTTTATATTTTCTATATTGTCAATTTCTTAATATTGCAGTTGTGTTTTAGACGTTAATAACATAATAAAGAGTTAAGAAGGAATATTCGCATACATTCCATAGTAGTACAACTATACTGTACTAAGTGAATGAAACACATCATTCATAAAGAAAGAGATTGAGTATGACATGATAAGTTGGAATTAATATTGATATCTTTAACCTTATAAAAGTAATCAACAAACTATTCAAAGCAATATTATAGTACAAAGCAAAGTTATCTAGATATATGTTTTAACTGTAACTAATATTATATATCAAAACTCTTATCGCATTAGAATATTAAATTATCATCAGAATATTAAATTATTTTCTCGAAATCTGCTGAACCTTTTTACAACACATGGACACATATCTTTTGTTTATGATGTGACAGTGGTTGCTTTGTTAATTCATTTTCTTATAAATATTTTTCATACGAATATTTTCAAAATGTTCAATACACTAGCTTCAGTAATACGTATTTACGATAGCCTATATGAGATTTACGAAAACATTGTTTCAGTACCTATAACGCTACTAAATAAACATACCTGAAAATTTCACTCTTCTGTAAAAAAAAGTTGAGAAAATATTCCTTTCGAATAAACAAGCAAACTTGTGAAAAACGAGCATTAAAATTAAAACTTGCATTCTTATAATGCACTTATACTTCTTAGGCAAATCTAAAAATTAACATGGATACACTTTTAATAAGTTCTCTTCCCTTTATTCATTGAATCAGTGCTGGCCATCCCTGTTTATAGCTCGACCAAGCGGCATATGCTACCTCTTGCGTGTCTCTTTTTCCTTTCCGCTGTAAAGCGCTCAGGCTCTACTGAGCTCTAAAGCGTGCGCTTGCGCCTATGGGCGTCAGTTGATATGACTCACATAGACCCTTCTTCTCAACCTGAAATTTTCTTCATTGAAAATTCAAACGAAATGGTGAAAATCGAATTGGGACAAGTGACCAACAGGCTTCGAGCTCACATAGACACTTCCTCTCAATCCCATATTCCTTTGTAAATGCTCGCAATAGCATACCTTTTAATTGTTTCTCGTCCCATTTTCCCTTCTTTGAGTGTTGTAAAACTTTAAGGCAGTTTACCTCTTTCAAATCTCCTATGTGGGAAGTTGAGAATTTTACCATTAGAATATATTTCAGCTAACAATAGACATACGAAAATAGAATAAAAACAGAGTGATACATAAATCTTCCACAAATGCGCATTAGTTACACTTCACATTCCCGGGCCACTGTTTGAGAAACGTTGCTGCCGACATCTCAGAGGGGGTGAAGTGCACGGCGGAGGGCGAGAGGCTCTGGAATGAAATGTTTAAAAAGTGAGTAGGAATAAGGGAGTGGAAGAGGAAGTTGGTACAAAAACAGTTTAAAACGTAACGTCTGTGCATGACGTTCCTCCTGCGAAGAAGGGGTGGCGTCCCTGCTAAATGTATCACTGTGCCCGCTCCCCACACCTTAATTAAGATCGATTTGAAATAAGAAGCCGCTAATGAGGTTTCCACTCCAGGAGGCGATTACAAAAGATTGAGCACTCGTATTATCTTACGCTTGGGCTAGAAATGCAATACTGAGTATCATGTGTGCAATTTCAATGTCACCTTGTAATGCTGAATTAATTTAGCTTCAAGTGCAATTATCAGGCCCCCCAGCGCCTCAAGCGGTGCCCTTTATACATACAATTCCTGCTGATCTGGAGGAGAAATGAACATTTATCTAACCTTTTACAGTACAAGTACTATCAGTGTCTCTCATATCTTGCGTTGTCTGGAACAAAATTGTCTCAATACTGACTGCATGTCCAGTGAATCCCCTTAATTGTTATTTTATCTTTATTCATTAGCTACACAAGACAGAAAAGAGTGGACTGAAAATCGCAAACCTTGAAATTATTAATTATTATTATTATTATTATTATTATTATTATTATTATTATTATTATTATTATTATTATTATTATTTTACGAGAAAATACACAGACTATTAGGAAAAACGCGGCAATTTTACTTGAAGCAAGTAGTGAGATAGATTTGGAAGTAAACTCCGAAAAAAACAAAACTCATATGATTATTAAGAAGATAAGAACCACTGTGAGCATCGAACGATTCTCATTCATAGCCTGGGCAACGTCTAGCACGCAACATGTCCAGCCATTGTACTGTAAAGGCTTGACTGATAATCGGACGGTGACAACCATGAATATGTAATAATCCAACCACAGCAACCAAAGGAAAACAATAACCAGGTATCAATGTAACTTATATTACGCACCACATACGATCATGGTAAAGTGCTCCAATATGTGAAAGTGAACAAATAACAAGGAACCTTGGTGCAATAATAACGAATCAATATAAAGAATTTTAATATTTTAATAGTGAATATCTTAGTGTAAGGTTACAACATTTCAAGTAAATGAATAACTGCATTTTACCACACAATACGTCAAGACAACTCCAGTGTTCCACAAATTGATGGATAATTGCAGCAGAAAAACAAATTTTAAATGTTAGTAATAAGTGTGTGTTTTAATTTTTAATCATTAATTATCTACAAACAGATTGTTTTATATGTGACATGAGATCACCATGGTACACATATGTTTCATTCACACAGTTCATGTGCACCTATTTGAACATGTAATTAGGCAAATTTTCATACATTTGATAGTACCGAAAACGTTTATGTTATAATTAATCATATAATACTAGATAAGTATAGACGGTATATTTCAATTTTAACATTGTATCGTATGATTATGTCTCATGACCAGAACATAGTATCGAATGGAAATATAAAAATAGGAAATTGGTCCTTTGAAAATGTAGAAAAATTTAAATTCCTTGAAGCAACAGTAACAAATATAAATAACACTTACTTACAAATGGCTTTTAGGAAACCCGTAGGTTCATTGCCGCCCTCACATAAGCCCGCCATCAGTCCCTATCCTGAGCAAGATTAATCCGGTCCCTATCATATCCCACCTCCCTCAATTCCATTTAATATTATCCTCCCATCTACGTCTCTACTTCCCCAAGTTTTTTTTTTCCTCAGGTCTTTCAACGAACACTCTATATGCATTTTCCGGATTCACACATACGTGCTACATGTCCTGCCCATCTCAAACGTCTGGACTTAATGTTCCTAATTATGTTAGGTGAAGAATAGAATGCATGCAGTTCTGCGTTGTGTAACTTTCTCCATTCTCCTGTAACTTCATCCCTCTTAGCCCCAAATATTCTTTTAAACACTTTATTCTCCAACACCCTTAACTTCTGTTCCTCTCTCAAAGTGAAAGTCCAAGTTTCACAACCATACAGAATGATTGGTAATATAACTCTTTTATAAATTCTAACTTTCAGTTTTTATGAGAACAGACTGGATGATAAAAGATTCTCAACCGAATAATAACAGGCATTTTCCATATTTACTCTGTGTTTAATTTCCTCTCGAGTTTTAAAAGCCATTTTAGTATTATCATTATTATTATTATTATTATTATTATTATTATTATTATTATCATTAATTCTGAATTGTTGTTTAGTGAACTGTCCCAAAAACAGGTTAGAACCTCATAAGTAACACCAGTGGGCATCACTCATGAGGCAACTAAGCCAAGAGATAATAGCGTACATAGTGAAATTGTGTCTAAGTTTGTGTATAGCCTAAAGAAATGAAAATTTGTGTCAGTGTTTGTCCATAACATATTCACTGTGACTTTTTATGCTAGTAAAGTGAACAGTTAATTTCAGTTATATCTATAATGCATGTTACACCAGTTTACTGTACTGGTTCCTGTAATTTCATCATGTAAACTGTATAAAATTTAATTTATGTTTGTAATTCCTTTCCATGTATAAGAAATTATCCAAAGGTTATCTTTAATTATATAAAGTGTTAAATTTTTCCTATATGTAAGTACGAAATAATCTTGCATGACAAAATATTGATTTTTCTTAGTATCGTACGATATTCCTCCATGCCCCCCAAGTGCCTTCATGGCATGTTACGGGTATACCTTTACCTTTTACCTTTATCGTACGATATTTTATTGGTGAAATCATTTTTAATCCCACACCTCTAATGTAGGTCATGTAAGCGCCACCAGTCTAGGTTTATTATATGTTTATAGTTGTATCATAGTTTGAGTGGACAGAAATATATTTTATGTGAATAAAATCATAATTTAGCTGCTCTAAATTATATTTTCAGGTGCTTAAAACTGTACTTTTAGTGCCTATTTTGATAATGTTACAGCCTGTTTTAGGTATCACATGCTTCTCTAGGTAATAATTTTTATTATCTATTGATTAGAGAATGATAGTTCTTTAGAAAATAGGAAGACGGTTTTGAATGTATTATGTAATACCATTTGTTAACTTCTTTTAATTTCAGAAAATTTCATTAGCTTATTTTAATTTTACAAAAGTTTATTAACTTCTTTCAATTCCATAACAATTTATTAACTTATTTTAATTTCACAAAAGTTTATTAACTCATTTTAATTTCACAAAAGTTTATTAACTAATTTTAAATTCAGGAAAGTTTATCAACTTCTGTCAATTTCACGAAACTTTATTAACTTATTTTAATATCACAAAAGTTTATTAACTTATTTTAATATCACAAAAGTTTATTAACTTATTTTAATATCACAAAAGTTTATTAACTTATTTTAATTTCACAAAAGTTCATTAGGCCTAACGCATTTTAATTTCAGGAAAGTTTATCAACTTCTTGCAATTTCACAAAACTTTATGAACTTATTTTAATTTCATAACAATTTATTGACTTATTTTAATTTTACAAAAACATGGCATATATTAACTTCTTTTAATTTCAGAAAAGTTTATCAACTTCTTTCAATTTTACAAAAGTTTATTAACTTATTTTAATTTCACGCAAGTTTATTAACTTCTTTTAATTTCATAACAATTTATTAACTTATTTTAATTTCACAAAAGTTTATTAACTTCTTTTAATTTCACAAAAGTTTATTAACTTCTTTTAATTTCAGAAATGTTTATTAACTTCTTTTAAGTCCAGAAAAGTTTACTAATTTATTTTAAATTTAGAAACGTTTATTAACTTATTTTAATTTCAGAAAAGTTTATCAACTTCTTTCATTTTCACAAAAGTTTATTAACTTATTTTAATTTCACAAAAGTTTATTCGATCTTTTTATTCGGATGACGATGGCAATGGATATATTTCAGAATTGTCTTTCTTTTATAAACGCATTTCTGCCTGCTCCCCTTCATCTCCCCTATCTCGCCATATTACGGCTGCTACGGGTACCTTCCTGAAGTCTCGGAATATGTGGTTAAGGAACTAACAGGCTGTTGAGGGGCGCCTCAAGATTAAAGTGCGGGAAGAGCCCTGATAATTGAGATGATTGCAGTCTCTGTACCTCAATATCCCGCAGCTATCACTAGAGCTGTTTAATGACGGAATACTTTGCTTTGAAGCGCAGGTAATGGCATTACCCACTAATGTAATAGCAGGGGGTTTCAGATACGAGGACAGTTCAAAAATAACGTAGTATATAAAGCTAGCATTCCGGATTCCTATTGTACTGTTCCATTATGCAAAATACAACAAAGTATTGTGACGCCTCAATACATCATTTTGAAGGTTATTATGAACGTATACATGTACAGCTTACGAAAATAAATTTGTTGGCAAGAACAATGAATTTTTAATCACATACATAACGGGGATGTAGTTAGATTTCGACTTTTTTTATAAACAAAAGCGAAAGCGGCCATCATAGAAAAGAGCATTCACTCATTCATAGTTTTCTGCCCGAAGCAATATTTTCACTGCAAACCCAGCATTTTCCAACCTTCTATCTTTTCCTCCTTCTACCTAGTGTCCGCATACAATCAATATATTTTAATGCTTTCTATCTTCTCATTTCTTCTTCTGCCCCGAACTTTTCTCCCTTTTATTATTCCGTCCAGTGCATCTTTCAGCAGTAGGCAGTATCTTCTTTCCAGTGATCTGGCCAATTTCTTTATCCTATCTTAACCCACTCTTTCTAGTTAATTTCATTTCTTATTATGTCTGTCCATTTCACACTCTTCATCCTTCTCCATATCCACTTTTCAAATGTTTACAGTCGTTTCTCTTCAGTTCGTCGTAATTTCCTTATTTCTGCTCCATACAATGCCACTCTTCCACATAAAGCATTTCACTAGTCTCTTCTTTAGTTGAATATGTTGTTTCATAAATTTTAATGGCTTCTACATGTTTGGTGATAAAAAAAGTTAGCCGATCTTATGTTCAGAATTTTGAAATAAAATATCAGATAAAGATTTCATTTCCGATAAAATGCATTATTAGTCAGTGAATAATTATCTGCATTTTAAAGGTTGTTTGGCAAGAGAATTTATGTGGATATGGTTGACACTCGTATATGGTACTCCGTCATAAAAGTTTGGTTTTGTTGAACTTGAGAGACAAAGAATGGAGATCAAAGATGAACATTGTTTTGAAAGATCTGCTTCAGTAATCACTCCATAAAATATTGATGACGTGCATGACATGATTTTGGTGAATCGACGTATTAGGCTGAAATGTATTGGCCTATATCAGAGACTTTAGAAATTTCCTATGAAAATTCATTCATTCATTCATAATATTTTGCTTTTCACTGCAAACCCAGAATTCTTCAATCTTTTCTATTTTGTGTCTTCTTCTTAGTCTCTGCATACGGTCAATGGCGATACCTCCATGGAGGAGGATCATTTCGTGCCTCTGAGGATAGAAAACATTTTAATTACAGATTTTGATTTTCAGTGCGTCCCGACGTAATAATTTCCTATAAGCTTCCACTTACTGTCGTGAGTTGTCGCCACTGCACAGCTCAGAAATAATTTCCGAGGAACCATCCAAATATCTTACAGCAAACGGTTTTTTTTTTCCTAGCAGTGAAGGTATAGGACAGGGGAGAGTGCGGAGGTAGGGGTATGGCTTGAATTTAACCGCGTTTGGGGATATGACCGCGTATCCAAATACTACGACCCTTCTTTCTGGGTGGTGGAGACCGTCAGAGACTTCAATAAAAATTTTCAAGTACCCTTGTAGCCTTCTTAAATGCAGTTCATTGGTCATTTTAAAAGAATAGAATAAACGAGATAATAAGTAATTTAAAATGATATAATATAAAAAATAAAATGAATAAAAAACAAAATTACATAAAGATAAATAAAATAAGCTATAATAAATACAAGAATTAACAGGACTTTCAGATGACAGGACAGCCGAAAGAATATCTGAAGTTGTATTTGATCATTTAGAATTTAACTGTAGCAAGAAATTAATTGCGCAAACGTACGACGGAGCATCGGTAAATATCGGGCAGTACAATGGCTTAGGAGACATCTTCGCAACTAAAAAGGAGAGGAGAATCGAACTTCACTACTAATAAATTGCCAGTTTCAGAATGGTGAGTCAAAGACTAACATAGGCCTACCTTTATTGATTTTGCATGCTCTATTATTATTATTATTATTATTATTATTATTATTATTATTATTACTACTACTACTACTACTACTACTACTACTACTACTAATATTATATTATTATTAATATTAGTTTCTGTCTTGGTCATCAGTCGTCAATCTCATATCCTACATACAAAAATATCACAAGTCGCCACTGCATACGTTCCATAAAGCTTAGTGTCGTCTATCATCTGATATCTTCTTCTGTCCGTACTTTTATCCTGTTTACCATTCCTTCCATTGAATCCTCCAGTAGGCAGTTTCTTCTCAGCTAGTTACCCAACCGATTCCTTTTTCTGTTCCTGATCAGTTTCAACAACCACCCTTTCAAGCACAGCTTCATATATATTATTTTGTCTGTCCATTTCACACACTCCATATCCACATTTCAAATGTTTCTAGTAGCTTCTCTTCACTTCGTTGTAGGGGACGCTTGGGATTATTGGGTGGAGGGGGGAACTGGCTTCATCTGTAAAATTCTGGGGATTGGGAGCCTTGCCCTTTAGGCCTTACATAGTCGGCGTTTATATAGCAATATGATTTTTGTTACCGAGTAACGTTAAAATGAAGTATAATGTAACAGAATAAAATAAATATTATTATTATTTATTATTATATTATTATTATTAAATTATCATTATTGTTATTAAATTATCATTACTATTATTATTATTATTATTATTATTATTATTATTATTATTATTATTATTATTATTATTAGCAGCAGCAGCGGCGGTAGATCTCCAATATACATTAATCTTATTTTACATAAGAATGTTAGAATTATAGATTTTCGTTATTATGCCTTTTTCTCGTCTGTTCCCGACTTGTTGCAATGTTTATGTATTCATATATTGTTCTTAAGATCGTCCATTATTAGTTATTGCGTAACCATGACATCGGCCTTCGACCAATGCCGCTTCTCCCCGTCAACATTGCCTTCTATTATAAGTTGCAGTAATTTCTGTCTTTGTTGATGCACGATATAGCTAAAGTACAGTAGGCCTATATAACTTTCTTTCTTTCTTTCTTTCTTTCTTTCTTTCTTTACTAATTGTAAGGAATTCTCATTCTTTATTCATTATACGCGGAACATGTTGAATTTTTTACTCTGCCAGTCAGGAAAATTTTAAGTAAACCACGGTGATTTTCAAATTTCCAAAGTCCTACGTTATAATCGACTTTCATAGTTCATATTTCTACGCCTGATAACGTTGTTGAATATATAATGCCTTTTTTAAATTCTGATATATAGGATACGTCGAAATATTTGTTTGCCAACACTTTTTATTTTCTTATTATGAAAAGCATAAAGGAATAATTATATTGTGGTACTGAAAAATATCAAATGAATTGTTTCAGGCATGCTGTTTGTATACAGATATTTTTTTATAAACTAATGGAAGCATCTACATGCCAATTTATCCGAGTCTTGCACATGAAATGTAATAAAGGTAAAGACATTCTCTTTACAATATACGCCTTGAAGGAACATGGGAGACATGAACGTAGATCTTATTGTTTTCGCCAAATTTTAATAACACTCAAGAATAGTGTTATTTCTCACCGAGAGAGAAGCATAAGATCTTAAGCTGTAAATGTGTAGTAAAATAAATACAAATAAAATGAAATAAAATAATAATAATAATAATAATAATAATAATAATAATAATAATACTAATATTAATATTAATAATACTCACTTACTTACTTACAAATGGCTTTTAAGGAACTCGAAGGTTCATTGCCGCCCTCACATAAGCCCGCCATCAGTCCCTATCCTGTGCAAGATTAATCCAGTCTCTATCATCATATCCCACCTCCCTCAAATCCATTTTAATGTTATCCTCCCATCTACGTCTCGGCCTTCCCAAAGGTCTTTTTCCCTCCGGTCTCCCAACTAACACTCTATATGCATTTCTGGATTCGCCCATAAGTGCTACATGCCCTGCTCATCTTAAACGTCTGGATTTAATGTTCCTAATTATGTCAGGTGAAGAATACAATGCGTGCAGTTCTGCATTGTGTAACTTTCTCCCTTCTCCTGTAACTTCATCCCTCTTAACCCTACATATTTTCCAAAGAACCTTATTCTCAAACACCCAAGTTTCATAACCGGTTCTTCTGTATGGTTGTGAAACTTGGACTCTCACTTTGAGAGGGGAACAGAGATTTAATAATAATAATAATAATAATAATAATAATAATAATAATAAATAATATAATGCCGGGTAATATAATAATAATAATAATAATAATAATAATAATAATAATAATAATAATAATAATAATAATAATAATAATAATGAAAGTGCTGTAGATCGATCAAAATATTTAATCGATTAATCGATAGACACAATAGATGTGTGAAAAATAGATTACGAAGTAGAAGGAGAATTTCAAAATATGTTTATTATCTTCGTTCACCACAAAATTCGTCACTATCTTTATTTTTCATTGTATTTTTTTTTTTCGAACTTTGCATGAGGAGATAATTTCTACATTTGATGTGTTACAAAACGTTTTGATCTACCTTCCATTTTTATGTTACGATTGTTACGCGATTAATAGATTCTTGCTCAGCGATTTACGGAAAAAAAAAACAGAGTTGGCGACACTGAGATAACAAATTCACTTCGAGATGATAAAACGAAAACGATAAAATATATTAATTCTTTTTTACATTTCATTGGTACAGAATAGGATATGACTTTACATAAGTGAAATAGCCTCGTTAAATTCTGAGTATCCATTCCATACTTCGGTGTATGATGGCCACACAAAATTAGCAGTCATCTAAATGTGCCTTTTTGTTGCTATTGTCAATAGAAACACGAAAATTGTTTTACGTTCTGTGGACGCAAACCGCGTTACTCCACATAATCTCTCAGCAAGCTCCGGGATTCGAAATCAGGAATAACGATGAGCAGAGAGCGTGAGATGCGGTCTTGTCCTTAACGATCTGATGAACCCGTCCTGCGCGATTTGGCGGAAAATCCTGCAACACGTGCTAATTGACAATTCCTGTACAGCCGTCGATAAGCAGCTTCCAGCTCGGCGGAGTTTTCCGCACTCGGCGGGCGCGTCTTGGAACATCACCTGGATCCATCCGACTCGGTTTGCTGCGTCGGAGACCGCGTAGAGTTTCAGTTGTCCGAACTGACAGAAATGGTATTCCTTTGGTACACGTATTGTGTTTCACAGTTATCTACAATAATTGAGCCGTTCAGAGCAAAAGTGGTGTAAGTCAAAATTGGGTAATGAGGTTTAAAGTAAAAATTCTGTAAAATACAGCGCAAAGGCTCATGTCAGTAGATTTACTGGCATGTAGGCTAAAAGAACTCCTGCGGGACAAAATTCCGGCACATCCGGCGACGCTGATATAACCTCTGCAGTTGCGAGCGTCGTTAAATAAAACATAACATTTTACAGCGCAAAGTAGCAATTAATATGTCCTTCTTGCTATCCACTGATTACTAATAGTTTAAATAAATTGAATATTAATTGCTTCTTTGCGCTGTATTTTACGGAATGTTTTCTTTAACCGTCATTTCCCATTTTTTACTTACATTATTTCTGCTCTGAAAGGCTCAATTAACGTGGGTTCAATTGTTCTGCATTATGAAACTCGTATATTCAATGCCCACTGTTCTGTCTGGAGAGCTCTGAATTTTGCCTAAAGAGGGGTGATTTTATATGAATAAAATTCGTATATTAAATTAATTGCTTTTACAGAAACCTGTTGTCTGTTGTGGGAAAAGTTTTTTTTTTTTTTTTTTTTTTCATGTTGTGGAATATTTTGCTATGCAGTATGCACCACAACTATTAGGTTGATGGATAAGTTCGTAGCTTTTTTGTTCGTCATTACAACACTCCATTGTTAGGAAATTGTTTATCGTTTATCATTTGTCGTTTTTTATTTGGAGAGTTACGCTTGTAAATATACCTTGAGTGTTGCTGATGAAAAGAAAGGTTTGTGATATTTATGGGCTAAAGAAAATGGAGTGTCAAGTGGAAAAAAATCACTTCCGACATATTGTTCTATTTGAGCTTAATGGAGGAGCAAAGGCAGCGGAGGCGGCTCGAAATATTTTTGCCGTTTACAGGGAGAACAGCATCGGAGAAAGCACTGCAAGAAAATGGTTCTGTTGTTTCAACACACAACACCCCGTATAAAAGTTACTGTCTATCCACAGATGATGTTATACGAATGGTGGGATAAAGAAGGTGTTGTGTACTACAAATTGCTTTCCAAGAATGTAACCATAACTGCTGAAATTTTTATTACCAACAACTCAGACGCCTTGCAGCCGCAATTGAAGAAAAAATACGGGGAAGACTCCATCAAGTGCTGCTGCAACATGATATGTTAACTCTTATCCGCTTCGACCCCACTCGCAAACCCTCCATCTTCCGACAATAGTTTCTTCAAGTAACATGTTGCAACCTCTCTTGCGTTCTTCTAACTGTTGTATACCGACTTTAACTTGGACTGATACTACTCCACCCCGCTGACTAAAACATCAGTGAGCGAACAGTGATTAGGATCGAAATGGATAAACTGACCAATAAAGAAGCAGAATATAGGCCTAAAGGACGAAGATATCAAGAAAGACCAGGAAGATATGGAGTGATATTTGAAGCAGGAACAGGTAGTTTCTGAATAATTTCGAGGGAAAAATTTTTCCGGGGTCGGGCATCGAACCTGGGACCTTTGGTTAAACATACCAATGCTCTACCAACTGAACTTTACCAGACACCGATCCAATTTTTCCTTCTATAGCCACAGACCTCAAAGTGGGCTGACAACCGTCAAGCAACCAACTTCGAGTGCACACTAACTGTGTGACTTAAATTGTGGTTTTCTGCTAACGAACAGTGACGTGTATTATGCAAATCAAGCTTTTAGGTATAACCCCCTGTAAAGTTGATTTGAATAATTTCGAGGGAAAAATTGTTCCTGGGCCGGGCATCGAACCCGGGACCTTTGGTTAAACATACCAACGCTCTACTAACTGAGCTACCCGAGAACTCTACCAGACATCGATCCAATTTTTCCCTCTATATCCACAGACCTCAAAGTGGGCTGACAACCGTCAAGAAACCAACATTGAGTGCACACTAACTCTGTGTGACTTAAATTGTGATTTTCTGCTAACGAACAGTGACATGTATTATGCAAATGAAGCTTTCAGGTATAACTTCCTGTAAAGTTGATTTGAACCTTTGGGGAGGCCGAGACGTAGATGGGAGGATAATATTAAAATGGATTTGAGGGAGGTAGGATATGATGATAGAGACTGGATTAATCTTGCACAGGATAGGGACCGATGGCGGGCTTATGTGAGGTCGGCAATGAACCTTCGGGTTCCTTAAAAGCCATTTGTAAGTATGTAAAGTTGGTTTGAATAATTTCGAGGGAAAAATTTTTCTGAGGCCGGGCATCGAACCCGGCTCAGTTGGTAGAGCGTTGGTATGTTAACCAAAGGTCCCGGGTTCGATGCCCGGCCCCGGAACAATTTTTCCCTTGAAATTATTCAAATCAACTTTACCTGAAAGCTTAATTTGCAGGTAATTTCTGTCTATAACATTAATTGAAAAATAAGAAAAAGGATGTGGAAATGTGAAGTAACAGAAAGAGATAAAAGAAGATAAGGAGGAAAGGGGGATAAAGACTAGGAGAGGAAAATTGGAATATAGAATAGGAGAGGAACTTTTGGAATAGGCTACGAATAAAGGCAAGTATTTTGGTAAAATCGTAGGAAAGATGCAAAAAAATTGCTAGTCTAATCAAGTATTAAATATCGGTGATTGTGTTGCTTGATGTGGGATAGCGACTCAAGAGGCAGGGCCCGAGTGTTCATGTGTCACTGCGCTGTAACATCCATCACATTCTTCCTTCAAGGACAACTAATTGGACTGGTAATGACAGACAAGAGCGCGGCAATCAAGGCAGCAGGAATGCACCGCGACGTCACGTAACCTGCACTTACAGAGAGTGCATTGCGAGCTAGGCGCCACAAAGGTTCCAGATGATTATTTACATGTAGCCAGCAAAAACAGATTTGTAAGGATTCAGTCTTGTCTAGATTGGCTCTGTGGCACTGATGAAAAGCATCAGTACATTCAGTAGTACGATTGAACCATAAATTCCAGCCGAATCGTTGTCCGGATCAGCTTACTTAATACCCTAAGCGTGAAACCTAACCACTTTTCTCCTATTACTACAAATGTTAGTCGATTATAGTAATTTTCTAGACGTCAGGTTTAATTTCCTTTTACCACCTTTCTTTTGAATTTCGAGTACTGACAAATACGAGTTATTTTCTAACTGTTATGTCGACAGCAATAATTTTGGTTTGCAGTAAAGGAAACTGATGAACTGAAAGTAATACTAAGCTTGTGAAATTTGAACATAATTAATAATTAATTAGTAATACCAGTATTAATATTAGCATCAATACATAATTCAGTTGTGTTGCTTTGTGATTTCAATTCACCGCTACATTCAAGTAAGTGTAATAAAATAAGATGTTACTTACAGGTCTACTTGGTATGAAACATGCATGTGGCTAATAGGCGGAAATATGTTTCTTAGTATTCAGATTTTTTGCCATTAGGAAAGTCCAGGATATCAGAGAGGGTTTGGAATTGAATGGGTTACATCAGCTGCTTATCTATGCGAATGACGTGAATATGTTAGGAGATAATCCACAAACGATTAGGGAAAATACGGGAATTTTACTGGAAGCAAGTAAAGAGATAGGTTTAGAAGTAAATCCCGAAAAGACAAAGTATATGATTATGTCTCGTGACCAGAATATTGTACGAAATGGAAATATAAAAATTTGAAATTTATCTTTCGAAGAGGTGGAGAAGTTCAAATATCTTGGAGCAACAGTAACAAATATAAATGATACTCGGGAGGAAATTAAACATAGAATAAATATGGGAAATGCCTGTTATTATTCGGTTGAGAAGCTTTTATCATCCAGTCTGCTGTCAAAAAATCTGAAAGTTAGAATTTATAAAACAGTTATATTACTGGTTGTTCTTTATGGTTGTGAAACTTGGAACATAGATTAAGGGTGTTTGAGAATAAGGTGCTTAGGAAAATATTTGGGGCTAAGAGGGATGAAGTTACAGGGGAATGGAGAAAGTTACACAATACAGAACTGCACGCATTGTATTCTTCCCCTGACATAATTAGGAACATTAAATCCAGACGTTTGAGATGGGCAGGGCATGTAGCACGTATGAGCGAATCCAGAAATGCATATAGAATGTTAGTTGGGAGGCCAGAGGGAAAAAGACCTTTGGGGAGGCCGAAACGTAGATGGGAAGATATTATTAAAATGGATTTGAGGGAAGTGGGATATGATGATAGAGAAAGGATTAATCTTGCTCAGGATAGGGACCACTGGCGGGCTTATATGAGGGCGGCAATGAACCTCCGGGTTCCTTAAAAGCCAGTTAGTAAGTATTCAGATTTTTATTAAAATGTCCAAAAGAGGAAATAGCATGGTAGCGACTTAAGGAAGTATGTATTTTAAGTAGGGTATACATTTGGAAATGCTAGCCTGTTTCCGTATTTCATACTAATCATTTCACTTTATCAAACTAAATACATTTTTAGGTTAGATCTCGTGAATCGTAAACTGTTTAGTCGAAACAGTGAATTTCATTTTGTCGGACAAAATACACTTTCATACTAGATCATACTAATATATGCCTACTAATTACCAACATAATGTACGAAAGTTCTAGGAGTAAAATAAACTTTCACAAATTTTATTGAACTATTTAGAAAACACTTCCCAACATAAAGATGAGATGTAGTAAATAAGTAAATAAGAAAGACTATGTTATTGTTAATGCTATAATAATAATAATAATAATAATAATTTGAGAGAGGAACAGAGACTACGGGTGTCTGAGAATAAGATTCGTAGGAAAATATTTGGGGCTAAGAGGGATGAAGTTACAGGAGAATGGAGAAAGTTACACAACACAGAACTGCACGCATTATATTCTTCACCTGACATAATTAGGAACATTAAATCCAGACGTTTGAGATGGGCAGGGCATGTAGCACGTATGGGCGAATCCAGAAATGCATATAGAGTGTTAGTTGGGAGGCCGGAGGGAAAAAGACCTTTAGGGAGGCCGAGACGTAGATGGGAAGATAATATTAAAATGGATTTGAGGGAGGTGGGATATGATGATAGAGAATGGATTAATTTTGCTCAGGATAGGGACCAATGGAGGGCTTATGTGAGGGCGGCAATGAACCTCCGTGTTCCTTAAAAGCCAGTAAGTAAGTAAGTAATAATACCATTGCTACATCTATTACTGCTATTTGTAAAATAATAGAGAACTGTCATAAAAGTTAATGACGTCTTTGACTTCTGTCCCAGTTTAAGGAATATTACTCAGTTTTGCCTTCAAATTCACCGTAATTTCTTGAAAACCAGAAACTATTCACTCCACTAAGAATGACAACTTTTTTCCTAATCATTTTGTTCAACCAAATTTTGAGAGGATGTTTACTATGTAAAGGATAACAAAATCCAATTTTGAACTCCCAAATGCTTTTGGCTTTTTATTTTAATTTTTTTCTTTTCTTTTAGAAATAATTTCAAACCCAAGAATTTAGTACAAGATCTCAATTTTTAAGTTTGTCTTTTGTTTGGCTACATTCACAAGGCGTGGAGAAACATTTCTACGCATTCATTTTATGAAACATCTCATTTATTCACTTTCAATTTTTTTAAATTTGAAAATGTTATTTTTTTATAATTTTTAAAAATATTAATAAAATAAACTAGAAGCATTTCTTACAAAATAAATGCATAGAAACAAGCAGCTACCTCATAAATACTTACAGTAAAAATTCCATCCAGATTGATGAATATTTGTTGTAAGAAAGTTGGTGTTGAATCAAGAAAAATAAACTTAGGGACAAATGAATTAGGAAATAAAATTAATAGTTATGTAACACATATCTACTACAATTCTCCTCTGCTACATTTATCTAGTAACTTCAGGGAACCAACTTTAGGAAAAAGTTATTAGATTTGTAACCAGTCCCCCTTACAGTCTTAACTTAAAAAAAAAAAAAGTAAACATATTTGTAATCAGAATGGAACTAAATCCATTTGGGGTGTGAAAATGTAGTACATTTTAAAGAAATGAAATAGCTATTTTTTTTTTTTAATTTTCATGATTTTCAGTGGAGGCTCCCTTTAAAGTAAATGCAAAACTATGATGTGATGAAAGTGTTGTGAAAAAGAAAAGTTCTTAAATGCTGAAATGCATTTTGAACGAACAAAGAATTGACCTACAATCAATATTATAGAATAACGTAACATAAACTCCTTCATCAAAATGGCTGACTTGTTTCTTGAGCTGGGCAACCCTTCGCATGAACCAAATAATAGAGGAGTGAAAGTTTCTCCCTCGGGTTTAGAAGTTTCGGTACAACTCGAAAGACAACGCTTCAAGGTGCTTAAAAATTAATATCCAACCCTCGGTTAGCTTTGCTTCTCCCATTATCAAATGTTGATAACTCGCCCTAACTAGGATATAGCCAGCAAGAACACAATTCCCTTGTTTTAATGATGTGTTTATGTAACGAGTCGGACATTTTGCTGTTTATATTTGATAGGGAATCATTTTAATCGTTAATTATAAAAAGGCGAAGTCGTGTACCGACATACATCGCTTGTTAGAGCCGGCTTCGTAGTTGAGTTGGCAGAGCACTGGCTTACGATTACTGCGGACCCGGGTTCAAATCTAGATGGTGACAGAATCGTATTTGTGGTAGATAAAGCTAAGATTCTATGGGGTTCCTCCGTTTCCTCCCATCACTCTTCATTTCAATATCCGTATCCCTAAAGCGGGAAACGTAAATTCATAGAAAAAATAGAACACCAATGTGTGAACTCCTACAATAACATCCAAAAGAGATGTGTAAACTCCTAAAATTATTGTAGACACTACAACGTAAACTCCTAGAATTATTCGAAAAAGAAAATCTTCCTGCCCTATTTCATCAAACTTAGGACAGTCTGTGACTAATGTAGGTTCTAGCCTTTATTGAAGAAAATACACCTTGATACATGTTTGAAACAACAGTGATCTCAGGATTGATTCCGCTCAGAAACTACTGCGTGTTCATAACGCGTGCGTCCGCTTCATTTGTAATGTTCGATACTATGATCATATCTCACCTTCTTTCGAGAAGTTATCATGGCTTAGGTTACATGAGAGGAGAAATCTGCACTCACTTTCTCTCTTATATCGAATTATGCACACTTCATCCCCCTATTATTTATTCGCTCGTTTTCATACTCTCTCTCTCTCTCGCTATCATAATATTAATACTCGATCACAACGCGATAACACGCTAGAAATTCCACTTCACACATCTTCTCTGTATTCCTCATTTTTCACTGTTGCTACCTTTCGTCACTGGAACTCTCTGGCGCCTGAAGTCAAAGGCTGCCGAACATTGAAATCTTTCAAATCCAAGTTAGAAAATTATCTTATTACGAGTTGCCAAACTAACTAATATGACAAGTGTTGTATTGCATGTTTCCACGTATTCACATTTTTTTTATGTTCTAGTGATATTTAACTTATTTTGTATTTTTGTTTTAATATTTTCCGATAATAGTATATCTATAATGTGATAAGTTGAGCTGTATATAATCATAATTTTCCTTACTGTGTGTACCTAAAAATATTGTATTCATTGTATGCTTTGTACTGCACCATTTTATTACTATTATTATTATTATTATTATTATTATTATTATTATTATTATTATTATTATTCTTTTTATCATAATAATAATTATTATTATTAGCTATTATTATTATTATTAATAATTGTCTTATTTTTTATATTTTGTATGTCTCATTTATTTTGACCTGCTGTTCACATTTTATTATGCTTTTTCCTTTCTTTCTGTATGTTATATATTATGTCTGATTTCTACTTACTTGTTGTTTACATTTTATTATTATTATCTTATTCAGTTTTGTATGTAAAATTCTAGTGTACTTTGTAAATTTGTAGTGTTTTTGTAACGCAGTTTTACTCCTGGTTGAGTGTTAGAGAAGGCCGTATGGTCTTAACTCTGCCAGGTTAAATAAATCATTATTATTAATATTATTATTATTATTATTATTATTATTATTATTTATTATTTGTGCTGAACTGTAATTGGCCACTGGCTGTTGTACAGCACATTAAATATAAATAAATAAAATTATTATTATTATTATTATTATTATTATTATTATTATTATTATTATTATTATTATTATTATTATTATTATTATTATTATTAAAATTTCTTATTATGCAATAGTGTGGTTAAAAATTTTGTTCTTGTTTCTGTCATTAAAAAATACAAAAATACATCGGACATCAATATTAAAACATGTTTCTTAACAACAGTAGTCCTTTAAGAACAAAATTACTGTAAATCTGTAATGTGGTAAAGAACTTTTAATGCTTATTTCTTATACATCTTGATTACACAACTTTTAACACTATATCACTTCGGAATATGTATTATATGTCTTTCTATTTTTAAATTCTATCGTACATGGTTAACATGTTTCGGCCTATTATGGGTCTTCTTCAGAACTGGTTGTTACTGGTCTTGGTGACTTTTGTTCTGTTTCCTGTGGGGGTGTGTTTGTGTAGTGTAATGTGCTTATTTCTTTCATAACAATACACGAGTACTAAACACACATGAAGTTAGAGTTGACATTTATCTTCATTTGTTAAGATATGAAATTATTTTCGCATAAAGATTGGTCTTTCTGGACCTTCTTGCATTTCTTGTACAACCAAATCATTTCCTTTTTAAAAGTAGGTAGACGTTTAGAAAATACAAAAAGGTTGCTAGGACTCCTTATTTTGATCTAGGTATCAACTTGCAGCTCCACTAAAACTCCTACAAAAAAGTCCATATTTGGGTGACTTCTGGCGAATTCTTTATTCATTTTCGCATGAAGAGATTCACACGCATTTGTCGTCTCTTTGAATTCGTCGCCGTTGGGAGCAGTGGCCCACAAACTTGGTAGAAACAAACTGTTTCCAGATATGTAATTATTTAGCAGATATGTGATCTGCCTTCAGATCGGACAGTTGAAATTAAGAGACGGAATGGCATCAGTGTAATACAAAAACTGGCAGAGTGCGACGTTAATGATATTGTTCGTTTATTATTTGTCACCAACTACTACAATTGAACAGAACAATAAATATACAATATTTAACTTTATAAACATAGGTCTATATGTTTACTAAGGTATAACTTATGTTTAGAAGTTTACTTCTAATTTTATTCGGATCATCATGATATCATAATTGTTAGAAGTTTACACGATGACATTTTAAAGTTTGAACATTACTTTTACCTACCCGATTATCGAGACCTAGGAATTCATAGAAGTTTACGTCCGTCCCCTAAAGTCTCGCTACCATTACAATTAACCGTAACTATGAAACCACACGACATAGAGCAGTGCGGTTTTTTGCAAAATGTTCTACAACTCTCAAAGTTTTGTTTACAACCAGTACACCTCAACGTGTGCCCTTCTGGTTGCGCTCAGAATGTAAAGGCGATATTCCATTTCTTCCCATACACACTGTATTATATCAACTGTTTGCATAGCTTCAGTTGTCCTTCTGCGAAGGGTACACATAATCCTTGACGAGCCCCAAAGGAAATAAGTCCAAGGGAGTGATAGCAGGAGAGCGCGGAGGCCAGGCGATAGGTCCGCCACGACCAATCCATCTGCCAGGGAAATGTCCATCCAGGGCGCTCTTCTTTCAGTACATGAAATTTCTGTGAATATTTTCAAACCCAAATTTTTAGTAGAAGATCTCAATTTTTAAGCTTCCTTTTCTTTCAGTTACATTCATAACACATATAGTAACATTTCTATCTATTCATTTTATGAAATATCTAATTTTTTCACTTTCAAAAATTGTTTTGGAGTTTTGAAAATGGTATTTTTTCTATGATTGGTGAAAGAAATACTAATAAAATAAACTAAGAGAATTCTTACAAATAAACATGCTGTACCTCATAAATACTTGCAGTAAAATTTTAATCCAGATTAATTAACATTTGGCATAAGAATGTTGATGTTTAGTCAAGAAAAGTAAATTTAGGAAAAATGGATTTGAAAGTGAAATTAATATTTATAGGCCTATGTAGATACTAATTAAAATTCTCCTCCGCTACATTACTCTAGTAACTTCAGGGAGTTAACTTTAGAAGAAAAAGTTACTAGATTTGTAATCAGAAATTTGTAAAAAAAAAAAAAAAAAAAAAAAAAAAAAAAGAATTCTTTGGTGAGAAAATAATTTTGACTGTTTTTTAAATGACACTCCCCCTTACAGTCTGAATTAAGAAAAATTAAACATATTTATAATCAAAATTGAACTAAATCCATTTGAGTATGAAAATATACATTTTAAAGAAGTGAAATATCAATAAAAAAAAGTACTGCATTTTGGAAAATTATTATGATTTTCAGTGCAGGCTTCCCCTAACTCATTACTTTGGGCACTATGTTCAGATATTGTACAGAATGTTAGAAATTTGTGTAATTTATGCGATATTTATCACCGATTGTAATTTTTATACGTAAATATCAGTAACTTTTAAAGTCCATTTATTAGAACCTGTATTATAATTCCTCCATAGATAACTGATTTAAATTTCTTCCAATACAAAAGTCCACCAAACGCGTTGTCTTTTCTCTTCTTAATTTCACCTTTACCTTTATGCACACGTACGATATGATTCGGCTAATATTGTACAAAGTAATTTTTGTGTAATTTTGTGTTATAACAACATTATCCTCTTTCTCTTTATTTGCAGGTAAGCTGCACTCTAAACTTCTGAATGAGATGACTCACAGGTATGTCTCTTCATTTATTGATTTTCTGAATCGTCTCGTGTGCGGCGCAATCATTGGTTTCGTAACGGACCTTAATCTTGAAACTCGTCGTGTTTTTAATCTCGATTTTTTTGCTTGAACTAACGTTTATATATTACAGAGTCTAGGATTTTATTGGAGTAGTAGTATGGAAATAACAGTGGAGCTCATCTTTTTTATTTAGTGGCTCTGTTCCAGGAAGTTTACGAGAGTAACTGGATTAAGAAGTTTGATATTGCCTGACTTCCCCATTAGTGTGCTGAATATCGTGGAGGCTTGGGCATGGAGGACAGGAACCCATTGTTTAACAATGTGGTTGTCACATTTCACAGTCTTTTAGTTTTGAATCAAAATTTTTAAATAAGTAATCGATTGACTAATTTTCCTTCTCGTCTACCCTTTTTTACGTTGCTGCCTTTCCATTTATCACTATTTTCCTTTAAACTTAATTTCTTCGTGTTATACAGATTGATCCAGAATGTTTACTCTGATTAGAAATGATTAAAGTTCTTTAATAGAAATAGATATGGACACAATATTTGATACAAAGAGACACTAATTCATAAAGTTTTTAGTCATTGTCTGGTCATTTCAGCACTCAGTATGGGCACTGCCAGTCATACGCAAAATTTCCAAACAGTATTCTCACTAATTTCACACGTTTTTCAGCATTTATTTCAATAAATAATTGCTTGAGTGATACAATGTCAAATTCGGTACGGAGTGACATACACTAGGTTTTTTTACATAGCCCCATAAGAATAAATATAATGTCTGGTGATCTCGGAGGCCATTTGATAGGACCATCCTTCCTAATCCACCGGTTCGGAAAATCTTGATCCGGTTGTTAACACACGTCTAATGCGTAATGTGGCGGTGTTCCATCCTGTTGAAAAATTATTTGTTGCATCTCCTGTAATTTGGATATAGCATAATTTATGAGCATATCAAGGTACATATTAGAATTGACAGTTGCTATTGTGACGCTCTTAGTGACGGATTCAGAGCTGAAATGATTCAAATAGAAAATTCCAGAGTTAGTCAACTTCCAAACAGTAGGTAACCACATAGACATACAAAAGTAAAGGAGTAATGTCAATCTTTAACCAAGGTAAACATTATGTATATGAGCCGTTCAGAGCAGAAGTGGTGTAAGTAAAAATGGGTAGTGAGGGTTAAAGTAAACATTCTGTAAAATACAGCGCAAAATAGCAATTGATATTCAGTTTATTTGAACTATTAGTATTCAGTGAATAGCAAGAGGACCATATTAATCGCTACTTTGCTCTGTATTTTGGAGAATTTTTACTTTAAACCTCATTAACCAATATTGACTTACACCACTTTTGCTCTAAACGGCTCATATATTGCCTTCGCATAAATTTCTCTGTCAGAGTTGAATTCAAACTTATGCTATAGAGGGAGAAGGTAGAACCGACAGCAAAAGGAACAATAAAGTGAAGAAATAAAGCTTTCTTTTTATATTTTGTTTTAAATACTACTATTACATGTTAACTTATAAATTAATTTTAAAAAATTGTTATATAAAACATGGCGAATCTGAATAGGTACCGGTAGCTAACTATTGTGTAAAATTGTCACATAAGGCAGGTATTAAGTGTTCTTTTTACATAAACAGCCCAAATGTATTTTTTGTGCAAGTAGTACGAGTCATTACTCGCCGATTAAATTAGACGAATATGTAGCTTTTCTAAAGCTTTTTAAGAGGCAGTGATATGAATACCCCATCTGTTTTTTGAAGAGTTTCGAGATATTTTTTTTCTTTTCACACAATTTACAAAATGCACCACCCCGCGTAGATCGAAATACAACAAACTATATTAACAATCTCCTTTGTCCACACATTTCTTTTCTCCTTTTATACCTGTCTTCGTCATTCTCCCAGTGCTCATTCTTTACCTCTTTTTTAAGTCTATTATTTTTCTCTTCTTCCTTTCCATTCTTCTCCTATTTCATCATATTTTTATCATCTGCTTTCTCACCATTCTTCTTCCCCTAGTGCAGCGGTCATCAGCACAGAGCACCCTGGGGCTAGCGTCCCTTACCCGCGGAGAACACACTGCACTATGATGCAATCGTAGCTGCTAGGGGTATGCTCTCTATCTCTTCCTGCTGCACGACGGGGCACACGTGACGGCTCCGCTTACCCTTTACCCATTTCATTCATCGAGTGCTGACGACCACTGCCCTAGTGCTACTATTATCCTACAAAATTACCCATTCTCCTACTCATGTAATTATACATATTCGGTTTAAAAAGTTTCCGGAATATACATTTTTTCGCCGAAGGGAATAATGTTATGTGGTATAGTTATGTTTCTGGTGTTGGCATCATTCATGACATCACTTCCGTTTCATGATCACAGTCGTGTGGCAACTGGCTGTTGTTCGTGTAATATTCTTCCGTAGCATCTCAGAATGTGGGATACAGAGCATCGCGCAGATATCTAATGTTGTATGTGTGTGTTTTTTTTTTTTTTTTTCTTTGCAGAGACATTAAGAATGCTTGAAGATGCTTATGGTGAAGCAGTAATGACAAAAAAGCACAGATCTATACCTGGCATAAACCTTTTTTTTTTAAGATCTAACGGAGCTCTGGTCTGTAATTCGACAAACGAATATCACACAAATAACCATAGCCAGTTGCCACACAACAACAATGACTGTGATCATGAAACTTCTACGGAAGTGTCGGCCTGGTTGGCGCAGTTGGTATAGCGCTGGCCTTCTATGCCCGAGATTGCGGGTTCGATCCCGGGCGAGGTTGATGGAATTTAAGTGTGCTAGCCACCGGCGTGGCTCAGTCGGTTAAGGCGCTTGTCTGCCGGTCTGAAGTTGCGTTCGGACGCGGGCTTGATTCCTGCTTGGTCTGATTACCTGTTTTGGTTTTTTCCGAGGTTTTCCCCAACCGTAATGTGAATACAAGGTAATCTATGGCGAATCCTCGGCCTCATCTCGCCAAATATCTCGCTATCACCAATCTCATCGACGCTAAATAACCTAGTAGTTCATACAGCGTCGTCAAATAACTAACTAATATAAAAAACATAAGTGTGCTTAAATGCGACAGGCTTATGTCAGTATATTTACTGGCCTGTAAAAGAACTCCTGCGGGACAAAATTCTGGCACGCCGGCGACGCTGATATAACCTCGGCAGTTGCGAGCGTCGTTAAATAAAATATAATATTCTACGGAAGAGACGTCATGAATGATGCCAACACCAAAAAGATAAATATACCATATACGAATAACATTATTCATTTCGGCAAAAAAAAATATATATACATATACATATATATATATGTATATTCCGGAAACTTTTTGAAAGGAGTTGTATTTCTTCTCCTTCTCCTTCCCCTTCCATTTACTCCTATTTCTCTTCTCTTTCCTTCGTCTTCTTCGCATCATTATAAGCCTCAACTAATTGATAATTTATTGTTATTACAAAGTCAGACTTGTTTCCTGGGCAACCAGTTCCTCTGCAGTGACACTGAAGTTGAACTTCCAAAGCTGCAGCTTATTTGACTTCCCATGCGTGCAGACACGTATAAATAATTTCATAAAGCGATTGCTGTTATTACTAGGGTCTGTTGGTTGCGGATTAGTTGACTCAAGAAATATCGTAAAATATTAAAGCAGCCGTGATTGTTTTAATAAGGAACTGCTACAAAGCAAAGGATGACTTTACGTAAGCTACTCCTATACAAGGACGATGACCCACGTGAAAAGCAAACATTGGCGTTCTGTCCGTGCATCAGAATTCGATACGAACATAAATCCGACTTCTTACGTAAACAACAACGGGTTTTGAAACACTAGAAAGCCAATCCTTGGAATCAGTTATTCCCCAGGAGAGATGGTGTGATGCCGTATTTTCCATAGCTACAGAACCAGTGATGAAGATGGTTTTGAATTACAACGTTATCGGCTGGGAAAATGAATTTGTTCAGAAATGATTTCCCAGATCACTGTGTTTTTCAATATCAAATTTCGTTTGGCTTCGCTGACTTTCAGTTCTGGCATTCAATACGGAAAACGGATTATTCTTATTAGATTTGAATATTTTTATCTGTATTGTGATATTAATTAACTATGAACTCAGAAATGATCTTCTTTAATTTCCTCAGCATTTCGTACGCGCAATAAATTTAGGTTACTCAAACGGAATAAAATCGTAACCAACAAACTCTAATTCATGTTTCAGGAGGAAGGTAAATAATTTCAGGGATATATTTCTTTGGGCCTACATTTACTATCGCAACCATTTGACTGAACAAGGATACAAGTTTATGTCCACACCTGTGGAGTAACGGTTAGCGCGTCTTGCCGCGAAACCAGGTGGTCCGGGTTCGATTCCCGGTCTGGGCAAGTTACCTGGTTGATGTTGTTTCCGGGGTTTGCCCTCAACCCAATATGAGCAAATGCTGGGTAACTTTCGGTGTTGGACCCCGGTCTCATTTCACCATTCACCATCTCATTCAGACGCTAAATAACCTAAGCTGTTGATAAAGCGTCGTAAAATCACCTACTAAAATAAATACAAATTCATTCTGGCATTGAATGAAATAATTTGTTGTAAATAAATACTTTACAATTATTTTCTCCACCTACATCACATATATTAAGAATTTAATGTTACATTCTTCTTCCGAGGAGGTCTTGAATTGCACACTTCATTGAATTTTCATCTTTTAAAAAATTACGTTATATTTATAATAAAAACAGGCTAAATATTTCTATCGTATTCTAGATAAATTGGTTTGTTAAGAGAAGGTCTTAAGTTCTTAACTCTGCCAGGTAAAATAAAATATATTATTATTATTATTATTATTATTATTATTATTATTATTATTATTATTATTGCTTCTATCGTACATGCATAGTTAGAATAGTTATCACTAGGTGGCTTTGATCGTATTTCTAAATAAATATTTAAATTCTTTCTTTACGAACACAGTAGATCATGACTAAAAACCGTTTTCTTAGTCCCACAACATTGGAATTATTTATTGTTGAGAATGGCATACTACTGTGTCGTGGGATTCCCTAGGTGTGCCGCGAAACTTCCAATACTTTTTTGGTAAAAATAATTGTAATAATTTTACTTAATACCAGTTTTCAAAAGCAGAAAATGATGTTTTTATTTTTAAAATCCAAACTATGCTTTTATGCAACATAAAATCAGCTTTAATGAGCTTAAGCTCGAAAATATGTCACAATGTTATAAATGTCATGAAATATTATGCATTTATAAAAAACGCCAAAAATATGCAAATATATGCAACACAAAATTTGGTTTGATAAGCTTAAATGTTGGGGTGTAGGCCTACTATAAGTAGTAACATGAGCTGCTGCCAGGAAGTTAAAAGGAGGATAGCAATGACCAAGGGAACTTTTAATATAAAAAAGAGCATTTTCTGCGGACCACTGAAAAAAAGAACTAAGGAAGAGACTAATGAAATGCTTTGTATGGAGTGTGGCAGAAACATTACGACGAAGTGAAGAGAAGCGAATAGAAGCAGTTGAAATGTGGATATGGAGAAGAATGGAACATGTGAAGTGGACAGAGAGAATAAGAAATGAAGCTGTGTTGGAAAGAGTGGGTGAAGAAAGAGTGGTACTCAAACCGATCAAGGAGAGGAAAAGGAATTGGTTGGATCACTGGCTGAGAAGAAACTGCCTACTGAAGGATGCACTGGAAGGAATGGTGAATGGGAGAAGACTTCGGAGTAGAAGAAGATATCAGAAGAGAGATGACATTAAGATATACCGTAGAACCTCTATTATCCGTGGTAATCAAGGGGGTGGACAGGACGGTTAATCTAAAAAGTCGGATAGTCAGTATCATAAAATATTTTCGTAAATTAAGTGCATAAGACAGTTTCATAATTTCCACCGTGGTCTTGTGTTTAGCATGCTAGCCTAGATAGTGAATCACAAGTTTACTGGTAACAATTTAAGTCCGGTTGTCAACAATGGTTTTATAAGGGCCAAGTAAATTCCTTGCGTTGATTCTTTGTGGAAAGATAGGAATAGTAGAGGCTTCTTGCTATAGATTTACAGATTTTATACACTTCATTCTTGTTTTTAATTAAATCGTGCACATTTGCAATGCAAATCTCGTATTCTGATGCGAGAGGAGCCGCGATTTCTCTTTTCCCAAACTGATAAATTATTTATTTGTATTTTTATTTTGATACTTAGTAAAATATTTTGATACCCGTGAAAGATATTTTGGATAGAAATTATGAAGTACGGGCACTCGAACGGCAGATCAAGG
Source organism: Periplaneta americana (assembly GCA_025594305.2). Taxonomy (NCBI): domain Eukaryota; kingdom Metazoa; phylum Arthropoda; class Insecta; order Blattodea; family Blattidae; genus Periplaneta; species Periplaneta americana. The sequence goes on from JAJSOF020000019.1 coordinate 99,836,537, forward strand.
ACTGAATGCTGCACGGGTTTGCTCTAAATTTTACGGAAGATTTTGGGACCATTTCTTTGAAAGCAGGTAGCGATTATTTTACAATTTGGAAAAAACACCTTCAAGTAGGCCTACCAGTAACTGTTCCTATTGCTGGCAGTACACTTGTAACATGTAAGGATAAAGGATTATAATAACAGAATCTAGAAAAGAATAGGTACTAATATAAGGTACAGCACTACATACTTTTTTCCGAAAGAATAGAGAGAGAGAGAGAGAGAGAGAGAGAGAGAGAGAGACAGTCGGATAATTCACTGATCGGTTAATAGGGTGACGGATAATCGAGGTTCTACTGTATATATGGATCATATGAGGAAACGAAAAAGAAGGCAGAAACTAGGAAAGATTGGAGAAAGTTGGGTTTGCAGTGAAAGACCTGGCCTTGGGAAGAACACTAAATGAATGAATGAATGAAGCTTAAATGTTGATATTCTTGAAGATAATCAATCAGCAATTAATTATAGCCAATGGAAAAATATATGTAGACTAAATGCATTAATTTCTTGATGCTATTTATTATATACGATGTGAATGTATTAATTAATACATATCGTATTATGTAAAGCAGAAAACCACGTGTGTGTCTGATGAAGAATTAATCGGTGCTGCCGAATATTTGATGATATAGACGATATAACAAATTTAATTTGTATTAGAATTGTAACTTCAGAGGACTGAATGAGTGACAACAAAAACAAAAAGCAGTAGCATTCTCGAGAATGAGTCAGGGGTAAGGGGAGAGCCATAAATCCCAGCAGATGGGACGTGACGCAGAGCGCTGTTCCAGATGAATGCTGCCAGCACGCAAATGTGCCGGGATTGATGTTCGAAGCAGCAAATGTAGCGACTCCTCAAGCTGCGGCGCTCCTCCAACTTTCTGGTATTGAAAAATGTCTCCAACTTTGCGGCACAAGTTTGGTAGGCCCTTCACTTCACTAGTATAAGAGCATTAAGTTAAACCTGAACTGTGCCCGAAGTTAATACGCCTCGTTATTAATGCTACGTGAATTTGGAATACTCAGGGCGACGTGAGATGCGAGATCAGCATCAGGCGCTGGCTGCCTTCGCACACGGCACGGACCTCGATAATCATGTGTCCGAGGTGTAAATGGACAGTTTGAAGCTGTAGGCTACTTTACAGACAAGTCGGGATCGGTCTTTCATCATCTTTATCCGTAACCACTTTGCCGAATCAATTGTTTTGTCATTCAGCATCATTACATCATCATCGTCATCTACCTCGTCACACAGTTGTCACCAATAAAAATATTATCACATTCCTCATCACTAGGCTTGTAATGTTGGGGACCAATTATCATAGAATTGAGTTTCCTCCTTTCTTTTCTTGTCCTACAATCTCTCTCTCTCTCTCTCTCTATATATATATATATATATATATATATATATATATAATTTTATTTTTACTTGCATTTTTATTGTACCTGCGTTTCTGAATGTTGACTCCCACCCCAAAACTAATGAATGGAAATAACGTCAGTCACACAAACTTACGGCCGCTGTTGCTAGCAGTGAAGTAAACAGTGTGTTTCAGAAATATGTTGCGTTTTCTATAGAAGAAAGAGCTTATATTATTGAAGTTTATTTTCACACAGGTGTGGTGTGTAGCATAACTGAATTTATCTGTGTGGACTAAGCACAAGTGAAGATTAGAGTTAGCGAAAATAGTACCCTATAATATGGTACTGGTACTTAACAGCATTATTTAAACAAGAGTTTTGTTTTACTGTTTGTAGGTATGAAGGACGATGATGGAAACTGGAATTACAATATAACCGAACGTGAACAACAGTTTTTTTTTCACAATTTCCTGATTATATCATTACGGGATATTTTCGTAGAAATGTAATTAATGTGGCAGATAAATTTAGAGCAACAGAATGTACAGAAAGGAAGAAAAGAGTAATATGGCCAACAAAGGTGACAGAGATGCTGTAGAAGATGCTAGAGAAAGGATGCAGCGAGGTCGTAATAAGTCGGTCAAGAAGTTAGCTGTAGAAATTGGGGTTTTTCGGAAGTGCTCACAAAATTCTCAGGAATAAATTAGGTTAGTAATACTGAATAAAGTAGACATTACATAATGTATATAAGCTTGAAGACTTGAGTTTGTAAAAAAATGTTACTATTCTACTGTTTTTTGATAAAATACTGTAAAGTAATGACCAAACTGAAAATTGTAATACTATATTTCCCTGTAACATAAATGGATACACTACTTTTCTCTCCTCCTATAGCTAGTAAAATGATTTGTTTACATATTGCACTAGCAACTCCAAACTCCTGCAATGGAAGGGGGGTAACAGTGTTTCCGAGTATAGCCAGGTTAATGTTAAAAATGTTAGTAAAAATAAAGTGATGTCCCTGTATTTATAATATATAGGGGAGACTGTTGTACCTTTAAACACTTTTCACATTGTATTTTCTTTTTTTTTAATTTTGGGAAATGAAATTTTTTTAATGAAAAAATGCTTGAAATAATTATTGAAGATTCCTTTACAACTTCCTGCATGTATTTTCCTGTTTCACAGATCTATTAAGGATGGAAAAAATAAAATGAAGGAATATGAAATGTGTTCAAAGGTACAACAGGATCATGTACCTTGGAACATTCCCTCTTGTAAGTTGGAACACGTGGAATATAAGTGGGAATATAGCTGTAAAAACTGTCAATCATATTTAAAATGTATTTGCAATCATAAACCAGAGCAGGCTTCTCTGATTGAGATTTTGTTTCCTGGAGAAGCAATGACTGCTTCAACAGCTTTCTTCAAGGCATCCGGATCAATTGGGGGACCTCTTTAATTCAAGACTTACTTCGTGACATGACCTTAAAATAAAAGAAAAACAAAAACCGATAGTATCGTGTAATTTGGAACATGTTCCATGGTACAAGATGTTTTGTGTTCAAAGGTACAAGAGGGTGCACGCTTAAACAAATATGGCTCCGAAAACTATAGAGTCAAATAAATCATGGAAATTAAAATATGTTATTACTCACCAGATGATAGGGAACACACCATACTTGAAAGATATTAAAAATGCAATCTGGTTTTGTGTTAGAAAACATACATCAATGAACGAAATGTTTACTTTTGGTACTAAAAAAATTCTTTTGTTCACAGAACTCACACTTTGCAATAAAACAAACTGAAACTACGACCAGAGCTACTTAGCGGCTTTCTCAACAATCTACTTCATTTTGAGTCCTCTATAGCAGCAAAAATTAAAAAACAAAAAATGTTCAAAGGTACACTATGCTAAAGGTACAACAGTCTTTATAAATATATATATATGATATATATATATATATAATATATATATATATATATGTCGTTTGTCACCCCGTATGTTTGTATTACATAATTTACATATGCTCCGGTTATTCAGTTTAAAATACTCACCAAATTCCGCTACAAAAATATGCGCCTGAGAACCTTTAAACTTCGGCATTATTATTCAGCAGGTACACTGCAAAGGTTTACTAGAATATGTTATAGGGAGCAAAATATAAATCTAAATATATTGATTTAATGATAACATTAATATAATGAGGAGGAGGAGGAGGAGGAGGAGAAGAAGAAGAAGAAAAGTACGATTTTTCTTTAACGTTATAAGTAGGGCTAGGATTTTGATGACCTATAAATCATGAAAAAAATGTCCTAAAAACAATGCATTTATGAACTAAAAATCTTTCAGAAATTCCCTTAAAAATGCCATAAAAATTGATCTTACATAATTGGCTTAGTAGGATTGGTAATTAAATTAAATTCTAGTACCAACATTCAAGTTTATTTAATTTTACATAATTTAATTAATTATTTTAGCCGATGTAGTTCCATATAGTCCACCACAAGGCCACTATCCGGAACTAGCAGGTATAGAGGAGTCTATATTGAGTGGTTGGACTGATCCATTACGTGGGGATGAACTACGTTAAAATGACAATATTTGTGTAGAAAAACTATTAAAATGATATACAAAATAATGGGTATTAATTGGAAAAAATACGTAGAGAATATATCAAAGGAAATAAATAATATTTTACATTAATAATGGGGATTTATGGGCAAAATTAAATGAAAATACTCCAAAAATGACGGAATAAAACAAGAAATGCTCTTATGAGTTGTAAGAGGTTAAAAATGGAAAAAAATGCCCTAACAAATATGTTTTAAAATACTCAGTTTATCACATAGCATAGAAATACTAAAGCAGCAATATTTCTGGCTTACTAGAAAAAAGATGCAATTTCATCAAAATCCTGGCCATAGTTATAAGTACAGTATATCCGTGTGCAGATTGTCATGGTCACTTTGGACCTGAAGTTGCTTAGCGTTTTCTTGTTAATATAGGCCTACATAATAATTTGACAGAAACTGCGCTAAACTGTAGAAATACTATTTGACAAATTTAATTCGGTGAGAAAGATGGGAGCTAGGTTTGTATCTTGATTTTAACATGTTTTGATTCTCTGTGCGAGTAAATGATATTTGCCATAGCCTAATCTCCGTAAGTTGAATTGTAGACTATTAAAATGTATATGCATCAGTAGATAATATGGGTTTCAAATGCAACAAAATTTTCGATTCTAAGAACCAAGTTTGTGTTTATTATTTCTGGTCTCATTTCAGTTAAACTACGAGTATTCATAAATTATGCCTGTTTGCAACTTGGGAGTGTATAATAATCGCTTGTTTATAATTCAGTTTCATATACATTTTTTGTCCATTATTCAAAGTCGAGAGGGGCAAATCTTATCGTGACAGCTTTATGTTAATGCACATTTTACATTAACAGACAACGGTGTACAGTACACAAGTTGATGGGAAGACGCCAGCTGATAATTTCTTAGAGATGCAGAGAACAGTGACAGGTTTAGCAGAGGCTTCCACTGTAAATATTACATCGGTCACTTAGAAGAAGCTGTCAATGCTCGAACTGTAATCGGATAACGTGCATAGCATTTAGGCTAGGGGCACTTCCACATACCGGAAGCAAATGCTCTTAGCGGCCACAGTTTACACTCAGGACTGAAAGGTGAAACTTGTCACTTAGCGAAGGACCACTCCCAGACAACAGATTTACATTAATTGATGCCGACTGCTACAATCAGTATTCAGGCACGCTTGTTTTTATGTTTGCGTCATCGTCATTTTCGTTGTTATTATCACTGCTATCATTATTTCCATCTCGACTTCATCATCGCCATCATGATTCAGTCTGCTAGAATAAAATGTACGGTATCGTAACGTGAACATAAATATCAAAATATTCGGTTCCGAATACAAGAATGGATATCAAAATACCCAGTATCGAAAGAAAAGCGTCCATTTCGAAATATCTGAAGTCGAAGCAAAGGTATAGATACCAAAGTACCCGGTATCGAAACAAAAGCATCGATATAATGAATAATTTATTATCTTCCATCATTGACTTAACATATCATATAAGGTGTGAACCTTCATATTACATATTTATTCTTGGGTATTAATGTTTTCGTCTTACTAAACGACATCACCAGATAATAAGAATAATAATAATAATAATAATAATAATAATAATAATAATAATAACCCGTGGCGTTACAGCCCGTGAAGGGCCTAGACCGACCAGCCGGCTGCTGGCCTCACGCCCACATGCCGAAGCAGAGGTGGACAATCATCCAACCAGAATGGAGGTATCGTGTGGTTAGCACGATGATCCCCCCAGCCGTTACAGCTGGTATTCGCAACCGGATATCGCTACCTATCGTAGCTCCCTAAGTGCATCACGATGCTGGGTGGGTACCGGTCCCATACACTGGTCGAAATTTCATGAGAAAATTTCTTCCCCCATGAGGACTCGAACCAGCGCGCATTCCGTAACGCGAGTCCTAGGCGGGATGCCTTAGACCGCGCCGCCACGGCGCGGGACGACATCATCAGATACCATTATTAAATTACTATATAATAATCTCTTATTTGTGTACACGCATATGCCCTTGATGTCAAGAAATTAAAAGCTTAACCTAAGTACTCGTACATAAAATATAACACTACAAGTCTTCAGGGTTTAAAATTATTTTAAGTTTGGGAAATATCTTAAAATGTTAAGTATGAAGACTTCTTACATATAAATTAGACTGTTTTATCATACAACTTATTGTGGATATAATAAAATATCCTTTTAACCTGATGATATGAGCCGTTCAGAGCAGAAGTGGTGTAAGTCAAAATTGGGCAACGAGTTTTAAAGTAAAAATTCTGAAAAATACAGCGCAAAGTAGCAATTAATATTCAATTTATTTAAACTATTAGTAGTGAGTGGATAGCACGAAGGATATATTAATTGCTGTATTTTACAGAATTTTTACTTTATGCCTCATTACTCAATTTTGACTTACACCACTTCTGCTCTGAAAGGCTCATATATTGATGTATTCATGCTAAGCATGCAAGTACTGAGTTATTCAGGCTTTGAATCTTTTGCTGGAAACCATTGATGTTGATAGTAAAGGTTGTCACGTCGGACGAAATATTTCTTGTTATGAAACGTGTTCATCTATATTAAATTGGTGACTTGGAATTATGTTTGAATATAGTTAATCTCGGTCTTAGTCTGGAAAGAATATCATATGAGAATTATGAGACTAGAAGGTTTTCATGAGACCTTGTATTAAAAGAAGACGTCCTCAATCTATGAGCGATGTTGAATATTACTGTAAGCAAGCTGCGAAGTTATTTTTTGGAGATGTGCAAGACTGTATGTTACATGTTGACTGGACGGAAGTTGTATGGTGACTGTCAAAATGAATGGTAAAAAGCATCGATGTCAAACTATCCTATGTCAGATAGAAAGATTGATATCAAATTATCTGGTAACGTTAAAAAAGTATGGATATCAAAATATACGATATGAAACAGTAGTATCGACATCAGAATTTCTGGTGTCAATACAAAAGTATGGAGACTAAAATATTTGCTATCAAAAGAAATGTATCGTTACAAAATACCGAGAGACACTATAAGTTTCCTGGCATGGTTTCTAATACAAAATTGTTCACATTGATCACCTCTATCACCCCTAAAAATATCCGGCTTCGAATACAAGTATGGATATCAAAATACCCAGAATCGAAAGAAAAGCGCCCTTTTCAAAATATCCGAAGTCGAAGCAAAGATATCTATACCAAAATACCCGGTATCGAAAAAAACATCGATGTCAAACTATCCTATGTCAGATAGAAAGATTGATATCAAATTATCTGTAACGTTAAAAAAGTGTGGATATCAAAATATACGATGTGAAACAGAAGTATCGATATCAGAATTTCTGGTGTCAATACAAAAGTATGGAGACTAAAATATTTGCTATCAAAAGAAATGTATCGTTACAAAATACCGAGAGACACTATAAGTTTCCTGGCATGGTTTCTATTACAAAATTGTTCACATTGATTACCTCTATCACCCCTAAAAATATCCGGTTTCGAATACAAGTATGGATATCAAAATACCCGGAATCGGAAGGAAAGCTCCCATTTCAAAATATTTGAAGTCGAAGTAAAGGTATCGATACAAAAGTACTCGGTATCGAAACAAAAATATCGATGTCAAACTATCCTATGTCGGATAGAAAGATTGATATCAAATTATCTGGTAACGTTAAAAAAGTATGGATATCAAAATATCCGATATGAAACAGAAGTATTGATATCAGAATTTCTGGTGTCAATACAAAAGTATGGAGACTAAAATATTTGCTATCAAAAGAAATGTATCGTTACAAAATACCGAGAGACACTATAAGTTTCCTGGCATGGTTTCTAATACAAAATTGTTCACATTGATCACCTCTATCACCCCTAAAAATATCCGGTTTCGAATAAAAGTATGGATATCAAAATACCCAGAATCGAAAGAAAAGCGCCCTTTTCAAAATATCCGAAGTCGAAGCAAAGATATCTATACCAAAATACCCGGTATCGAAAAAAAACATCGATGTCAAACTATCCTATGTCAGATAGAAAGATTGATATCAAATTATCTGGTAACGTTATAAAAGTATGGATATCAAAATATACGATGTGAAACAGAAGTATCGATATCAGAATTTCTGATGTCAATACAAAAGTATGGAGACCAAAATATCCGGTATCAAAAGAAATGTATCGTTACAAAATACCTAGAGACATCGGTTCTAATACAAAATTGTTCACATTGATCATCTCTATCACCCCTAAAAGTTTATACAGAGCCAGAAACAAAATTTGGGCCCATGAATTTTCCAAGTTCCAATTAAAAGATACTGTGCATTCTCAGTAAGCTCAGGTGGCCCAAACTTTTTTGATGGCTTTCTTTTGCAAAATCAAAACACTCTCAATTTTGCTACCATTTCCCCAGAAAGTTAAGACATACCTAATTATCGACTGAAAGAACGAAAAGTAGGCACATCTTAAATAATTTTGAGAAATGCAAGTCACTAATTTCTTTATTGAATATATAGGCTAAGTCTTGATAATTTTGTGCATATATATTCGATATGTTTTTCCCATGTTAAACTGGAGTCTATAAAGAAATTTGGTACAGTTTTGAATGTTGTCCTTTTTTATTACATGATTTAGGCTAAAAGTTATGTTGACTATATTTCTTCTGTGAAATGCCATAGTTTTACTTTTTTCGAAGGATATTTTCAAATTAAATATCAGTAGCAAAATACCCGATATGGGATAAAAGTATCTATGCTTCTATCGTATCAATTTTATCACCAACATCTCTCTGATTGCTATTATACTATTGCCAATACTACTGATGATAAATTGGGTAAAGAAACTTGAATTTCCTGAGAAATTCTGCTCTAAATCCGCTGTTCGCTTTATTATTGACCATAATCTGCGTAATCCGCGGTTAGAAGGTCTCTGGTAAAAGCCTTTAGAGTAGCATTAAATTTTTCAAGAAGAAAACATTTCGCGCTTCTGAAGCGAATGCTTTGCTTGACACTTGTTTCAACGAGCGAAAGCAAATAACCCTGGGGAAGGTGGGGATGATCTGTGTTTATTCTGTGTTGCATTTGTGTTTTCTCTGAGCTGTATCAACCCGCGAGGACTAGGTAGTCATTAGCTGCCTTCCAGCCTGCAACTCGATAAGATTACAAGAAGGGGAGTTAAAAGAAAAACAGACCAAGTTACTTAGCTCCAAGGGTAGAGACCATATTTTTTAAGGGTGACTGCTCTACCAGAGAGAGAGAGAGAGAGAATGAGAGAGAGCGCGCTGGCAGAAGGGTTTCCCATGCTCAAGAAAAAGTGCTTAAAAACATGACATGGTTCAAGATTGGCCGTGATACCGCATCCATTTCAGTCTGGGAGACAGACGTGCAAGACGAATAAGTAGCATGCTATGTCTGGGCAACCAAAATAACTTAATCTAAATTACTTATTGTGGCCACAAATGAGCTTTCAGTTTGTTGTTAACCTTATCAGTTCATCAATAAATAGACAGGTTCCAGTTGACCATTAATTTTAATATTTTACTGCCAAACCACTGACGTTTTATATCAATTGGTTTTTCAGTTCATTTGTGAAGCTAAATGACATTGTATAGATTATAGAAGTATAGAGTGAATAAATACGAGGGAGTTGATATCTTAACAATGGTCAGATCGCATTTTAAATGATAAACGTTGAATAGTGGACGTCTTTCTAAAGAGAAATAAACTTTTGTGATATTAATAGAGAACAACTAATATGTGATAGACATTCAAGTACTTCGCTTCCCAGAGATTATAATGGCGGTAAATATATGAAAAAATGAAACAACAAAGATAACGTCAACTTGTATGGATATATATGATATGATATGACATGACATGACATGATATATGATATGATATGACATGGTATGATATGATATGATATGATATGATATGATATGATATGATATGATATGATATGATATGATATGATATGATATATTATATGATATATGATATGGTATGATATGATATGATATGATATGATATGATATGATATGATATGATATGATATATGATATGATATGATATGATATGATATATGATATGATATATGATATGATATGATATGATATGATGTGATATGATATGATATGATATGATATGATATATGATATGGTATGGTATGATATGATATCGTCGCGTGAATGCAAGAACTAGATAGCTCGAAATTTGCGTTTTTTAGTTACCTCTTTTATAGCATAGCAAAAATCGCACAAAATGTAATCCAAGAACTAGGTAACTGATCGAACGATACCAGTGACATCTATTTTCCAATATAACAAATAGATAAAAGAAATAGAGACATATTCCTTAGTGCAATAAGTAAGTAAATAGGCAATGTCACAAAATATGAAAAATGAAGTTACCTAGTTCTTGCATTCAGGTGACGATATGGTATGATATGATATGATATGGTATGGTATGGTGTGGTATGGTATGATATGGTATGGTATGGTATGGTATGGTATGGTATGGTAAGGTATGGTATGATATGATATGGTATGATATGATATGATATGATATGATATGATATGGTATGGTATGATATGGTATGATATGGTATGATATGGTATGGTATGGTATGATATGATATGGTATGATATGATATGATATGATATGATATGATATGATATGATATGATATGATATGATATGGTATGATATGGTATGATATGATATGGTATGATATGATATGATATGATATGATATGATATGATATGATATGATATGATATGATATGATATGATATGATATATTTATTTGTCAGCCAACTTTACAATTCACAGTTATGGTGGAACTTCACATTTCTGCTTTTCGATCCACCATCCCTTTAATACATACCCTCCTTTTCAATTAATATATTCATTTGCCAAGTATTTCTTTGTTTACTTCCTATTCTTCGGTTTTAATTGAATTGCTATTTATCCCTCTCTATCTATCCTCTTCTGTTCTCTCTCATACCTAGACTGTCTCCCTTCCTTTTCTCGCTTTCCTATTAAAAATTGCATATTCCTTTCTTTAATAATTCACATTTTTTTTATTTATTTTCTTCTCTACGTTCAAATCTACCTACTGTTGATAATTCTTTTTCAGCTATTTTCTCCTAGATTGATTGTCTACATTTCCCTTTTCTCTATTTTACAATACGTACATCACTTTTTCCCATCCTATTTTTATTTACTTATTGATCTCTTTCTCTATGCTTCACTCCTAAATTTCCTATTTTATTACCTCTTTCCATATATTTATTTCTATAATAGGCCTACTCCTACAGTTATAGCACCCTGGTAGTACTCCCAACCCACAACATTGAAGAACATGAAATATTTAATTCGCTTAATTACACTTCCAATTTCTCTCTCTTCCACTTCACATTTGTTTAGATGTTTTTTTTTCACTTTAATTTTCTTTTATTCATTGTATGTATGTATGTATGTATGTATGTATGTATGTATGTATGTATGTATGTATGTAGGCTATGTAAGCTACACAGAAGAAAGAATTTTCTCTTGCTTCAGTAGCTAATGTGAGATGTATATAGTGATAAAAACATATTGTAGCTTTAGTTTACAGCCACAAATACTTTCAACATAAAAATAGTTTGATACTTATCTGTGTATTCTATTGCAGTCCCCCTCAAACGTTACCAATGTAACACACTACAACGCAATGCTACGGAAACGGATAATTTCCTAATAATTCGCCCTGGACCTCTTGCATGTTATTTAGGTAATTAGCAGGGACCGGATTTGTAGGTTCTTACCTATTTTTTTCCTTGCTTCTGAACTCCTAACTGCTTCAATACTTTTCCGAATCAAGATTGTAGACATCGTGTATGTGAGTTCTGTTGAACCTAAAAAATCCTAAACTGGACCTTAGTACCTAAAAAAACTAAATCATTGTTGATAAGCGTTATCCTATATTTACTGCGTTATATATTGATTTTTTTTTTTTTGTTTTGAGAGAAATATCAATACATTTCGAGAGAGAGAGAGAGAGAGAGAGAGAGAGAGAGAGACCGAAAGAACACTCTCGACGTGGAGGAGGCTACTTCAATCCCTAAGGCAAAAACTGTACTTAGCAGTGACAACATCTATGGCTTCCTTGCTTTTCTCAAGGCACATATCAGTGACCGTCTAAAATATATTGAGTAGGCCTACTTGAAATCTTCGTTACTACAACTGAAAGATGCAATTTGTGTCATTGATTCGCTTCTACAGAAACAAGTACCAGGACCCGTGAGTGAAGCCGTCACATTAAAACTGAAGTACCGTAAAGAATTTGCAGTTTGAAATGTTGGGAAACAAAGAAAAAAATGCTAAGGGAAGTAATAAAAACAAACAAATGCTAGGGAAGTGATAAAACAAACAAATTCTAGGAAGTAATAAAATTGTATGAAAAACAGCCGTGATTGATTGAAACACGTCCATCCGTACCGTTTTATTGGTTAGAAGTAGCATGACATAGTAAAAGTGTAATAGTCTTAGAAAATTATGCTATAAAACAACCTGAGAGTTAAACTCATAAGATGCAAGTAGTCGCACATAACTGCAGCTATGTTCCTTAAGACAATACTATTACTGCTTATACTACTTTAAATGTTAAGTTTATAAGGATTACATTCCCCTTTTGCCACAAATGAATAAGTTCTGAATAAAATCAAGGTCTTTCCCTTTTCACAAAACCGAAAATAAAGAGGAGGAGGAGGTTGTTTCAAACCGAAATACGTGGAACACTTCATAAAATGTTTAACGACACGTGTACAAGTTAGTTACATTGTTTCTAACACCGTTGCTAAGGGGTATTTTACACCGTACGTTATTCTTTTGAGCTCCCTGTATTGTCATGTTAAACAACAATTACGCAGCAAATAATACACGTGACGATAACGTGTAATTAGGAAGGAAACAAACGCATCATGCAACGCACCTCCCTCACACAGGCACCAGGAAAACCCGTGATGGTGCTCACAGCTTTATCTTCAATTCCGCCTCTGCTAGACAAGTTTCCGCTGTCGTATAAACAGTGCAGCGTATTTTCAACATTCTATGTCTGTTGTCTATGCATGTAATGTAGAATTCAGGTAATATTGATTGACAAACTTCTTAATGTAAACATATGAAGTAAAAAAATCGTCTCTTTAATTTGAAATGGGTCGCCAATAAGCGTATTTTTATACTTAAAATAAGGACCCACTAATTTATTTATTTAAAATCATTATATTTCATAGAAATTAATAAACATATTGAAGTATCTATTTCAGAGACGTATTAACGGAAAGAGATACCGAAAGAATGGAAAACAAGTTACGCAACACCAGTCCATAAAAAGGAGCTAAGGACTTGTCAGAAAATTATAGAGGTACCTGTAACTGTAACTGCGGTAGTCAGATTAAATTTCAAAAATTTTAAATCGTAACTTCATGAGGAAATCTAGTATATCAAGATACCAGATGAACAAACAGTTGGTAGATTAACGATACACAATATGCAAAAGTCACTTACTAAGTCATGGTAACTATATTTTTTTTAGGCAAATGCGTTGTTATACACACATTTCATTATATATATTATATGAAAATACATAATGTACTTTACCAATCACGTCTGTTACATGAGTTTCTTAGGAAGTATTGTAGACAAGAGAGAAGAGTAAAAATTAAGAAAATGAATAATTTCGAGGGAAAAATTGTTTCGGGGCCGGGTATCGAACCCGGGACCTTTGGTTAAACGTACCAACGCTCTCCCACTGAGCTACCCGGGAACTCTACCTGACACCGATCCAATTTTTCCCTTTTTGCAATTAAGAAAATGTTATCTTATGTCATAATATATATACTTTTTGATTTACTGAAGTACATATGATATTTCCATGCAGATATTCTGCGTCATCATATGATGAAAGAGTAATGGTACGGAGAAAAATTGTTCAGGCGCCGGGATTTGAACCCGGGTTTTCAGCTCTACGTGCTGATGCTTTATCCACTAAGCCACGCCGGATACAACCCCGACGCCGGTTAGAATCGTCTCAGATTAAGCTCCATCTCTTGTCCCTCAGTGGCCGAACCCTCTGCACTACGTCATAGATGTCTATGAACGCAGGACCGAAGTCCACAATTTTGAGGTGCACTGAAGAGTGACTGGTTGGCCGGGATCCGACTGTATAGCTGCGTCTTAAATCACGAAGTGATTTATTACGCATATCATATCCATTTTGATGTACCAAGTCATATGATATTTCCATGCAGATATTCTATGTCATCATATGATGAAAGAGTCTGGAACGCAAAGCTTTCAGGCGCCGGGATTTGAATGGCATTTTCAGATCTGGGGACGTGAGGATGCTTTACTTCCATCTCCAGCGCCGGATAAACCCCGACAATGGCTGAATCGTCTCAGTTGCATCCATCTGAAGGTTCCCTCTGCATTCTCTGCACTACGTCATAGACGTTTATGAACGCAGGACCGAAGTTACATGTGTTGCAGGTGCATCGAATGAGTGACTGGTTGGCCAGATCCGACGATAGGCGGTCTTAAATCACAAAGTGATTTATTACGCATATCATATATATTTTGATGTAAAATGACCATTATATTTCATGCAGATGATTCTGACGTCATCATTTGATGAAAGAGTTTGGAACGGAGAAAATTCTCCGGCGTGGCTTAGTGGATAAAGCATCAGCACGTAGAGCTGAAAACCCGGGTTCAAATCCCGGCGCCGTAGAGAATTTTTCTCCGTTCCATTACTCTTTCATCATATGATGACGCAGAATATCTGCATGGAAATATCATATGTACTCGGTACATCAAAATATATATATGATATGCGTAATAAATCACTTTGTGATTTAAGACGGCGATTACGGTCGGATCCCGCCAAAGTCACTCATTCGAGTGCACTCAACACATGTATGGACTTGTCCTCATAGACATCTATGACGTAGTGCAGAGGGCGGTACTAGAGGGAACTTGGAAAGATGGAGCTTAATCTGAGACGATTCTAACCGGCGTCGGGGTTGTATCCGGCGTGGCTTAGTGGATAAAGCATCAGCACGTAGAGCTGAAAACCCGGGTTCAAATCCCGGCGCCTGAGAGAATTTTTCTCCGTTCCATTACTCTTTCATCATTATGTCATAATGTTGAGAACAATAGTTTGCATGCACATTAACACATTAAAAAAAGTCTGCACGCACTTAACACAATTTTAACACATTAAGATCTTCGAAGTAATCTCCAAGGCAATCAACTGTTCGCTGCCAGCGAGGAGGAAGACGACCAATACCATCAGCAGCTCCATTGTCCAATCTGGCAATCTCGCATCGCAGTGCGTTGGCTATGTCTTCTCGTGTATGAAAGCATCTCCCACGCAATGGAGCTTTCAATTTCGGTATCAAATCGAAATGGCATTGTGACAGATCGGTGGAGTAGGGAGGATGCTCTAGTACTTCCCATCTCCAGCGCCGTAAACGGGTCTGAACAATGGCTGCCGTATGGGCTGTTCCATTATCGTGAAGGATGATTGCATTGTCCAACAACTCGGGACGTTTATTCCTGATAGCGTGACGTAGGTTATTCTGCAGATAAGCGTCGTAGTAAGCTGCATTAACAGTCTGGCGATGGGGAATAAAATGACACAAAATAATTCCTCGAATGTCATAACCAGGCTTCGAGACTTCGGACCCAGTAGAGTAGTCCAGTGGGAAATCAGCATAACGGCGTACTGAGTATAGTGGTAAAGCGTACAGTGGGTGGGGGTACTGTAGAATGAAAGCCAACAAATAGCCTACGCAAAGAAAAATGCTCTTTTGAAGGTTCTGACAGAATAAATACAAACCATTTTC
Organism: Periplaneta americana; assembly: GCA_025594305.2. Classification (NCBI taxonomy): domain Eukaryota; kingdom Metazoa; phylum Arthropoda; class Insecta; order Blattodea; family Blattidae; genus Periplaneta; species Periplaneta americana. The sequence continues at coordinate 99,852,446 of JAJSOF020000019.1, forward strand.
AAACTGTGTCTGAAACTATTGCACGGTTAGAAAAGTCAGAGCAAGAGATGGCGGAAGCCCTCAAGTTAATTGAGAAAATGACACAGAGAATTAATGAGACACCAAGCACACCGGTTACTGAACGTGAAAAACAGAAGTGGAAATCAATTTTATGTAAAAATAACGGATAGGGAATATTGTGTAATATAAGCAGCAAATTAGTGGACATAGACTCACCCGAGAATAAAGGACTGTCTCTTAGAGACTGCAATGATGTTAGGTTTTTTTCGTTTTGCTCCTATCACGTCATGCGACGTAAAGCGCAGCTTTTCACAGTACAAACTGTGTTTGGCAGATAACCGAAAAAGATTTACGTTTGAGACACTGAAAATGTATCTTGTAGTACATTGCAATTCGGTACAGTAACTGCACTTCCTAAAGACGACCAATAGGATAAATCAAAAAATTAAAATTGTTACATGTACATTTCCTCCATAACACTGTGTATAATTAAAACACAAATCCTTATAAAAGACAGGAGAATAAATCCTTTTCACATTCTTTTGACATTGTCATTGTGTAATGTATATTTACTTTCAGAATGTATGTGTGTGTTTCCCCATACTACCGTACTCTACTCTAAATAGCAAGGTTGTTACCTGAACACATCTCTACCTTTCGCTACCTGCAACGAGTCAACAACTTATAGTACATGCACAGTAAACTTATTGTATCGGGTCCCAAGTCTCTAAGCCTAGTCATAACGCTAAAATGACCATTAACTTCACTGGAGATGGATTTTGACGGACTTTGTGTTTTCGCGTTTTGACCGCGAAGCACAGTTATTTTTACGTATGCACGTTTTTCTAGCAGATTCACATCCATACTTGACGAACTACAAACCAACTGACTTGCGCGCATCCCTCCTCTTTTGTCCTTTAATATTTGCACTATCTAGAGGCATGTATAAGTACTCTACATCCTAATGTAAATGTTGCATATAAAAAAAAAGGATTGCGGTCCGGGATTCCGCTGAAATAAATAGTTGCCGTGACTTAATAAGTAATGTGTGAAAAATGACTCAGCGAAACAGAGAAGTATATAATGGTATTAAATGACTTGGAAAAAGCTTACGATAAAGTATTCATAAGCAAACTTTTGGAAAAAAGATTGTCCACACCTGTGGAGTAACGGTTAGCGCGTCTGGCCGCGAAACCAGGTAGCCCAGGTTCGATTCTCGGTCGGGGCAAGTTACTTGGTTGAGGTTTTTTCCGGGGTTTTCCCTCAACCGAATATGAGCAAATGCTGGGTAACTTTCGGTGTTGGACCCCGGATTCATTTCACCGGCATTATCACCTTCATCTCATTCAAACTCTAAATAACCAGAGATGTTGATAAAGCGTCGTAGAATAACCCACTAAAAAAAAAATATTAAGATACAGAGCCAATGCCAACTATTATACATTCATTCATTCATTCATTCATTCATTCATTCATTCATTCATTCATTCATTCATTCATTCATTTCTCTCCAAGGGCACGCCTTTTACTGAAAACCCAGCATGCTCTAATCTCCTCTATTTTCCGCCTTTCTCTTATTCTGCAATTACGATCCATATATCCTAATGTCGTCTATCATCTGATATTTTCTTCTGCCCCGAACTCTTCATTCGTTCGCCATTCTTTTCAATCCGTCCTTCAGTAGTCAGTTTCTTCTTAGTCAGTGACCCAATCAATTTTTTTCTCTCTTCTTGATCAGTTTCAGCTTTACTTCATCCACTCTTTCTAGCACAACTTCATTTCTATTTTTGTCTCTCCATTTCTCAAGCCCCCATTCTTCTCCATATCCACATTTTAAAATGCTTCCAGTCATTTCTCTTCACTTCGTCGTCATTCTTAGTTCTTCTTCCAGAGGTCTGCAGAAAATAAGCCATTGTAAATTTGTAATTCTTTTTTGTACGTTTGTAACAAAATTTAGAGAAGGTGATATTACCAACGTGTATTATGAGCTTATGACAATAGTGAACTTTTATTTACAGAAAACATGAAGTGGCGGTAACAAAATTCGAGATTTGAGTCCTCCTTACGCACGGAAACAATATTTACAACAGTGCCATGTTTATTTCTATCCATGGTCTTCTTCCATCATGGAAGAAATTCTCAAAACGTTGGAGCAATTGAAATGGATGTCTGCGTATTCTTCACATCAATAGGAAGAGAAGGTACCGTACGAGATCGTCGCATTTATGGATCAGCGCTAGCATGCTGGCATTTCATTCAGGTACACCTAATTTGATTCCTTGTCATGGACAAAACAGACGAAATTTTGTTTAAAAGGCGACGTTTATGACAGAGTAACTGTACCCTTCTGCATAAGCAATTTTTTTCTCTATGTGTGATATAATGGATTTAAACATAACTTTTCCTATTATTTTAAATGAAATGTAATCTAGTTCAAAACTTCAGGCAAAACTGTGATAGCAGTGATTTGATCTCACGATTATTTCAACTACTTGCGGTTATATTTCAACTCTGCCGGAGGTTTTCTTGTTGAAGCGCATTCTGTCCGCTCTCCCCCTTTTTTTATCAGCTCTAAGTGACAGTTTTAATTATCTTGTGTGGGGAGACCAAGGATTACGACTTGCAGGCGTAAAGGACAAAAAACAGTGGAAAAAATGTGGGTTGCATTTCAAATTCTTGAGGAATGGAAAACAACAGTAGGCTATTGCCGCCGCCGCCGCCACCACCACCACCACCACCACCACCACCACCACCACCACCACCACCACCACCACCACCACCATACCACCATCACCATCACCATATTACCACCATTAATCATTATTCATCATCATCATCATTTTTTCATCATCATCGGTTCTCAGATGTTACGAGCATTACCTTTTCGCCCACTTATTTTTTGATCCATTATTATCTTTCCTCCATTGTAAGTATATGCCCACGAATCCTTTGTCCATTAAGTCTTACCTTTTCGTTTACCTATATCGTTTGCCCACAAAGATTTCTTGTCCAGAAAATGTCATGGCTATAGAAAATAATAGTAATAATAATAATAATAATAATAATAATAATAATAATAATAATAATAATAATAATATTTGATGTGAAATACATTCTTCTCTTGGTCACAAAATTTGCCTATTATTATTAATGTCCTCTTTCTTCTTGTAATTCTGTTGAATACAATTTAACTTTGGAACTTATGATTCTCAGATACATTCCTTTATCATGCTATTTTGGAAGTAACTTCAGCAGCACTTATTTCACCAATTTCGAAGTATACTAAGATGAACTGTGAAGTAAATCAGAGTGCATGTCTTATATTTCAGTTTTAAAATGTTGGTATATACTTCTATATGTGATTTCATTTCTCTAATGGAAAGTTCATTAGTGGGAAAATTGGCTGAAACACAATTGCATTGGCTATGTTTATTCAATTGTCAAAAATTGAGAAGATATTTTATTATTTACACATATTAGACAGCATTTATACAAAGGATGAAATAATGGATCAACATTGTTGCGCATGAGTGTTGGACGAATACATGTGCACAAACTGTCCCTGGATCAGTGGCGGTTAGTGCTTAAAATGACAAGGGGTTCACTACTTTTATTTTACATAGTTTTTAAACAATTTAAACAATATCTCATTTCTGAAAAATTAAAATAATACTACAGTTCTTTAAAGTAGATAATTACCTTAAAATGAGCCTGATGATGATGGTGGTGATGATGATGATGATGATGGTAATAATAATAATGATCAATTATCTTTGAAAGAACATAGCGTTTTTTTCTTACGTTATCATTCTGTCTTTCACTATTCTGCCTGAAACTTAAGTTCATGCTTAATTTTTCTTCTTCCAAGGAACAAATCTAGGCGGGATTCTTATGAGCAAAGATTTATGCTTCTTACTTTTCTGTGTGAAATGCCTTAAATCTGACACATTAGTGGATGTGCAGCTCGTATCTTTACCCTTAGCAAATAGCAGGCTCGGAAAACAAAATAATTTATTTGTAGATTCACAATCGCAAATCCAGCTGTTTCTTCAATATATTTTTACATTAAAAACTCTGCAAAATATCTTACCTCGGCTTGTTTGTGCTTGCTTTAAATCGAGTTGAGGTAACGGCCTTCCAAGCTACTTTATTTTACATATCTTCCATGATGGTTGTTGTTTTTTTGTTTAGTCAACTGTCCGAAGACAGGCCTGAACCTCATAAGTGATAGCAAGAAGGCACCACTTGTGATGAAACTAGACCAGGAGATAATGGGGTACGATGGCCAGTTCCTTCCCCCCTCCGTGACATACTGTTCTACCTACATATTACACTATTCAGACTTCAGATGCATACAAACAATTGTTCTTCCTATAACACAAATTCTAGGAGATAATAAAGAATGATAATAAATTAAAAGCCAGAATTCAATCAGAAAATCTTCCAAGATTAAAACTGAAAAATTTATTTGTAAAAGATATTGAACACTTCATTTTCTTTGGAAACGAACACTGATCACACTCACAGATGAATATATTAAGTCTAAAACACCAAGAACGACCATTCTTACGTTTCCGCCATAGCGTGTTGGCTGTCTCACTATTACGTCACTGGACAGTTGCGCTGAGCGCTGGTCTATTTACCAGCGCATGCACATGTTTCCCCTGCAGCATTCCACCCTTACCTTTCGCCCCGCACGCAAGTCCAGAAGCTGGCTGGGCGAGGTTCATAGGAGAAATTGAACCTCGTAAGCATGTATTCGTTCTCTGAGATCATAGGTTTTCATACGACATAAATACATCAGAGCCACAAGTAAACTTATTAAAGATGAGCAAGAAACAAAGAATGATAGTGTAAAATATAAATCAATTTATTTAAACAATTAAATTGATTTTCCTTGTTTTTCCTGGGGGTTCTCTGAACCATTGAACGCATAGGACGCACCGCAACTGCCATGGACGTAACTGTTTTTGGACTTAATTTGGAGTGGACGTTATATCTGTAAACGAAAAATTGTGGACGAAATATCTTTGGGCATAAAAAAGTGGACAAAATATTACTGAACGAAACATGTTGGACGAAACGTCCTAGAACGGAAATGAAGATTATTGGATTAAGCCAATTGCTTAATGAAAGACTACCGGAAATGAAATATTTTAATTTTAAATTATTTTATAAATATATAATCCACATTGTCCGGTGGAACATAAGAAGTTAGCTGTAACATTCGTACGTCCGTAAATATTGTTATATTATTAAGAGCCGAAGTACAGAATGATAGACAGTCGGACGAGCGGTTGAATACTAAACGAGTGTTAATAATAAAGATGGGAGTGTGTCCACATGAATATTGACTGTGATTTCTCTTTTGTAAATAGTTTCTCCTTATTTACTTGTCCTGCCCCTGCCCTGCGTTTAACAATGAGTCTGATTTATTGAAGGGAAGTCAGTGACAGAATTAAATATCATATCGTGTTCCCTGCGTGCGTGACCTTATTCCACGTGGGAGGGTTGTTTGTATGACAAACACTGTGCAGGTAACAGTAATGCAATTATATTACTTATGTAGACAAAAAAAGAGTGCAGTGTAAATCACACATACTTCGCCAGGTAGGGAAATTTGCGTCAAACCAATTGTATGAAGGGTTAGTGAAGTGCCGAGGGGAGATTAACTTCAGTTTCCACCACCTCTCATACGTGTTGTGTAAGCGTTGCGTGAAAAAATGTATTAAAGGTAACAATAAAATGTAATTTAATAATAAACTTAATTGAAATACATGGATAAAGCATTAAACACACAAAAAAATATGTGTTTACTATGATTTTTACGAATCTGTTTTTTCAAAACAATTATTCCTAACGACTGTTTTTCCGAACTCCCTTTTCTGAAACCAAAGCAATTATTCCTAACGACTGTTTTTCCGAACTCCTTCTTTTCTGAAACCAACTTTCAGAAACAATTATTTCTAACGACTGTTTTTCCGAACTCCTTTTCTGAAACCAACTTCCAGGAACAGTTATTCCTAACGACTGTTTTTCTAACTCCTTCTTTTCTGAAACCAGAAGCAATTATTCCTAACGACTGTTTTTCCGAACTCCTTCTTTTCTGAAACCAACTTTCAGAAACAATTATTCCATCTTGGTTTTTTCGAACTGACTTCAATTTCTGAAACCAAAGAAAATTATTCTTAACGACTGTTCTTTAAAATGTTTTCTTTTTGAAACCAACTTTCCAGCAGGCTAACGACTATTTTTGATTCTTTTCTGAAACGTCTGTCTTTCGTACCCCACCCCCAGTCTATAAATGCGAACTTAAAACAAACGGTAAGGTTATATTTGATTTATTTTTCATGGAGTATTGAGAAATTAGATGATTTTAACAATAATTAAATTCATTTAACATCACGTCTATTTTAATGAATAGCGGGTATATAGAGACACTGGGGTAATAATATAATTTAAGGCCTACCTGTATTTCCTTATAAAAATGTAAATCATGCTTAATGTTATTTTTTAGCTACAGTAACAATTTTTGCAACGATGAAATAAACTAAATAAAAATGAAATGAGTTGCAGAAGAAACCAAAATACGTAGTTGGTAAAAACTGTCCAGGAATATTGATTAAAATTAAATTACTAATATTGAACGTTTGTGATAAAATAATATGTTATTAAATTTTAAAGCAGTAAAATCGGTTTTTTGCGTCAACGTAGTAAGGGAATGTTCGTGAACAAGTTTCTGCACAAAACCGGTCTCTCTATCGCTCAGTAAAATTGTAGTAAATTTTCAAAAAGAATATCTGAATATTAATTATTAGACTTTCCAAGCGCCATTTTAAAACCGTAGAAAACCAGGGTTTAAATACGCACGATCTTGCACAAACAATTATTCCTAACGAAGTAATAAACTATAGCAAGTTATAAAAAACGTTAAAATAAATGATGTCAATCTTCATTAAACTATGGTATTCACTTAACTTTAACCCTTGCTTTCTCCGTTTTTAATAAGTGGCGCTTGGCCCACTATGGCTCTGAACCCTTCAATTTATCAACCTTTACCCTACAGTTATTGTTATCTGCTGCCTATCTTTCCGAGTTTCTATTCTGCTGATAACATAAAAACTATTTAAGATAGTATAACTTTACATTTGAAAACGTTGAAATGATGTCAAAGAGAATAAGCTATGTAATTATAGAACAAAATCCGTACACGAACTACAATTGTTAAGTAAACATCTACAGACCCTGTTGCTAGATCGCCCGCGTACGAGCATACTCAGAACTGCAGCTGATCCCTGAAAGTCGAAATACATGCCCCTAATCCTACAACCACTTTCCATAGTTCTGCGTTTAAATCCCGACGCTCTTTCAGAAGTTAGGAACATGACTAAAAATTAACTAAATTCTGCAATAAAACCGACGAAGGGATTTGATAATAGGACCTCCAGGATGAGAGTGAAATGCGTTGCCAGTGAAATAAAATGGGGGCTTTAGTTTTATAGGCGCGGAGCTTAAGCTTGGGGAGAAATTAAATCTCTGCCACAGGCTGTAAATTAATTCGCAATAAAAGAACAGCTAAGTAATGTAACAGGCGCGCTGAAAAGGCCATTAATTTTTATGACAGCAGAATACGTACAGAATATAATATGCCTCAGTCATAATGAAAGGCCGCGTAGCAGTGATGGTTAGCCCAGTTCTTTACTTTCGTTGCTTAATTGGTCAAGGTAATCTAAGTATCATGGTCACTCCGCTATGGCTTTTGTGGATAGCGCGTGCACTTACGAAACAAGTGGCTCGTGGTTTGATTCCCGGCGTGCGGAACAGAGATTTATCTGTATTCCACGGGACTGTGTTTGTTAGGATGTAGATATTAACAATAAAATATGGTGTGGGTCAGAAAAGACCCCAGATAAGTGTCGAGAAAAAGAATAAGTGAAAGTTACGCGTACAGGAAAAATATGAAGTAATACATACTACAGTCTAGTATAGTCCGGGTCAGCTTACTTCATACCCTAAGGGTGAAACCTAACCATTTTTTCCCCATTACTACATATGTTAGTGGATTATAGTGATTTTGTAGTTTGCAGGTTGAATTTTCTTTTGCCAACTTCGTTTCGAATTTCGATACTGACAAATACTGCAAATGGTGGTGATTTTGTATCTGGTATGTTGGCAGCTGAGACAGATATCGACAATATTTGTCGGTACTGGAGTTCCATGAAATTAAAATTGTACTAGAGTTCTGAGCCGGTTACTGGAAGCTAGTGAAATTTGAACATACTAATAATTAATTAATATCAATATTAATATCAATACACAATGGTTATTTTATGTGTTGCTTTGTGATTATAATTCAAGACGATAGTCAGGTAAGTTTTCGGAGTTAGTACTAATAATTTCACGTGGTTAAACAAAATACATTTTTAGGTTAGGTCTCGTGAGTCAGTTGTTTAGTCAAACCAATGAATTTCGTATTGCCAGACAAAATACTTGACGTATTGATCCCTTTCCCCTATAGTTTGCCTACGATGTTACAAATTATAGAATTATTTAGAATAACCTTCCAACATAAAGCACGGTAAGTAAATAAGTCATTTAGTACGTAGGATCGTGTGATGTCTGGTAACAGTTGGCAACACTGACAAGACGGCAATATTTGGTGTTTAGGAACTGTTCTTATGTGACCCTCACTATATATACAGTCACGAAGCTCAATACGCAGTAAATATACATCCATAGATAGTTGCTAACCACTAGGATCGCTAATATCGCCTCATTAAAAACAATGCGAAATACTACCGGCACAGTCTATTGTTCCTAGCACCCTCACAACTCAAGCTTCGTGACTGTATATACTAGACTGTGGTAATATGCCATTGCTATCTTCACTTGTTTTCTGTATTCTCCTCCCAGTGCGTCTTAGCAGGACTCATGTAAGCAGAGACTGACACCTTACGTCGACTCAGTTAGCAATGCCTGATCTAAAGTCTCTGTGTATTTAACATAATAGCAGAAAAAAACACAGGAAATTAAGTTAGTCCTGAAACCGTATTATTTTTAAATAAAATTTCATATCGAAATGGTCAAAAACAAGTTTTTATGAATATTCAAACACACTTAAGGAGAAATATTTTCTTTTGACAATACTTGAAGTATGCTATTAAAGTTCGCTTAACCTTACGATGCTCCTCAGAGTGACTCGTCACCTCAAATGACTCCATTTTCTTGTGTAGTTTTGTCTAATAATACAATAATAGCTTGTGTTATGCAAAGACAGTAAAAGTTTCAGTTACCTGTAGTGGAGAGAGAGATAAAAGTCGTGGAGTGACAACATATCCCAGGTGAGCAGTAATGAGTCTAACAAAGGATGAGCAGTCCAGGGTTAATTACACATTTAAATAACAATGAAACATACTTCAGAAGGGGATACAATTTGATCACTCACTACATCATAAAATACTTCTACTGCAGTCAAATGAAATCCCAGGTTTCTTGCGTGCCATACATAGATTACTTCACGTGATCATCCTCATCCTTTACCATAGGTTTAAATTGACAGAAGTAACTGGGTTTTGAACATATGATTTTAGACTAGATATGTTTGCCACTTATAACTGACATTCCTCAGAAATTTAAATATGGCCTTAGCAGAGCTAGTTTTATCGAAGTATTTCCAAATACATAACATGAATGAATATATAATAGGATGCGAAACTTACTGAGTTTCCCGTAACACATGCTAGAGGCGCTAATGTAGAAACTGATCTTGCTGCCATCTGTTGGACGGAGGAGAACTTATTTCATCTAGCAGCGCACCAAATAATGAAAACAAAAACTAATTACTCCATGCATTTAGCAGCGCACCTGGTGACGAAAATGTTAAACTATGCAGAAAATATTCCTTCCCTCCCACTCTCATTGATATTCTCAACCCAATCTATACTAATAATAAATCTGTAGCCGAAATTTTTCTGGTAATTTTCGATTTTTCAAAAATAATTGGTCCTAACATATATAATTAACCACCCTGAAACCGAAAATCGCATTTTGAAATTTTTGTTTGTATGTCTGTCTGTACGTTTTTTACCTTTTCACGCGATAGTGGCTGAACCGATTTATATGAAAACTGGAATATAAATTAAGTTCGTTGTAACTTAGATTTTAGGCTATATGACATTCAAAATACATTATTTAAAAGGCGGGTTATAAGGAGCCTGAATTAAATAAATCGAAATATCTCGCTTATTATTGATTTCTCTGAAAAATATTACATGACAAAAGTTTCTTTAAAAATGATTTCCGATAAGTTTTATTCTTTACAAAATTTTGATAGCACTGATATTTAATGAGATAAATGAGTTTTAAAATTAAAATAACGCCATCTAACACGGTGCAATGAATTAAGAGCAAATGACTTCGTCTATAAGGGCCTTGGACAACAACAATCGAAACAGGGGCCTTGGGCATCAACAATCGAAAGCTATTAAACATAGCCTACAGAGAATGTTTCTGTGTTTGTATGAAGTAATATCGGAAGCTAAATTAACCGATTTGTATATTTAATTATTATTTCACCATTGGAAAGTGTAGTTTCTCTAGATGGACATACTGCTATAATGTTATTACAGTAACGTCTGAGTAAATCGAGGACAAGTAAGATTTAAATAGCTTCTTATGCACAAAAATTTGATAGGCTATTTTGTACATTCGTTTTCTGTATTTCTTAAAATAATATTTATGTACACTCATTTCAATCTCAGAGAATTAACGAACAACGAGAGTGTATTGATTTATTTTGCAGTAACAGTACGTTAGCTTAGCAATCCATTATTTTATAATTCAAATTTTAACTATGCTCAATTGAATCGTGTTAAAATGCATAAAATATATATGCAATAAATGCAATGCAAAACAAATTGGGTAATGAGCGAAGCAGATTATCTTGCGCTGTTGTAAAAGTTGTTCCCTGGATCAAACGTCCTATTTTAATTACGTAATTACTTTATATTTATATCTAACAGGTGCAGCGGAGCCCACGGGTACGGCTAGTTTAAAATAAAACATTTACGTTTTTATTTCTCACACCATCTTCCAGGCCACGGGCGTGGCTCAGTCGGTTAAGGCGCTTGCCTGCTAGTCTGAAGTTACGTTCGGGCGCGGGTTCGATCCCCGCTTGGGCTGATTACCTGGTTGGGTTTTTTCCGAGGTTTTCCCCATCCGTAATGTGAATGCAAGGTAATCTATGGCGAATCCTCGGCCTCATCTCGCCAAATATCATCTCACTATCACCAATCTCATCGACGCTAAATAACCTAGTAGTTGATACAGCGTCGTTAAATAACCAAGTAAAAAAAAAAAAAAAAAACCATCTTCCACTGAAAATTCTTACCGAAGCCAACAGGAAGATAAAAGAGACGATCTATTTTACACTACCCATTTAAAATATAAGCAAACAGAGACAGAAAATAAAGCAAACTGTTAGATAACTGGGATTGTATTCTTTGGGTATTTAGTGTACAGCGCAATGGAAAAGTCTGCAAAAACTACTTAGATAGTTCAATTTATCATATTACTATTACTTTACAATACATTCAACAACACTATTTTTACAACGTCCATAAACATCACTTTTTAACATACACTGCTTATACATACACACACTTAGTATCACTTTATTAGCAGGTTTCTGGTTGCCATCTTGTCTTTTCGAGCATCGTCTGTTCGTCTCGAACGAACGGATAAATAGAGAACTCTGGGTAATCTACCCAACACGTAGTTCTAATGTTCACCATCCACGACGTCGGGCGCTGATCATCTTATTTGAATCCCCTTCCGTGAGATGGTGCTGACCGCAATTTCGCATCCTATTATATATTCATCCATGTACATAATCTTTTTTTCTTGTATTCGTTGCACTATGTGAAGTGAATGAAAAAGACCACATACAGTTTCCTCATAAAGTAAATATGTTTATCGTAAAATTATTGAAAATTTCTATGTTTTTATTATAATGATTATGCGCTTAATTTTATATTAAATCAAATATATTTCCAAAGACATTTTAAATTAACATTTTCTCACTTGAAATTTTTAGTAAAATACTAATGATTAATAATTTTCGTTCACTTTTGTTATATACATAGTCCAGTTCGCGAACAAAACTGGATGTATTGGCAGCAAAGAAACCTTGTAACATACCTGTAATTTACTGAATTATACAAAGCATTTTGGTGGTGTGCGGAAATTAAATGTGAGCTTCAAGGGCTTCGTTATACTCAACAGGTTGAGAAAAAACTGGTTTAGAAGAAATAGCTGTACACAGGCAGACTGGCCGATGATATGCCCAAAAACAATTTTTCAGTAGCAGAAATGATGAAGATTTATATTGATATGGAAATCTCTAAATCGATTTCTTTTTTTCAAATCATAGTATGTTTTTCTACTTTGTACAGGGACATAATTTTATTTTTACTTCAATTTTATTGTACCTGAGTTTTTTAATGTACTTCACTCCCACCCCTTCTACTAACGAAGTACAACCGTTCTCCACATTGATCCAAGACCGCATATACAGTCATAGTAGCCTTACGGTCATAGTAAACAGTACGTTCCAAAAATATGTTCGCGTTTTCCAGTGACGAAAGAGCTTTCAATATTGAATCATTTTCGCACAGGTACTGTCGTCCATTTGCCTACGTCGTATCCCGGTTTCCCCCACCAGCTTTTAATCGCCAGCTAGTGGCTGGCTGTCTTAGCTCTTTTCTGAGAACATTAATTTCTGTTAGGAATTGGACGTCTACGTAATATTATACAACTGTTTAAAATAACTTTAATAAAAGGGCCTCGTTAAGTAATTAACTGTCATGTGATTTCCTCCTTTCTACGACCCTACGACATAACCACTTGGACGGACAGTAGATAGTATGTCTGAGTAATTTTATCTTTTCGGATCGGGCAGAAGTGAAGATTGAATTTACAGTACGTAAGGTACTCTTTTATAGAGTAGGTACAGAATTATTTCAACATGAGTTACTAGTACGAAGAACGAAACTGATAATTGGGATTAGGTACAATAGTCTATAGTGCGATAATATGCACATTAGAACTGAAACCTGTATCCAAATGAACGGCCACCATTTTTAAAAATGTGTTTAAATATCCATATTATGATTATTTTCAATTTAACTTGATTCTCTATATTGTATGCTAATGTGCTGTAGACAGTATAATATACACTGCATAATGAATATGTCCACATGGACAGCTCAGTTCGTGAGTAAAAACTCTCATTGTTAATACTGTACTGTATTTTGATTAAACAAAAACCTAATGAAAATGATCAAACTCAAAAGCGCAATATTTCCCAGTTTACGTAAATGGATGAACTACTTTTCTTCCCTCCTATGCCTAGTAAGGTGATTTGTTTGTATATTACGCCAGTATCATTGAACTCCAGTCGTGGAAGGGTAGCGAACGGCGTTGATCTAGAGGTATAGGCAAGTTAATATTAAAAATGTTAGTAAAAATAAAATGATGTCCCTGTATAAGGAGAGATGAAATATTGTGAACTTGGACATACCTTTAGAAAATTGCAGATTTTAAAGGGACTTAGGACCACACAGATGACGATACGGGACTCTTGTCACATCCTATATGAATCTACAACCGACCGCAGACCAGTGCGATGTAACGAAAACAAATATTTAACGATATCCCGAACTGGTGGTCCATCTCCTTGAAAAGAGCGGGTCCGTGCGCCACAAACAACAACGCGGTTTTTGTAAAATGGCGTGAACTCTGTGCGCGGGCCATCGTGTCAAAGCGAAATCCAACGCCACGGCCGTGTCCGATCGGTTCGGTGATTTTAATGGCATCAGTTTTCGATCCCAATGGGACACCTGAGGTTTTGGTAGAGCAGTGCTCTCGGAGCTTTTGACATGCAGTGAACTTCAGTACAATTGCCATTTACAGCACATTCATTCCATATTATTTTACATTCTTATTATACGAAGTGTATTTATCCTTACAGATTTTTTTATGGTTTATTTAACGACTGCAGAGGTTATATCAGCGTCGCCGGTATGCCGGAATTTTGTCCCGCAGGAGTTGTTTTACATGCCAGTAAATCTACTGACATGAGTCCGTCGCATTTCAACACACTTAAATGCCATCGATCTGGGCCGGAATCGAACCCGCAACTTTGAGCACAGAAGGCCAGCGCTATACCGACTACGCTACCGAGCCCGACTCCTTACAGAATGATGTTCACTTCATCGGTTATGGATTTATAAAGGGAAGCTTATGTAGCAACAAATCAAAACATACTTTGAAATTTTGTACACAGGGAAAATAATGCAAAATAAAAGTCAGCTACAAATATAGTGTAGCGGTCAGTAAACTCTGGAAGACACGGAAAAAAGGTAGAGTGATCATTTTATCACTTCACTGCCGTCACCGTCGAGTGTCTATCGTTAACTCGTGCTGCAGTGATGGGTGTATATGAATGTGCATTCCACGTGCAGGCATTGCGTAATTGATATTTAACCTAGACACAGTGGCGGCTGATTGACTGAGACAAGTTACGCCAGGCCCCAGTCACTTGGCTTAACTGAAATCAAATTTTGTGTTTTTATATAATATATTGGTCTTTTGAATGAAGCTTATATCGCTGTAGAACTATTTGAAAACTTTGTGATGTATATAGACCTGTTTTGCAGTAAAATTTGTTCCTGAGGCCAGGATCGCTCTTGCCGGATACCTACGCCATCGCTGACAAATTTTCTGACAGATAATCTTAAAACGCGAGTTTCTATTCCATCCTGGTATGGGTAACATGAATGATTAAGTGGTAATGTGGTGCAAAATAAACTTTTCTGTTGGCTTGTTTGTTGCTGTCAAAGGAAAAAATAAACCGAAAAGAAAGAAAGAAAGAAAGAAAGAAAGAAAGAAAGAAAGAAAGAAAGAAAGAAAGAAAGAAAGAAAGAAAGATGTGTCTACTGAGAGCTTCAGCGATCTACAAAATATTTCCAGGGGAATTTCAACACATGCTTCTTCAACTGAACATAATATGAATTGCTTCATCACACTCAGTCACTCAAACAAACTCAGAGCGTAGCAACTTATTTGATGTGTGACATTTTTATTTTTCATTAATAATAATAATAATAATAATAATAATACTAATAATAAATATCATGAATAAACATTTCCTATCGGGGCACTTAAACTAGATGCATCTGGCCCCACCAAGATTTTCGTCACCGGGCGCTACTGCCTAGACATTACTTTAATTAATTAATAATAATAATAATAATAATAATAATAATAATAATAATAATACTAATAATAATAATGAAAAACAGATTTTGGAATTCACTATGTCTGTTCCTTCAGACAGTAGAGACACCCGGCATCGCGACGTAATTTGTAAACAGTATATTAGTCTATATGTAGGAGTTATTTACTACCTTGATATCAATACTTTCTTCAGCCGTAGGGGAGAGTTGGGTAGTATCGGACATCGGGTAATTTCTGACAGTGATTTTTTTTAGTAGATTATTTCACGACGCTTTATCAACAGCTTAGGTTATTTAGCGTCTGAATGAGGTGAAGATCATAATGCCGGTGAAATGAATCCGGGGTCCAGCACCGAAAGTTACCCAGCATTTGCTCATATTGGGTTGAGGGAAAACCCCGGAAAAAACCTCAACCAGGTAACTACCCCGACCGGGAATCGAACCCGGGCCACCTGGTTTCGCGCCCAGACGCGCTGACCGTTACTCCACAGGTGTGGACGACAGTGATGTTTCTTTCATCTACCACCAGATGGTAATACAGTGGTGTTTCTTTCATTTACCACCAGATGGCAGTAGCAGTGTTCAGATATCGCATACAGAAACGTAACCATGTCACTTAGGTACTTCCATCTGGAGGAAGATGAAGGAAACATCACTGTCCGATATTACCCGATGTCCGATACTACCCAACTCTCACCTAATAAGTACAGTTATATGCTTTCATTTTGAAACAGACGCTTTTCTTCGTTTCCTTTTGTATTTATTTATGTCTGATTCAAAAGTAAGAACTCTGCAGGCCGACTTAGGGTCTTCTGGTCACCTTTCGGACTGTCCTGAATTGAGAGACTGATTGGTCATTGATTGGTTATTTAATGAAGTGATGGATTGTTCGGTGTCTTGACTATACGGTTGCGTAGGTGGGAATATAAAAGAGAGACTGAATTAGAATTAGGAGTGGGCTGTGCTAAAAATATCGTCATACGGCAGGTGGTCAATCATTTAGGTTGCAATACGTCTCAGTAATTTCCACTTGAAGAAAGATAATATCATATTTATTTATGAAAGTAAAACATGATGAAAGAAAGAGTTTGTCAGTTTGTTGCCTGGGGCGACGCTTCACAAAGGACTGTTAACTTTTATGTTGGAGCGGGATCTCGGAGGCGCAGCGGTCGTAACACCAAAACGCCACTTTGTACGAACAAAGGTGCTCCGGCACTTGTACGCTTCATCTTCCTGTATGGAAATGTGACAACTCGTCAGGATCTCACAGTCTGTGTCAGTAGCACAGACACAGGTGTTGAAAAAGGAAACGCCTCTCACAAATAACAACACTTTGGGGAAATGGATCCGGAAGAGGAATAATTTAGAGAGCTTAAGGATCAACATAGATCTCTCGTGGAACAAAGGGTATTTGAGTTCGAAACTCGCTGAGTACAGGGATGTTTCTAGTCAGTGAGAAGTACAGTTTGAACCAGCCAAGGCTAGACTCCTAACCACACTCACGGCGGCTGATTCATACGTAACGACGCTATCTTATGCGGAGCGCTGTTCTGCAGTTGGTTCCCAAACAAAATATCAACAACGTGAGTTAGTTCCCCTTGTTCAAATATCATCAACGTGAGTTGGTTCCCCATGTTCAAATATCAACAACATGAGTTGGTTCCCCATGTTCAAATATCAACAACGTGAGTTGGTTCCCCATGTTCAAATATCAACAACGTGAATTGGTTCCCATTGTTCAAATATCAACAACGTGAGTTGGTTCCCCATGTTCAAATAACAACAACGTGAGTTGGTTCCCCATGTTCAAATATCAACAACGTGAGTTGGTTCCCCTTGTTCAAATATCATCAACGTGAGTTGGTTCCCCATGTTCAAATATCAACAACGTGAGTTGGTTCCCCATGTTCAAATATCAACAACGTGAGTTGGTTCCCCATGTTCAAATATCAACAACGTGAGTTGGTTCCCCATGTTCAAATATCAACAACGTGAGTTGGTTCCCCATGTTCAAATATCAACAACGTGAGTTGGTTCCCCATGTTCAAATATCAACAACGTGAGTTGGTTCTCCATTTTCAAATATCAACAACGTGAGTTGGTTCCCCATGTTCAAATATCAACAACGTGAGTTGGTTCTCCATTTTCAAATATCAACAACGTGAGTTGGTTCCCCATGTTCAAATATCAACAACGTGAGTTGGTTCCCCATGTTCAAATATCAACAACGTGAGTTGGTTCCCCTTGTTCAAATATCAACAACGTGAGTTGGTTCCCCATGTTCAAATATCAACAACGTGAGTTGGTTCCCCATGTTCAAATATCAACAACGTGAGTTGGTTCTCCTTGTTCAAATGTCAACAAAGTGAGTTGGTGCCCCATGTTCAAATATCAACAAAGTGAGTTGGTTCCCCTTGTTCAAATATCATCAACGTGAGTTGGTTCCCCATGTTCAAATATCATCAACGTGAGTTGGTTCCCCTTGTTCAAATATCATCAACGTGAGTTGGTTCCCCATGTTCAAATATCAACAACGTGAGTTGGTTCCCCTTGTTAAAATATCATCAACGTGAGTTGGTTCCCCATGTTCAAATATCCAGGGCTGTGATTTTGTAGCAGGCTGTGTGGAACATGGATGTTAATCGATCATGTAGCAGAGTAGTTGTTATTGCCTATAACGCCACCTATAATCGATCATGACCCGTAACTCCATCTACGCTGTGTGGGACATGGATGTTAATCGATCATAAGTTACAGTGGCAGTGGAAGTACAGGACAGCTGTACTGCACTTAATTATGGATTTTACTACTATGCTCAGTGAAAAGGGGAAAAAACTCTTAGTGATCAGTGATTACAAGTTCGTTTTTCAGAAAACATTATCTGGTGATGTGGAAAGATATAATTTACTTGTGTTAAGCTTAGGAGTAAAAGTAAATGTAGGCCTAAGATAATGCAACAAAAGGAAACTTTTATGAAAGATTGGATGGAAAGGCTTTTTGATGGCAGTGTAAGTAGATATGCATTCCTGCGACACGTTTGTTTCAAATTCGACGCAGCGTGTCCGCCAAGCACAAAACATTTTTAACCTACCTACTACTGTAGACAGTAGTTGACAGTCCTAAGTCTGTATAAAATGGGAAGGGAAATGTTTTCTGTCTTGATCTAGCGCGGGAACCAATTGCAGTACACAGGAGAAATCAACCTGGAACCAACTCGAGTATAGCTCTGAGACGAACTGGGAACTAATTCACAGATTTGGGAACCAATTCCAGTTCGGCGCTTTTGCGGTTATTATTGCGTAATGTTGTAGGCCAGCGTTTCTCAAACTTTTTGAAGTGGGGACCACTTTTTTAAAGTCGGAACAGTTCCGCGGACCACCTTACTCTTGTTCCCTTCGAAAGCAAATTTATCATTTTCGTAGCATATTTTGATACCAGTATACTTATACTTTAAAATTGAATTAAGGTTCGATACTTTGGTCCTCTGTTATGAATTCGGGTGGTCCCTGGCTGGGTTATAGGCGCGGCGCCAGATATGCAGGGAAAAGATGTCGAGAAACACCACGTGTATAGTGCTTTAAATCCCTCTTTTGTTGCTGAGAGTAGAGTGGGAAGTCGACAGACGGGTAGGGTAATAAATTTCATAAAATGTCTGTACTGGGAGAAAAAGCGAAATTCGATTGCCATGTGTTATTTCAAAACGCTGAATTTTAAGCTATAGTGTGATACGCAATTCGTTTGAATTTTATTTTTTCTTCTATCTTGTTTGAAGGACCACAAGGGCAGACTTCGAGGGCCACAGGTGGTCCACGGACCAAACTTTGAGAAACGCTGTTGTAGGCTACTTACCGAATTCACAATTCATGTCAGAAATGACGTCCTCGTGATATCTGGCAGGGTGCACATCTCCTGAAGACATGTGCAGCAACTCTCCACAGTTCGTTCTCCGAAATGGCTCGAATTTCGTGCCGGATATTTTGTTTGAGTTCCTCACTCAGCTCATTAAAAATGGACGGAGTATAAACTGTGTATATCTTTGTGTGTTGACTGTTTCCTTAAAGGAAATGGGGCCAATCAGTTTTCGTTCGCTCATTGCACACCATACCCCTATTTTTATGTCTATGTAGCGGTTGTTCGTGAAAACGGTGTTGATTCTCACTGTTCCAGTAACGATTGTTTTGAGTGTTCACGTAACCACTGAGGTGGAACCATGCTTCGTCACTATAAAAAATTAAGTTGGAGTCAAGTAGTCCATCATACACTGACTGTTGGAACCACATGCAAAACCTAAATCTGCTTTATAATCGCGTTCCATTAACATCTGAATTACACGAATTTTGTAAGGTTTTAATTTCCAATTGTTTTTAATTGTATAACCCTTAAATTGACTAAGTATTCTATAGGATACAACAGGTTAATATGTGCTATTAATAGAACAATAGAAAAAAATGGTAGGAAAATTATATTTAACCAAAATTACACAATACTTGAATAAATTTTATTCAGCTTCCTCCAAGTGAAGGCTGCCTAGAAGACAAAGCTTACCATAAAATTGTTGTTTTTTTTTTTTTAGTAAATGGTAGGTAAAGAATTACAATGGAAAAAAAGAAAACAATGGAATAGGAAAAGAAAAAGAAATAAAACAATTATAAATAATTGAAAACGACTAAACAAAACATCATTAATTCCAGAAGAAACAAAATTTTCTAGTATCTATTTCCTATCAGGAGATCACAGTCGTCTATTTAGCACTAGTTGCAAGACCCAACTTATGTGAGCAGATCGCCATAGGTAAGAGATCAATCTATTTAAGTATAGAGATGGTTTCTTAGGATTTTTTTTATAGATTCCTTCACTACAGACAGAGATACTTCAGTGACAAGAGTTTGTCCTAGACCAAGCTGCTTGTGAAATGCGCGAATCGTTTTGTGATGGTCCCTCTAGCCCCAATCAGTAATCTAATAACTTCTATCGATGTTAGATGATATTTTTCCTTATAATATGGTATAGCGGGGTCGTATATGTTGCAACCTCAGTAGGTTGATTTTCGTACAACATATAAAATATGGACATTGGGATAGTTGTTTTCTATGCAGTCCGACACGTCTTAATAAACTAGTGTGAGAAATGAAGTTTTGCCAATTTAAAGGTTACAATTGCGAAATGTAGTCCTGCTGAGCGAGAGGGATATAGATGAAAATTTATGGTTTGATAGACAAGAATGGAGAAGTGTTCTTAAAAAATGCAACAACTATTTTTAACAAAATAATCTGCCTTCGATGAGGGTGACCATAAAGATTCACAATAAAAGCACTACAGAATAATTTAGAAAGACAAAAAGATTAAATAAAGGAATTGTTTAGTAAAACATCTAGAGAAATGCAAACCCAATAAAATCATCAATGGCCAAAATATAAATGGTAATGTAATATTTGGACTGAATCCTTAAGAATATTAAATAAAATTTTTTGAATTTCAAAAAATCGGAGACCGAGTGCTTTTAAAATATGCCATGTGAATTTAGGAAGTGTGGCACGCGCACCAAATAAAAGACCAGAAACACTCCACTGACTACTGGGAAGGTTATATTTCTCACTTAGGTATAGGATGCAGGACTCTTAAATGGATTTCTTCTCCTCATCAACGTGTTGTGCCTGCAGGGCATCCCTCTCAAACCGGATTATAGGATCAAAACTATTCCCTTAGATTGAGTCCTGTGGATGGCTACAATATCTGCTCTTCTGCTCGAATCTAAGGATGAAACGCAGTGGATCTCCTGGTATACTTCCCATCCGCGACGCTTGAGGATATCAGCAATACTGATCCTGGCCTTATGGTGTCGATTGTTGCGCAGAAGCTCCGTTTTTCGACAGTCATTGTAATCTGGAAATAGTCATTAATATTGTAAAACCTGAAATGTATATATATATATATATATATATAGGTATATATTATTATTTTATTTTTATTTTAGTAGATTATTTTACGACGCTTTATCAACATCTCAGGCTATTTAGCGTCTGAATGAGATGAAGGTGATAATGCCGGTGAAATGAGTCCGGGGTCCAACACCTAAAGTTACCCAGCATTTGCTCATATTGGGTTGAGGGAAAACCCCGGAAAAAACCTCAACCAGGTAACTTGCCCCGACCGGGAATCGAACCCGGGCCACCTGGTTTCGCGGCCAGACGCGCTAGCCGTTACTCCACAGGTGTGGACATATATATTATTATTATTATTATTATTATTATTATTATTATTATTATTATTATTATTATTTTATTTATTATGTGTGCCCGCTCACACATTACAGCAGTCAACGCAAACCGCGCAACGAAGATTCAATTAAGTATTGGAGCTGCGTCAGGAGGAGGCAAGCTGCACGAGAGCTCAGAGTTCGACTCCGGAGATTACTACATATTTCACTTATCCCGAAGACATTGTTTAATTACTACATATTTCACTTATCCCGACGACACAGATTAACATTTTAGTTCTTTTCGCTAAATGAACAAAAAAGAGAAATCTACCGGTCGGTGAAGAAAATGCCCCTTCGCCTTGGTTTTTTCCGAATTTCGGAAAGTTTTAACTGTCTCAGATAATGACCAGACTTGGTTACTAGCAATATTTGAAGGCCAGTAACTGTTTATTGTTAAGTAATGTGACAGTGTTGTTTATAAAAATAATATTAACATGAATTTACTTCTTGTTTTATGTTCAGTACTAGCCGTACCCGTGCGCTCCGCTGCACCCGTTAGAAATAAGTATAAAGTAATTACATAATTAAAATAGGACATTTGATCCAGGGAACATTCGTGTTTGATAGAAGGATAAATCGTTTAATATGTTACTTAATTTAAATTGCATCCAAATAATTAAAATGCGATCATTTTGGTCCAGAGACCACTCATTGGTGCAATGACAATTCCTTTAACATGTTTCTTAATTTTTATTACATGCAACCATAGTTTAATGAACATTGACATCATTTAGATTTAATGTGTATATTTTATTTTACTTGTTATAAGTTTCCATTGAATTATGGTATTAACTTAATTTTAATCCTTGTTTTCTACGTATTCAGTAAATGGCGTTTGGCCCACTATGGTTGTGAACCCTTCAAATAACTTAAATTATATTATATAATATTACATTACATATATTATATTTTATATATTATATTATATTATATTATATTATATTATATTATATTATATTATATTATATTATATTATATTATATTATATTATATTATATTATATTATATTATATTATATCAGAAGTTACTGTAATAACATTATAGCATTAAGTCCATCTAGAGAAACTACACTTTCCAATGGTGAAATAATAATTAATTATACAAATCGGTTAATTTAGCTTCCGATATTACTTCATACAAACACAGAAACATTCTCTGTAGGCTATCTTTCATAGCTTTTGATTGATGCTGTCCAAGGCCCCTTATAGACGAAGTCATTTGTTTTTTAATTCATTACACAGCCTTAGATGGCAGTTATTTTAATTTTAAAACTCATTTATTTCATTAAATATCAGTCCTATCAACATTTTTGAAGGAATAAAACTTATCGCAAATTATTTTTAAAGAAACTATTGTTATGTAATATTTTCCACAAAAAACAATAATAAGCGAGATATTTCGATTTATTTAATTCAGGCCCCCTTATAACCCCCCTTTTAAATAATGTATTTTGAATGCCATATCGCCTAAAATCTAAGTTACAACGAACTTAATTTATATTCCAATTTTCATCGAAATCCGTTCAGCCATTATCGCGTGAAAAGGTAACAAACATACAGACAGACAGACATACAAACAAAAATGTCAAAAAAACGATTTTCGTTTTCAGGGTGGTTAATTATATATGTTAGGACCAATTATTTTTTGGAAAATCGAAAATTACCAGAAAAATTTCGGCTACAGATTTATTATTAGTATAGTAGATGTACTCTAACAGAAGCCATCAATGATTTTCATCTGCATCATCTGACGACTCAGCGACAAGACTGGAGGATTGTTAATGGAATACCTGCAAAGTTAGGACAATTTCCATACCTAGCATATTTGTACTCTCCAAGTTATAATACTTCTTCACTTTGCACAGCCTCGATTTTGACAAATGAGTGGATGCTTACATCTGCACATTGTATACCAGCTAAAGGTGATCTGTTTGTACGGTATGGAACTATAGACGTTTCAAAGCCAGTAGAAGAGCGCAGAATTGCAAGAGTTAACCCACACATGCATTTCTGTATACCACTATCATCACAATATCGTAGGGACTTAGCTTTGTTAAATATGTAAGGTAATATAAACTTCTCCGAAAATATAGGCAAAGTAATTGTATCAGGTCCGAGAGCGAAGTACAATGACTGTATAGCTATCGGATTCGGAAAGACAACAGACGATGCTGAGGATATTCTTCCTCGTAGTGAAAACACTCTTTTATTCAATGTGTTCTTGGGTTCATAAGTTCCTTGTCCATTTTATTTATTTCATCCTGAGGATAAGGTTTGCTTCAAGAGTGATCAAAGGCCACTTAAGTATATATAATTTGGAGATTCTGGAGGACCGCTATTGTGTGATGGATGGCAGGTTGCTGTTGCCACTTCTATCAGATATGTGAGGGAGGAAAGCCGAGATTTGAAAGTTATGCATATGCACTTCACATCCACGTGGTACTACAAGAATCGGCTGCAAGAAAACGCGCCAGAGTTAACATTTAGTTAAAAACAATTTACTGTATGGTTATGATAATTTAGAAGCTGATTGTATCGAAAGAAAGAAGTGAATTGGGAGGACAAATTGAAAAGGTATGCAAAACGCGTCCTTGCAAGGGGCTGGGGGCTGTAAGAAACTAAATATGTGAGCTCCAAGCCTGTTGGCCACTAGTCTCACTCCGGTTTACGCTGCTCCACTGAAGGAGTTCTAGAAATTTTTGAAGGGGAAGCCGAAAATGGACGTAACCTCTTAGGTACCACATACGCGAGGGGACGGAAATGTGATCAAGTGATCACAGGACGGGACGAGGTGGAAATGGCTGGTGTAAATGAACTGTGCCATATCGTAGTGCAGGAAGAGTCGAGAGGACTCGTTTGTTTGCCGTTAGGATGGCAGGTGTTATCTTGCACTTAGAAAGGGGTTTAGCCGTTTCGCAGTGCACGTGGAGTCGTGAAGACTCTGTCATCTGTTGTTCGATGACAAGGCAGGTGAAGGCCGTCAGAAGAAGCGCCGTGAAATCTAAATCTGCAATTTAAGAGGTTCCCTGTCCTTTCAAATTGCGACTAAATGAGTGACCGCGCACATTTAATAGGCAATTTATAGGTTCTGAACTAGGGCATTACGTCGTTTGCTAGAAAAGGGGAATATATGGGGAAGGGCATATAGGTGCGTGGCCCATTTCTTTTAGGGCTCATCCCGACATTTGTCTTACGCCTTAGGAAGACCACGGAATACCTTAGGCAGGATGATTGTATCTTTTGTTGTAGGTATTTATTTTAAAATTTGAATTGAATTTTATCTGCGTTGTTACAATAAAATAAAATATTATTTATCTTACTTACTTACTTACTTAAGGAACCCGAAGGTTCATTGCCGCCCTCACATAAGCCCGCCAGCGGTTCCCTATCCTGTGCAAGATTAATACAGTCTCTATCATAATACCCCACCTCCCTCAAATACATTTTAATATTATCCTCCCATCTATGTCTCGGCCTCCCTAAAGGTCTTTTTCCCTCCGGTCTCCCAACTAACACTCTATATGCATTTCTTGATTCGCCCATACGTGCTACATGCCCTGCCCATCGCAAACGTCTGGATTTAATGTTCCTAATTATGTCAGGTGAAGAATACAATGCGTGTAGTTCTGTGTTGTGTAACTTTCTGCATTCTCCTGTAACTTCATCCCGCTTAGCCCCAAATATTTTCCTAAGCACCTTATTCTCAAACACCCTTAACCTATGTTCCTCTCTCAGACTGAGAGTCCAAGTTTCACAACCATACAGAAGAACCGGTAATATAACTGTTTTATAAATTCTAACTTTCAGATTTTTGGACAGCAGACTGGATGATAAGAGCTTCTCAACCGAATAATAACACGCATTTCCCATATTTATTCTGCGTTTAATTTCCTCCCGAGTGTCATTTATATTTGTTACTGTTGCTCCAAGATATTTGAATTTTTCCACCTCTTCGAAGGATAAATCTCCAATTTTTATATTTCCATTTCGTACAATATTCTGGTCACGAGACATAATCATATACTTTGTCTTTTCGGGATTTACTTCCAAACCTATCGCTTTACTTGCTTCAAGTAAAATTTCCGTGTTTTCCCTAATCGTTTGTGTATTTTCTCCTAACATATTCACGTCATCCGCATAGACAAGAAGCTGATGTAACCCGTTCAATTCCAAACCCTGCCTGTTATCCTGAACTTTCCTAATGGCATATTCTAGAGCGAAGTTAAAAAGTAAAGGTGATAGTGCATCTCCCTGCTTTAGCCCGCAGTGAATTGGAAAAGCATCAGATAGAAACTGACCTATACGGACTCACTGAGACACATTTTAATTAATCGAACTAGTTTCTTGGGAATACGAAATGCAATAAGAATATCATATAATACTTCCCTCTTAACCGAGTCATACGCCTTTTTTTTAATCTATGAATAACTGATGTACTGTACCCTTATACTCCCAATTTTTTCTCCATTATCTGTCGAATACAAAAAATCTGATCAATTATTTCTTACTGGTAAAAAAATACATATTTCCTGTTAGGAAACCCATATTCGACAGGAAAGAATGCTCGTACGTTCCTAAACCCCATTACAAAGGGCTGGAAACTGACGACGCTGAGAGGCACACAGACTTTTGCGGCGGCTGTACCGGACCTCGTTACGCGCCGCTGTTTACCAGACAGACAGCTTGGCAACAAGAGCCGGGCGACCCCACAGAGACCTTGTGCTCGCGAGGAATACCAACCGACCAACCAGCCATCCATCCACTTTCTTCTTATGGACTTACAAACCCGGCATTTTTTTTGTCTGTTTTTGTTTTCCTTTCTTCAAAGATATACATGCGTAGCTATAGTAACAAACCTTCTTTTGCGCTCTTAGGATTGTGGTAAATCCCGGTAGCTCAGGTTTTCTCAACTTCTTTTATGGTATGGTCCACTAGAAGGAATTTCCATAATTCTGCCAGTTGTATAATAGTTTAAACATTTTAAATCCTCATAGAAATGCTTTGAATTGCACAATTTCACTTAAGGGTATATGTACGTGAACGACCACAAATATTATCAGAAAATGCAGGCTCTAAATTTCTAAGATTTTAAAAGAAAATTAACTTACAAGTGTACAAAAGTTACAAGATATCACAACAAGACTTATTAGGTCTTAAATATCTGATAAAAGTATAAAAAAAGTTATTAATAATATTTTTCAAATCAGTTTTTTTCAAAGTATGAAAAAAAGAATTTGCAGTTACATAATTTGGTAACCATAACATTGTTATGGTCTCTCTGACATTCTTCATATTTTTCCTGCATGTAATAAACACTTCTTTCTGAAAAGTAGACTACTCTCAGACAAGTAGAGTTGTTTAGTTTAATACAATTAATTTTTTATTTGTCCCATATAAAATATATTAAAATTTACATAATATTTTGTGACCTAATTTTTCTATCCCCCCCCAAATGGGCAATATTGTAGTCTACCTTTTGCATAAATGCATGTTAAATCAGTGTACAAAATTTCAGAATTCTATCTCTAATTGTTGTGCAGTTATGAAATGATATGTGATACAATTTTCAAAGTTTGGAAAATTTAATTTGAAGTAAAAAGTGAATTCTAAAAAATATCATTAATAACCTTCTTTATACTGTTATCAGATATTTAAGTTCTAATAAGTCTTGTTGTGGTACCTTGTAATTTTTGACCGATTGTGAGTTCATTTCCTTATAAAATTTTAGAAATTTACACTCTTAAAATATACGTTAAAACTAAAACAAACTTTTTAGGACAATGAATTGTCGATCCAGAAGGTACTGCACAGTACATAACTGGCGTGTTACCTGCTTAGATTTAGATTGCTTCTTTCTCAGAATCAACATCTGTTCGGAAATGTGTTTTTAAGAAAGAATGGGAGGAACAGTATTTGTTGTATCGGCAATGTAGGTGCCTTGTGTGTTCTGAATTCTAATAGACACTTATAAATGAAACATCGAGCGACATTATGACCATGCCATAATGATTATCACGAAATCTTGGGTACGCATGACCACATCTAATGTAAATGTTAAATGTTATGTTTTATTTAACGACGCTCGTAACTGCCGAGGTTATATCGCGTCGACGGTATGCCGGAATTTTTGTCCCGCAGGAGTTCTTTTACATGGCAGTAAATCTACAGATTTGAGCCTGTTGTATTTAAGCATACTTAAATACCATCGACCTGGTCCGGGATCGAACCCGCAACCTCGGGCAAAAAAGGCCAGCGCTATACCAACTGAGCCAACCAGGGCGACATCTAATGTAATTGTAAACAGAAATGTATATAGTAGAAAATAAGGATAAAAATAACTTTCCCTTCGTAGGACTGAAAGGAGCGAAGCAATTACGACATTTAAAAAACGAAATTCAAATAATAGCTCTGTTACTAAAATATGATGAAACAAGACATGAATGAGTTATGTTATTGCTTTGGAAATCGCAAAATTATTTAAGTACAATATGAAAGAGAGTTCATTGAACATGTTTGAATAATGTTTCTAACATTATGTGTTCCGAATAATCTGATATTTTTAAGAGGACGGCGATAAAGATGGACGATTGGATTGGGTTTGTAGAATGAATCTGCCTTTAGTCAGAAGCTATGAATGAATGAAGCAATTTACTGCTCAAATTCTCTCGTCATCCAGATCTCATTTGCATAAGTAGCTACACTCTCCCCAATCGTTTAATACTAGTATCTTGGTATTAGCTCCATTATTGCATTGCATAAAACAGAATTTAGTAATTCGTGCTGTTTTTTTCCCTTGCGTGACAAGTTCTCTTATTTTTACCTCGCTGGATCCAATAGCCTACTGTTAATTGTAAAATATATTTATATATTTAAACCCGTTTTATAAATTCTTGATACTATATTGCAGGTCTCTTCTCTCACCTCCAGCAATGACATACTGTGTTTTTTAATGTTAATTCAGCCCCAACACTTCAGATGTTTCATACAGTTTCCTTAGTATTTATCGAATCTCATCTTCATCCTTGACTATAATGATCTTGTAACCGGCGAAATATAAGATAAGCATTTTAAACCTAACCAATTTCAGTACGCATATTGTAAAAAAAAAAGGTCATCCATTTACACAATACGGATTAGGGGGTTTAACTCTAATAATGCAAGTTCCTTAGTCTGCCGTATTGAGGCTGGAATGTAGCTAGCTGCGTCCCGATAAGAATGATGGGTAAAAATTTGGTTATAAGTGTTGCCAATCTGACAATTTTAAACATTTTATGAGTACCCATCATTAACAGGATTTGCCAGTTCATAACATTGATATATTATTATTATTATTATTATTATTATTATTATTATTATTATTATTATTATTATTATTATTACTATTATTATTATTATTATTATTATTATTATTATTATTGTTGTTGTTATTATTAAATTATAAAATCGTTTATTTGTATATCTGATAGAATATCAATCGGATACAAAAGTAACAATATTAGCCACTTTTTTCAGCTGGACAGTAATAGTTGTTGGCGATCCTGTTACATTTCAACCTAATAAACACACAAGCCGTTGTCGTAAAAAGGTCGGGTATCAGAGAGATTGTATTTTCAGTGGTTTTTAGTCTAATGTTCTACTATTTAAATTCATATAAGTTACATATGTTAAACTAAAACCATATACTGTGTATGGTGGTAGGCTTATGCAATTTGTGGTTAAACATTTCACTTAAACTAATAAATCATTGAGTAATGTGAAAAATATTGCTACTACTAAATAATAATAATAATAATAATAATAATAATAATAATAATAATGATGATGATGATGATGATGATGATGATGATGGATGAATGAATGAATGAATGAATGAATGAATGAATGAATGAATGAATGAATGAATGAATTTAAATGGTATAATTGTTGACAGTAGAATGTTGGGAAATAAAGAAACAAATGCTAGGAAGGTGATAAAAATTGCAAGATAAGTAGCCATGATTGGTTGAAACACGTTTTATTGATCAAAATTAGTATGACGTTGTAAACGTTTAGGCCTAATAGAAGCTATTATTTCATTCTCTTCATTCCTCCTTTTCCACTTGCTTTCCCCCTCTTTATAATTATTAACTTCTATATCTCTATTTATTTATATTCCGTTCTTGATTGCCTTTCTTTAAAAGGATTTCCCGGTCACGTCGGATTTTCTATTCATGTTTGTTTCTCCACCTCTGAACACAGGTGTTCCAACATCCTGATATTTTTATTTTCTCGAACTGTTGCAAGCGACTAATTGGGTTGGTGAACGGGAATATTTGTATTGTCCGTTGTGACACATTATCAGGTGATTCATCAACTCACTTTATTAGTTTCCAAGTCGTGATTTGTCAGTCCCTAGGTCTGGCCAGTTTTGTTCACCACAAGTTGTGGACCTTGAGATAGAATAAATTCTGTACATGTATATAAATATTTCTTAGGTTTTCAGCTGTCCTGTAATTTGTGTTGAACGCTCTACTGAATATAACTTTATTACTGAAAGGAAAGAGACACGCCTGTATTGTGTTTAACATCAGGACTGCTTGCTTCAATTTGTAACCCACTTTAATAGTATTGGTTGCCTAATGTATAATTCTTACATCCTCTCAAAAGTGATATTTCTTTTAAATTACTTTCAGCAGATGTGAAACAAATTCGACTGTTTTACAACAAGCCAATTACGTGGTCATATCAGGACAGACTCGAAACGTACAAACAAATATCAAACCTTACATGAAATAGTAATATGCGTTTCAAGAGCGGTATGTTGAAGTTTTCATGTTCGAGGAACAGTTTGAAAAAGCGAAACGTAGTTGAACTTTTTTAATTTCAGAGAATTGAAAGAAAACATACCGCTCGTGTATCGTACATTATTTTGTGCGAAGATCGTTTATTACATACCTGAAAGAGGAATTTCTAATTAGTTGCAATGAAATCTCCATCTTGGTTTCTGTTCATGACGGCAAATTTGCAAAACAAAAATATCTATCTTCAACATTGTTGCTTAAAAATGTTTTCTGTGTTTACTATACTCCCGCAGGCCGTGATATACGTCTGTGTCTTTTTTTCCCCCAGTCTATGATGAGTCTGGAATCTTGTTGATTTTTTCACGGCTTCCTTAATGTTACTTGCATCACGAATGCAGTAACTTTAGTGGAGTTGTAGAGTTTACTTAATTTTTGCAAATATTTAAAAACAATAATTAACAGTGCAATTTAGGTGAAATTGCAGTGGTAAGTTTCAATTTATAATTATTACTATATTGAACGTCTCTAAAAGTAATATGTTAAAAGCCTAAAGCAGTAAAATCAATATGTCACTTTAGCGGTAAGATGAGGGAAATTGTTGTGTGTGTTAGGTTGGGAATACTGAATGTGGAATTTTAAACTTTCCGCAGATTGGTTTTGTGCGGAAACCAAGCAAATACGCACGATCTCGCACAAAATATACTTCATTTCAGTGATTTGTAGATATATTTCGTCGGAGATTTAGGTAGTTACGAAACAAAAACTTAAAAGATAACGATGAAAGAGTAATGGAACGGAGAAAATTCTCTCCGGCGCCGGGATTTGAACCCGGGTTTTCAGCTCTACGTGCTGATGATTTATCCATTAAGCCACACCGGATACCGGATATAATAGTACATTATGCAACGAGCCTATAATGAAGGTAATTAAGAAGTTCGTATGAAATTTATGAAACTCGCTTGCGCTCGTTTCATAAATATCCATACTCGCTTCTTAATTACCATTATAGGCGAGTTTCATACGACTTTTATGCTCGACCATATTTCTAACTTGATATTATTAATTTTCTTTGTATCTGACCTTGGCCAATGTCCCGTATGTTCTGAGATGTGCGCAGACGCGAAAGTATTGATTTTTTCCGAGGAACAGATGTTCACATTGACCTTGCTAGGCCATAAGAACCTACAGAGATAACATTGAAATTAAATTAGACATTGAAAAACGAGATGACAAATTGAATTTATTTGAATATTATTTACAATTAACGTTAATTATTATAGTAACAGAACATAACCTTCTGCGACAGTATTGGATTTCCAGCCTCCGTGACTTTTCGCTAATTCTCTTTCGATTGCATATCCGAGAATAATCGATACTTGCGGTTTTATAACGGTAGAAAGCTGACCTGTCATTGGCTGAACAGTTGTAACCTGAGTCGTCATTGGCTGAAAGATCTGACCTTTAATGAGTAGGTGTACTTTAATGACATGCATTAAAGGTCTGCTACCAGGTGTATAATTACTACATTTCGGCATGGTCGAGCATAAAAAATATTAAAAGAGAACGTTCTACATTAGATCAGAACCTTCGTTGAAAGGTTTTAGACAACAGGTGCTGGAAATTACAAGAGATCTGCAAGAATGTATTTGGTAGCACAAACTCTAATATACAAGTATTTAAATTTCAAATGCAGCGTAATATTTTTCATTCTAAAAGTTCCTTAATAGCATAGTGACTTATAGATCATAATTTATTTATTTACTTATTATTCATTATTATGTAATTTAATTAATTTATTTAACTAGCTAGCTAGTGAGTACAAATTACAATTATGAAACAAAAATGTTTCTAGCCAGCACAGTAAGAGCCAGGCTCGTGTACGGCGTGGTCTTAGCCAATAATATAACATAAAATTGACGAGGACAGTTTACTAAATACAGTAAGTAACTTAATTCAAACCAATAAATAACACACAAGAGCAAAAAAAAATATTCAATAAAAACATGAATAAGTTATAGTCGACAGAAATAAAAGGTAAAAAAGTACACACGTCATTTGTTAATATTATATATCATGAATAATTTTATAAATTTCTTTTTTAAAAGCTTCAATTTTAAAATATTTCAAATTTGGAAAATGGTTTGTAATTTTATTACAAAGTCTTAGGCCGAAACTACCAACATGTTTAAGAACTGCACTCAATTAATGGGAAAGTAGACTTTTGTCTTCGAGTACGATATTCAGGTAGATTAGATTTATGTTTTATTTGATTTCTGTGGTAGCAAGTTAGTAAACTATATTTATAAATTTCTTCAGTAGTTAATACATTAAAATCCGTATAAATTAAATTTGTTGGGTAATCCATATTTTTGGTTAGACAAATTTTTATTAATCTTCTGTGTAATAAAATTAATGGATTAAATACAGATGAGGCTACTCCACCCCAATTTATTATATCATATTGTATTAATGATTGTACTAAAGCTAAAAATATTATTCTCAATGCCTCCTTAGTGATAAAATTTCGAAGTATTATGAATTTATAATTTGTCTTTCTTATACTTGTACACATAAAATCAGTTTGTGCGAGATCGTGCGTATTTGCTTGTTTTCCGCACAGAACCAATACGCGGTAAGTGTGAAATACCACATTCAGTATTCCCAACGTAACACACATAACAATTTCCTTCTTCTTACCGCTTAAGCGCGACATTCATTTTACTGCTTTAGGCTTTTAACATATTATTTTTAGAGACGTTTAACATAGTAATAATTATAAATTGGAAACTTACCACTGCAATTTCACCTAAATTGCAATGTTAATTATTGTTTTTAAATATTTGCAAAAATTAAGTAAAGTCTACTACTCCACGAAACTTATTGCATTCCTGATACAAGTAACATTAAGGAAGCCGTGAAAAAATCAACAAGATTCCAGATGACGATGTTATTACAGCAATATGTTATATAAATAATATTGTTAAAATATTAAAATGAAAAATAAATCATTACATAACCTTATCGTTTGTTTTAAGTTCGCATTTATAGACTGGGGGAAAAACAAGACAGACGTATATCACGGCCTGCTGGAGTATAGTAAACACAGAAAACATTTTATAGCAACAATGTTGAAGAAAGATATTTTGGTTTTCCGAAGTTGCCGTCATTAAACAGAAACCAACATGGAGATTTCATTGCAACTAATTAGAAATTCGTTTTTCAGGTATGTAATAAACGATCTTCGAACAAAATAATGTACGATACACGAGCGGTATGTTTGTTTTCATGTTCTCGGAAATTAAAAAAGCTCAACTACGTTTCGCTTTTTCAATCTTTTCCTCGACCATGAAAACGTCAACATACCGCTCTTATAACGTATATTACTATTGTTTATCCCAACGTAAATGCTGATCTATAATAATTCCTAAATATTTGACTATTGCAATGGAACATGATATAGACATGAGTCGGCCACTAAATGATTGAATAACTGTTCAAGATTTTGTCCGACTGTGGTTTCCATAGTCACCTATCGATCGACTATTATGGAGATTGAAAATGACGAACCATTTTTGGATCACATATTACTTAGCGATGAGGCAACTTATATTTCCGAGCATATTAGTTTATCGATACAACGTTAGAATATGAAGTCATAAATTTAAATTTAAAATTAAAATTAAATTAGTATTTATTGCTACATAAAATACAAAATAAATATAAATTATTTACGTAGTGCACGCTCGTTTGAGCAATCTCGTGTTCAGGAGCGGTTCTATAAATAACTGTTTTGTGCTAAATGACATAACAAAGATTCAATAAAATTATAAAACCAATACAATATTATTACAAAACAGGGATAATTACTAAGACTATTACACTTTTACTACGTCACACTACTTTTGACCAATAAAACGGTACGAAAGGACGTCTTTCAACCAATCATGGCTACTTATCGCACAATTTTATCGCGTCCCTAGCATTTGTTTAATTTTATCGCGTCCCACATTTCAAACTGCACTGGTCTGGACGTCAAAAAACAGAAAATTACAAACCACTCCAGTCGATGCACAGCACTTTCAAATATGACTCGCATTGGCACTCCAGAACAAGAATTAATAAAGATCACTGGTCATATATGAAGAGCACCATTCGGAAATCCTGAATAAGTTGAGGGATACACCATGTACATCAACGAGTTCACTTCTTTTATGCACACGTCCAATATAACATCAACTGAACCACCGACCACTAAAACATTCAAATTTGAAAATTGTACATACATATTTTCAATAATTGTTTCTTTTAAAATTATTCATGTTTATTTTTTATTTCATCATCGTTAATTAAAACGTTTCTTGTTTATTTCATCATCCCTAATTAAAACTTTTCTAACTCTTGTTTATATTATTTAGGTTATGTTTGTTATAGCTTCTGCTATATGATATTATGGATTGTCACATATCAGAGATTGTTTAATACTAAGATTTATATTAAAAATCATCTGTCAAGTGACGTTGATTACTGGTATCCGGATGACTGAAGTGGAATGCAAATGTTTTAATAGAAATAAAACTGAATCAACAAAGCCTTCTTGATTAGTAACCGTCCAAAGAGTTCAATGAAAATTCCATAGTTGGCACAACTGATAACAAGAAAACATAAACATTAAACACTACTGCCATCTAGCGTAATATTTTAGAGATGGTACAATAATGCATTTGAAGACAGTTGTATTTTCGTAAGCCAATAAATATTTTATTGTATTGGAGTACTTTGTTACTTCTAATCTTTACATACTTTCTTCTAATCGTGTAATAGTTAAATCCCACTCGAGTTTTGATTTTCTCTAGATAAATCAAAACCTCTAGTGAGATTACTGTTGATAAAAACAGGACATCAAGTCAATAACAGAATATAAGTTGGAATTAATAAATACTATATTGAAATTAAGAAAAAAAAAACGGAAAAGGGGACTACATAATTTGCTTTTTTTTTTCTTAAATTCATGAAACTCTAAGTAACCTAGATCAGGATTTATTGTCTAAATAGAGTTGTATAATCTTGGCCCGTAACTCTGGCGTAGTTCTATATCAGAAGATTACTATAAAATCCTGTTAAACCGTCAATCGTATGACAGCAGACAGCCATGTGCTTGCAACAAAAGAGCAGACAGACTCCAGAACTGGACTGCTTGTTTTTCAAACACCGTGGGCCGAACCTCAGACCTCTCGTTTCAGGCTTACAAGATTATCTTCGAGCCCCGTATTAGCAGTTGAGTCAGCATTCAAAGCAGAGCTGTGCCCTAATGAATTATTCCGCCGAACAAACAATACAAATCAGCTTTTCGATCTGCCACGAACAGTTGCACAGCCAGCTCCGTTCCAATGTTGACCTCTAACGGTTTTATAGTCCATTCAGGACAATGACATTTTTATGTGTTATAGTGGAAACAAACCCCAAAAACAATCCCTGTCGGAATTCAAAATCCCTGTCTGCTTGTTTTATTTATACATTAAGGCATGCGCTGGACAGTTGAAGGGTGGGACAGCACGCACCATAATAATTCACATCCCCCCCCTCATCAGTTTTAATTACGGAGCCGCATAGACTCCCTGAATGTCCCCCCCCTCTCTTTTTATCATTTCTGTACCAGATACGTTGGAAGTGTCACTTCAGATGGGACCCGACTTTAATGAAGGTTCAGTCTGTTTAATTTATAATTACATGTCCCATTTTTACACTCTCCGCCTGAATAATAATAATAATAAAAAAGGCGAAAGTAGCGAACTTTTGCAAATTCGCTTAAGTATACTTAATCAGTACATAATAAAACAGACACTAGTAATAGATTCGGCCAATTAATTTGTATCATCTCAATAAAGGAGAACTGAGTTTTGTATCAGCGTAGACTTTGTCAACACAGAGGCTGAGAGAAAATACAGTATTTCTCCGAATTGTCACCCACAATCGATCGCTTATTCCCATAGCTTACAAGATGTAAAAAAGACTCTGTAGTGGAGATAAGGTTCTAATTAAATAATTAAAATTGTAATGAACTCATTTAAATTGTTAATGTGTTGTTAATTGCTTTGTACAGATTTTGTTTTTCAACTTTTAACTAAAAATTGCATCATTCTTACGCACTTATCACAAAAATTATTACAAATCATACGAATTTAGAAACTTCATTCTTTACAGTTTAATTGGACGGAGTTACGCAATAAGAGACCAAGCGCCAAAAACCTGTTTCGAGACATTGGCCATTGAAATAAATCTGATCTTTTTTATAAAACATTTTATGCAAGACGGCCTCCAGATATGGAGGGTAGCTGTGAATATATTGCATAAGCAGTCACGGACAGCCGATGAGGGGTGGTCCTCCAGCTTGGGGGTTGGGCGAAGGGCTAACAACCCATCACCGTAAAAAAACAGCTTGTTACGAATCCTTCAAATAATAAAACAGTTATATTACCGGTTGTTCTTTATGGTTGTGAAACTTGGACTCTCACTTTGAGAGAGGAACGTAGGTTAAGGGTGTTTGAGAATAAGGTGCTTAGGAAAATATTTGGAGCTAAGAGGGATGAAGTTACAGGAGAATGGAGAAAGCTACACAACACAGAACTGCACACATTGTATTCTTCACCTGACATAATTAGGAACATTGAATCCAGACGTTTGAGATGGGCAGGGCAGGTAGCACGTATAGGCGAATCCAGAAATGCATATAGAGTGTTAGTTGGGAGGCCGGAGGGAAAAAGACCTTTAGGGAGGCCGAGACGTAGATGGGAAGATAATATTAAAATGGATTTGAAGGAGGTGGGAGATGGTGATAGAGAATGGATTAATCTTGCTCAGGATAGGGACCAATGGCGGGCTTATGTGAGGGCGGCAATGAACCTCCGGGTTTCTTAAAAGCCAGTAAGTAAGTAAGTATTATAACATTCATATTATTACAAAAAATCGTAAAAATAATACCAATAAAGGCTAACCGATTTTTAGCAAGAGACCAGCAGTGAATTAATATTTCAAAGCAAAATAAATAAATGTATTTTATACAATAAACGAATTTTCGCTTATAGCCTAAATAGCAGCAAAATTCAGATATCGCATTGTTGAATTTTTTCCGAGTTAAATTAATCTGCCATCGACAGATTTGTACAAATATCTCATTTTTTTTTTTTTTCAAATTGTCGGTTGATCTATTATTGCATAACTCCGTCCAATTATGCATCCTAATGTACAGTCTTAAATAATTTACAAGAATTTCGTGATTTATAACAATTGTTGTGAGAATTGTATAAGTAAAATATTATTTTGTAGTAAAAGTCGAAAAAAAAAATAAATCTGTACGAAGCAACTATGGAATTCACAACACTTTTTTAGCTTCATAATACCAGCTAATTAAAGAAATGATACTCCAGGATATCTGTAATATCCTTTTACCCTTAAAATTAAATAATATTGGTATTTCACAATTTCAAATTAGTGTAACTCTAAAAATATTGAGAATAGGACACACGTTTATGACTTTTTTGCTCAGAATGTCTTCGGAAATAAGCTCCGTAAGTGGCCGTAAATCCTAGTTAATCACCCTGTATAATGGATAGTAGGTACGTAGACCTATAATAATGTACTGAAAAGTACAAAATGCAAAAATTCACCCATTAGTCAACAAGAGAAATGTCTAATTTTTTGTGCTGTGTCTATTTACACTATAGGTAATAGGCAAACTGTGTTGGCGCAGTAGAGTAACAGAGATTAAATAATAGTATAAAAGTCTGAATTCTATCTACTTGTTTCACTCTTGAGATATAACAGAAGAAACCGAAAGATCCTGGTTGGGACAAGTTACCTGGTTGAGGTTTTTTCCTGGGTTTTTCCTCAACCCATTAAGAGCAAATGCTGGTTAACTTTCGGCGGTGTACCCTGGTCTCATTTCGTCGGCATTATCACCTTCATCTCACTCAGATGCTAATAGCAGTTGATAAAACGTCGTAAAACCAATAAAAGACGAAAGACTAATGGAAATCGCGTCACGCAACAATTTTGTTTACCACAGATCATCATCATCATCATCATCATCATCATCACCACCATCATCATCATCATCATCATCATCATCATCATCATCATCATCATTCACAGTAACTTCAGGTGTACCCCAAGGATCCAATCTTGGTCCCTTGTTCTTTTTACTTTATATCAATGACTTACCTAAACAGATTTTGCACTCTAAATGTTTACTATATGCTGATGGTGTTAAATTGTATAAAGTCATTGACAAACAACAAGACGTTTTTGATATACAGCATGATTTGGACAGACTATGTATTTAGTATTTATTTATTTAACCTGGTAGAGATAAGGCCGTCAGGCCTTCTCTGCCCCTCTACCAGGAGATTCCGTTGGTGATGGATTTAAATAAATAAATAAACCATCTTCACCATCATCATCATCATCGCCATTATTATCTATTTAACATTCATGGTTCTGAACTTGGTGGTCCAGTACACAAAAGCAAATCGTCAGTGTGATTTCTTAAAGGTTTCCCTAGTATTGTCTTCTTTCCAGAATCGTAGTTGAAATTTTATAGAGGGTTTCTGTTGTCACTAATTCTTAGTAAATGTTGTACCCAGTTTTGCCTTGCTCTAAAAGTTAAACGTATGTACAATACAATGTGTTTTTCCCCAGTTTTGAAGAATTTCGAATTTTCTAGTTACAACCTTATTCTGGGCGGCTTTTCAGTTACGTACTGTCAAACCAACAATTAAATAATATTTTCATTGGGGTCTTAGAAGCTTAAAGTGCCTATCGGAGTAATTTTAAATTTCAGATCAATTCACGACAAAAGAGAAACAAATTTTTAATTAAAGAAATCAATATGAATGTATTTAATTCATCATAAAGAGATATTTTGGACGCTAGTGTTCCAGGTACATAATACGTCACTCACTACACAATACAGAACAACTTTTGGAGGTTCAAAAGACTCCACGTGCCCATCGGAAGGTAAACAAGGATTGTGTTTGATTATTAGCAGGAGAAGAACAGAATGTACGTGTTTATACATAGGCTAATAGAAGGGTTTAGAACCATGTGGGCCAAGCGCCATTTACTAAAACCGTAGAAAACAAGAATTAAAATGAAGTTATTGCTATAATTCAATGGAAACATAGAGCAAGTAATATAAAGTATACGCATTGAAACTAAATGATATGTCAATCTTCATTAAATTATGGTATTCACTTAACTTTAACCCTCGCTTTCTGCGTTTTTAATAAATGGCGCTTGGGCCACTATGACTCTGAATCCTTCAATTAACAGTTGTTTTCCGCTTCTAAAACATATAACAGTTAATTTGAAATAGGCTATACATGTAATTAATAGGCAAAATGTAGGCTATATTTATTTTGTATTATATTTATTTATTTAAGCTGGTAGAGATAAGGCCATCAGGCCTTCTCTTCCCCTCTGTCAAGAGATTACAACTACAATATTAGGAATACAATTACAGTTATAATTAAAATTAATATTAAATTTACAAATACAATAAAAATCAAAGAACTAAAAGATTAACTGATTAATAATAGCTAGATAGTTTGAATCTTATTGCAATCTTCAGGGTTTTATGATATGGCTCCGACATTGGCACTGGAGTTCAGAGATTGGTTACCCCTCCTGACTTGAGTATCAATCCCAAACATGCTGTCCCTGTGTTGGAGAAGTCGAAGTTAATCTGCGCGGACCTCTTGTGCAGATGCTCTGTATCGCCGGATGACAAATAAGGAGCAATTCCAAGTTATACAGTTCGAGTGAATCCCCTCGCGTAACTATTCATTCCGCAGAGAATCAATAGCACGAAAATGTAACGTTAGGCTATGTACATACAGTTCGAGAGATGATGCAAAACGTGCAAATATCTGGTGCTTACCATTTGTTGTAGTGGCGTCAGGTTGGTGATCTATTTCATACAGAACATTGAAAGTTAAATTCTTGTTTCAATGACAGAACTACAGGGACATTATTTTATTTTTACTAACATTTCTAATATTAACCTGGCTATATCTATTAACGGTTGAGAACGGAAACACCGTTTGCTACCCCCTTCCACGACTGGAGTTCGATGATACTGGCGTAAAATACAAACAAATCACTTTACTAGGTATACGAGGGAAGAAAAGTAGTTCATCAATTTACGTAAACTAGGAAATATCGCAATTTTGAGTTTGATAATTTTCATTAGGTTTTTGTTTAATCAAAATACAGTACAGTATTAACAATAAGTGTTTTTACTCACGAACTGAGTTATCCATGCGAACGTAGGTATTCATTATGCAGTAAATATTACACTGTCTACAGCACATTAACGTACAATATAGAGAATGAAGTTAAATTGAAAAATAATCATAATATTGATATTTAAACACATTTTTGAAAATGGTGGCCGTTCATTTCGATACAGGCTTCAGTTCTTTTGTGCATATTATCGCACTATAGACTATTGCATCTAATTCCAATTACCAGTTTCGCCCTTCGTACTAGTAGGCCTAACTCATGTTGAAATAATTCTGTACCTACTCTATAAAAGAGTACCTTACGTGCCCGACCAGCACAGATGAAATTACTCAGACATGCTATCTACTGTTCGTCCAAGTGGTTATGTCACAGGATCGTAGACAGGGGGGAAATCACGTGACAGTTAATTACTTAACGAAGCCCTTTTATTTAAGTTATTTTAAACAGTTGTATAATATTACGTGGACGTCCAATTCCTAAGAGAAATTAATGTTTTCAGAAAAGAGCTAAGACATCCCAGCCACTAGCTTTTACAGAGGAGCGAGCAGAAGCGGATGGGGGAAATCGGGATGCGACGTAAGCAAACGGCGACAGTACCTGTGCAAAAATATGATTCAATATTGAAAGCTCTTTCGTCACTGGAAAAGCGAACATATTTCTGGAACGTACTGTACTCACTAAGTCAGCACTGTTTACTATATGCGGTCTTGGTTCTGTGTGGAGGACAGTTGGAACTTCATTAGTAGAAGGGGTGGAAGTGAAGTACATTCAAAAACTCAGGTACAATAAAAATTGAAGTAAAAATAAAATTATGTCCCTATGAGGTTACAAATAAAACAACAGTCCAAGTCTAGAAAACCAAATTTTATAGGAGAAGGTTTTATTTGAATTATTCATTTCTGTGTTGCATTTAATTAAACAGTTTTCTCTTTTGGTTCTATGGTTCGATCCGGTGCGGTGGGTTGAACTTTAGCGTAGCTCAGTTGTTAGATGCCCAGTGCGTAGAACTAGGAGACCGGGGTTCGATCCTCGGCGCAGGAGCTAAATGTTCTTCATTAATAACAAATGGTAGCAATAACATGTAATTCTGTAGAGCCAAAAAAAATAATTTCTACATAGTTTATTTAAGCAATTCAAACTTCACTTAACAAAAAAGAAATAAAAATTATTCCAGTTCAACGCGAAATATTACAAATACCTGATTCAATTTTACTCCTCCACATTGAAGTTGATGGTAAAGTTTGTACGTTGGCCAGACTGGTAACCTTCAGTCAACTGTTCATAGTGTAATGTACGTACTGTATGTTAAGGTTTTTTTTTAATATTATTTTCAAAATATAGGCCTACTATCGTGCAAAAAATAATGTACAATACACGTTTGTGAAATACATTACAAAATCTCGGAAATTGAAAAATGAGCAGAGCGAGTTTTCAAACTTTTCCTCGATTTTGTAAAAAGCACTTCCCAACCTTGTATCGTAATATATTATTCCCTTGTTAGTGTAAAAACATCAATATCGCCTCGTACAGCAGACACTGTAACCCATTAGTTGAAGTTATCAATCTCTCTTTTGGTTATTTTTAGAGTAGAACTCCAGCATATAGTGATATTAATGAATTGAAAACTCTTACTAATTCAGTTTTTAATGAAGCCAAGAAATGGTATAGTTCCAATAAATTTCTTCTAAATGAAAGTAAAACTGCATCTCTGTTATTTAGCAGTACAGTCATGGAAAATAAGAACTTCAAACTTCTTGGTATTACTGTGGACAGCACACTTACCTGTGCAGACCATGTTGATTTTATTTGTAAAAAATTGTTAAGAGTAATATTTCTTCTGCGAAATTTGAAAATGTATGTTCTGAAGAATTACATTAGAGTTGTCTACTTTCTTATTTTCATAGTATACTTTCTTACGGACTACTTTTATGGGGTAATAGTACTCATATTAATAAGATTCTTATGTTACAAAAAAAGCTATTACAATTGTAACAAATTCAACGATGAAGGCACACTGCAGACCGTTATTTGTGAATGAAAGAATAATGACTCTAACATCTCTGTATATTTATCAAGCCCTAAATTTTGGCAAAGATAATTCACAAATGTTGACACATAGGAATGATATTCATCTATACAACACTACTGGGTGTTCATTTCAAAGTGTGTCATGACGTCACTGTTGTGAGTCGGCGATTTGAAGCGAGTTTCAGTTTTTATGTCAGAGAAGTTGCCTATTAATCAAGGCGTTCAATCTGAACTTGAGAACATGTACGGTATAACTTGAACGTCGTAAGCAACAGATGGCGGTCTGTAAAGCCTATGTGCTACCATAATCTCTTTCGAACTGTATTTTGCGCGGGCAAGTCGTACGCAGGGTATTTGTTGTCATCGGTTGCGTACGGCAACATTCCACAATACAAATCAGAAGCTTCGTGTCCATGTTGACCGTCGAAGTTAATGTCAACAAATACGTAAGTAATCGTCTTCACCCTCTCCTCATATCCCGACAGTAAGACAAAAATCTCACCTCAGTACGTGTTTCCAAACAGTACACATTCCTGCCACTACATGTGTTACCGTACGTATCGGTAAGTACTCGTCAGAATGAACGCCGTACTTGCTAGGCAACTTCTCTAGCACATACGTAATACGCCTCTGTGGAAGTGTAGGAAGATTGAATTCTCTAGGCTCAACGACTAGCCACATGACGGTTTACAGCGAGCCATGACACACTTTGAACTGAACACGCAGTAGAAGCCGTGACCTTTTTGATATACCTAAATGTAGGCTAACCAAAACAATGAATAATTATTTTATTGTGTCTTTAAAAATTGCAAATAAATTTCGGACACATGTTTTCAATCTGGAAAGGAAGTCTTTTAACATATTTGTCTCTGGTTGGTTAATCAACAAACCCTTTTATGATATTAATGAGTTTTTTTAAATGTTAATGTTATTAAGTGTTTCTGATACAATTTTATTCTTTTTTATGTCTCTGTTGTTTATTTTATATGCATTACGGTACTGACTTTGTCAATTGCACAGATTTGTGTTCACTGACTCTACGATACACAATACAATACATATGAAGCTATTACTGTCCATTCAGTTCCCCGTAAAAATACCTGCAGAACTTTCGTGGGAATTAAGAAAATCAGCTTATGTCCTAGCATTTTATGCCTGAAGGCTTAAGTTAATTTAAAATTGCGTTGCCGTAAGATATAACTTTGTGATTTTCAGAGTAGCCAATGTA
The DNA here is from genome assembly GCA_025594305.2 of Periplaneta americana. NCBI lineage: Eukaryota > Metazoa > Arthropoda > Insecta > Blattodea > Blattidae > Periplaneta > Periplaneta americana. The sequence continues at coordinate 99,896,335 of JAJSOF020000019.1, forward strand.
CTTAATTCAATACCTGTTGTGGAATAAAACCGAATTGCTGTTGGCAGGTTCTGAGTCCTAAAAGGCCAGGTTAATGCATTCTAGTCTCTCTTTCTGCATGCTTTATAAATCACAACTGGATTTGTTCCTCGGTCGTAATTTGTTCCACAGAATATTTCGCGGATGTTAGGTAAAACGAAAGATGAAGCCGAGGCATTAGTATAGCGTAATCCTACTGTCGGCGGCAATCTGGCTGTTTTAGCGGAATTAGAAAGCTCGAGGAGCAAGCAAGAGCTCTGAAGGTTTGTTCTGAGAACTAAATTATCCAGTACCATCATTATCATCTCTCTCGCGCGATGCCTTCATATTGCAGGAATGTGGATCTTATTATAGGCTATTATTAAAACATGTGGAGTGATAAATGTGGGGGGAGGGAGGATGAGTGGAAGATCTTGATGATTCACGGCAGTTGATTGAGGTGAGCCAAGGACTCGGCGGTCCGTCCAGCAGTTCTTCTGCAGTGCTGAAATAAATCTATTACCTTGGTCAAACCGAAAGTTTTCTTTTTTCCGCCCCTTCTTTTATTTTGTTCGTTTTGTCTGTGTTGGTTATTCAGTGCGGTGTGCTGCCCGTATGTTTGGAATGCGGGCCGATTTTATTCTGTACAGTTGCGTCAAAGTTAATATCGTTCGTTGCACAACAAGTTTAATGCTAAATTTAGAATAATCAAAAGCGACTGGTCTTTGTACAATTTCCATAAGGTGGAAACGCGTGTAAAGAATTACGTTTACATTCAAGCTGAGTCCTGAATTGTGATGAATTGAAATATTATTATTATATATATATATTTATGTATTTATTTATATATTTATTTATGTATTTCTTTATTTGTTTATTTATGTATTTATTTATTTGTTTATTTATGTATATATTTATTTATGTATTTATTTATATATTTATTTTATATTTATTTATTTATTTATTTATTTATGTATGGATATATTTATTTATTTACTTATGTATTTATTTATTTGTTTATTTATTTATTTATGCATTTACTTATTTACTCATTTACTCACTCATTCAGTCACTCACTCACTCATTCATTCATTCATTCATTTATTTATTTATTTATTTATTTATTTATTTATTTATTTATTTATTTATTTATTTATTTATTTATTTATTTATTTATCGGACAACAGCCATAGGCCAATAAAAGTCCAGCATAGTGACACAATTAATACATTAAAATGAACAACTATGGTATAAATGAAATAATTGAAATAACAACAAAATGAAGAACATAGATTACAATAACTAATTTACAAGAATTAATACTGTTATATTTTATGCAAAGGAGTTGATTCTTACAAACTATTACCAATTTCTGTAGAAAAATTATGTAAATAATATTAGCAAATACATTGCTATGTTCCAATACTTCTATACATTGAATGGATTGAAATCGCCTTCATGTGTAAGTTAGCATTTTTAATACATCTGGAGAGAAGAATTAAGAATTTCTAATATAGAAGAGTTTGTGATGTCTCATGTCCTTCATAGGAATACGAAGACTGACACTGTTTAAGAAAGATTGACAATTAATGTTACCTTTAAGGACCTTACATAAGAATAAGTAACGGAGATCAAGACGTCTAGCGTACAAACTTCGACATTTAAAGTGTTCGCATATTTTATCATAGTTATACCCGGAGTTATTAGGCAGAAATCTGTACGAACATAATGATACAAATTTCCTTTGAATATTTTCAAGTTTTGCCGATTCAGTACTTGTAATAGAGTTCCAAACTTCTGCTGTTTATTCAACAACAACAACAACAATAATAATAATAATAATAATAATAATAATAATAATAATAATAATATTTTTGAATACAATTATATATACTTCAATGAAATAAAGTTTTTGAAAATTACACCTATTTGAGCGTGAATTTGGATATGAATAGCACATATAAACAGGAAATTTGTGGAATAATGAAATTACTAAAGTAATAACAATACTAAATTCAAATTTATGGCAAAAATACTGTAACATATGGAACCAAGAAACATATTTATAACTCTATCTTCAAAAGTGTAACTACATTATGTGTGTGAGGTATAGAGTCTAACAGAAGGGTTGTTGTTTAATCAACTGTCTGCTTAGTGGACTATGTAACTAGCCAGCAAAGCCACCGGCCTGGCTCAGTCGGTTAAGGCGCTTGCCTGCCGGTCTGAAGTTGCTCTCGGGCGCGGGTTCGATCCCCGCTTGGGCATATTACCTGGTTGGGTTTTTTCCGAGGTTTTCCCCAACCGTAAGGTGAATCCCAGGTAATCTATGGCGAATCCTCGGCCTCATCTCGCTACCATCAATTTCATCGACGCTAAATAACCTCGTAGTTGATATAGCGTCGTTAAATAACCAACTGAAAAAACTAGTCAGCGATGTATACATTGGAAGAGGAAAGGAACTGGCCAGCATACCTGATTGTCTCCTGCTTTTTTGCCTCATGAGTGATACTTTATTGGTGTCATTATGATGTTCAACCTCTCTTCGGACAGCTGACTAAATTATTATTATTATTATTATTATTATTATTATTATAAACTAAAAAGTGTAAGCAGTAAGCAATCACATGTAGATTGCAGCTGGATCCGGAATTGTGATAAAATGCAATAGGCCTAATACGTTTTTATTTTATAGATTTCTTCTCTTGTCAGAAGTTACATCACATTCCCAAATGCCAATTCTCACTACCCAGCCTGCCGCTGTTCCTCTTTGTTTGAGAAACTTAACATAATTCTTACAAGAAAGAGGAGCTAAACTTTTTTATATTGGGTTATTTTACGACGCTGTATCAACATCTAGGTTATTTAGCGTCTGAATGATGGTGATAATGCCGGTGAAATGAGTCCCGGGTCCAGCACCGAAAGTTACCCAGCATTTGCTCGTATTGGGTTGAGGGAAAACCCCGGAAAAAACCTCAACCAGGTAACTTGTCCCGATCGGGATTCGAACCCGGACCACCTGGTTTCGCGGCCAGACGCGCTGACCGTTACTCCACAGGTGTGAACAAAACTTTTTCTTAACCCTCAAACCTGAAGTTGATTTGAGGGTAGTCTTTCCTAGAGTAGAGAATTTCGTCATTCAATTTATGAAATCTTCTGTGTGACAGTACGGAAAATAACTTTCAGGAGGAAGAAAAAATTAAGTAAATATCAATAGGCCTTCACTGAGGTCACTTATGTTCACGATATTCACCAACGTTTTCTACCGAATTACTTCACATTCTTATGTAGGTCTTTTGACTTTTAATTAACTTTTTCTTCCTTCTGAAAAATTATTTCTGTACTGTCATAAAGGAAGTTTCATAAAATCAACGACGATTTGTTTTCACCATGGATAATGAGTATTTTCTTCCCATCTAGTTTTGGTCCACCCCAGGGATTTTATTTTCCCGATACCCTCCATATCTGTTGCGTATTCCCTTATCTTTCACCTGAGAAAGTTACGATAGGAGACTACTCCTAGCAACTGCACGATGATGATGATGATGATGATGATGATGATGATAATAATTAGGGCTAGGATTTTGATGACCTATAAATCATCAAAAATGTCCTAAAAACAATGCATTTATGACCTAAAAATCTTTCAAAATTGCCCTTAAAAATAACCTAAAAATTGATCTTACATAATTGGCTTGGTAGGAAAAGAGGTTTTGTACTACTTAATATTTAGACTAACTTAGTAATTAAATTAAATTTTATATATTTTTTTAATTAGTACACTTTAATTAATTATTTTACCTGATATAGTTTCCATGTATGATCGTTCACCTCTGCGTCGGTAATTGGACGTGAGGTCAGCTGTCGGCTGATCTGTCTTGGCCCTTCATGGGCTGTAGCGCCCTGGATTTACTTTACTTTTAGTTTCTATGTAGTCTACCACAAGGTCATTCTTATTCGGAATTAGCAAATATAAAGGAGTGTATATTGAAGGGGTTGTTGGACTGATCCATTACATGGGGTGTGCTACGTTAAAATGGCAATATTTTTGTAGAAAAACTGTTAAAATATCATACAAAATAATGGGTATGTAAAGAAAATATCAAAGGAAATAAATACTATTTTACATTAATAATGGGGATTTATGGCCAAAATTAAAGGAAAATGTCTAAAAAATGACTGAATGAAACAAAAGATGCTCTTATGAGTTGAAACAGGTAAAAAATGCAAAAAAATGCCCTAACAAATGTGTCTTAAAACACTCAGTTTATCACATAACATGTAAATACTGCAACAGCTATGTTTCTGGCTTACTAGAAAAAAGATGCAATTTCATCAAAATCCTAGCCCTAACAATAATAATAATAATAATAATAATAATAATAATAATAAATAATAATAATGCAGTACGAATAACAAAATAAACACTTCTATGACTTCTATAAAGTCAATTTAAAATTATAAATAACACCATATAATAATTTAGAATTGTTTTAGAAATGAGGTGCTAAGCTTAAAAGTATAAATCTGTCTCATACTCTTAAACCAATAACATACTTATTACTAGATTGGTTACTTAAAGCTAGAGAAGCGGAAGAGCATCTTTCAGTTTCCGACTCCGGTGTATTTAAATTGCCTGGCATGTCGTTGCGGTGGTGCGTGGAAGTACAAAAACTGTATGACGAGAGATGAATGTGGCTGAAATTCTGACAAGATGTTTTCAAGCCCCGACACCATTATGCAGCCACATGTTTACAACAAGTGTTCCCTATTTGTCAAACAAACAAAGTGCTCTAATATATGTGCATCTTAACAGCTACTGTTATATTGTCTTCCTTCATTTTATCGCGCACCTAAAATCTCAGTGTAATGGAATGGAATTAGATGAAATATCGGTCCTGGAGTTCAACAAATATCTTCGTCTTATTCAGTAGATTCCCTTACTTCACTTCACCTCACTTCACTTCACTTCACTTTTACTTCAATTTATTTATTTTGCTTTACTTCACTTCACTTCGTTTATTTATTCCGCTTCTCTTCACGTAACTTCTTTTCTTGAATATGCATTGTTATTCCTTAATGTTAGAAATATGAATGATATACAGTAAGATTATATTCTTAAAGAGAAATAATCTATTCGCGTAGGCTTCCGCGGCTGGTGAACATGGTGTGTAGATAAGCTTCAGGGCTTCTACCGCGTTGTCTTGCTGTTATTGGCTGACGTTTGGACTGCTGTGTTGCGGCCATCTTCAGAGCAGTTGTTGGATAAGGAAATAGTCTGCCAGCTCTTATATATATAGTAGTCTCGATGGGGGGGAATACTTGCTGTGATACCAGGTCTCCACATGTACGCGGCGCCCCCCCTTCATCCGGACATCGGGCACGGTATCAAGGTCACTCTTTCGGACCTTATGAGGACCAGTATTTAATATGAATACGCCCCTTCATACAGACCTCAACCGGATTGGACAACGTAGGACCAATCAGTTGCCAGAAGGAGAACCTACTACCTATCACAGCAAGTACTCCCCCCATCAAGACTACTATATATATATAAGATATATAGACTATTTATATATCCATATATATATATATATATAAGAGCTGGCAGACTATTTCCTTTTCCAACAACTGCTCTGAAGATGGCCACAACACAGCGGACCAAGACAACGCGGTAGAAGCCCTGAAGCTTATCCACACACCAGAAATAATCTATGTTTATAGCAATGTTTGCTTAGTTAATTTCGTTTTGAAATTGTGATATGTTTTGAGGTTATGACGTACAACATCAGTGTATCACAAATATGAAATACTAATATTAACTTATTAGTATTCCATCTTCATAACCTGGTCTTTATTTCGTTACTAGTGTTATCGCCTGTAGGAGAAGGGAAAACCTGACCTTACATGAAACTTAGAAAATAGACTAATGGAATTGAATTAGATGAAATGTCGGTCCTGGAGTTCGGCAAATATATGCATCTTATTCGAGAGATTCCCTTACTTCACTTCACTACACTACACTTCACTTCACTTTACTTTACTTCACTTCACCGTCCACACCTGTGGAATAACGGTTAGCGCGTCTGGCCGCGAAACCAGGTGGCCCGGGTTCGATTCCCGGTCGGGGCAAGTTACCTGGTTGAGGTTTTTCCGGAGTTTTCCCTCAACCCAATATGAGCAAATGTTAGGTAACTTTCGGTGCTGGACCCTGGACTCATTTCACCAGCATTATCACCTTCATCGCATTCGTACTCTAAATAACCTAAGCTGTTGTAAAAGCGTCGTAAAATAACATACTAAAGTAAATAAAATTTACTTCACTTATACTTCAATTTATTTTACTTTACTTCCCTTCACTTCACTTCGTTTACTTTATTCCACTTTACTTCTCTTCACGTAACTTCTTTTCTTGAATATATATTGTTATTCCTTAATGTTGAATATGAATGATATGTAGGCCGATATTCTTGAAGAGAAATAAAATCTGTGTTTATAAAAATGTATGCTTAATTGATTTCGTTTTGAAATTATGGTACGTTTTGAGGTTATGACGTACAGCATCAGTGTGTCACAAATATGAGATACTAGTATTATTGGTATTCCATCTTTATACACTGGTTTTCTGTTTCGTTACTAGTGTTGTCACGTGCAAGAGAAAGGAAAACCTCACCTTCCATCAAACTTAGCAAACAGTGGAATGAAAAGCAATGCAAGAAACCATAAAACAAGTACGAGAAAAGACGTGAGAGAGATTAATCTGGATTCAGTATTACGGTTGGGAAAACATCTCCTAACTGTTCTTTCCTTAGTAGAGGCTATTTTGACGTAGCAAGTTTCTTAATCTTGTAACCAGGTAACAGTATTTCATATTTATACCCCAATTTTATGAAGAGAATATGTTAGATTTTAAGGAAATTATGTTTTAAACATTTTCTAACATCTTACAAACTTCTAAGTCCAGTGTACAATTCACAGGAATATTCAGCAATAAACAAGACGATACTTTACATTCAGTATTCAAAACATGTAGTCTAGGTTCCAAAACGAAAAAACAAAATGATATTCCATATTTATACCTCTTCTTCTATTGAAAAATTATACAAATAATCTTTTTTGCAAATTGTAACTTCGTCGACAGTAAGATACAATATTTATGAATTCAAATAACTCGAACATAAATCTATTCATTAACAAAGAAGAGGTGTGACCTCTGGCAGAATTTTCTTCAGATTCAGTATGTGTATCTGAACTGTATTTGAAGTTCGATTCGAAAAGTTGGAAGCGTAAAGACTAGCGGATTTTGCGTAGTACCTGCCTCTGAGGTCTCCTCCAGCCCCACTACTTCACTTCCAAGACTGGAAACATGGCGCAATTTAGAAAATGAGGGTTTACGACAAGGAGGCTGGCCACTTTTATAGTACGCCCCCTGCTGGGATAAGAAATAGACCGGGACTGCAAGGAACACACTACTACTTGATCAGTCAGGAGTCCTTTCTTTCAGATTAGTGAATTACAAAGTGGGTCCATTTTGAACTTTAAAATTAGATTTTGCTAATAAATCGAATATTAATTCTATTAAGACTGTAGATGTTAATTTATCTTCTCTTTAAGGTTCTTCCCATTCACCTCGAAGCTGGTCTGGGTTGGAACACACACATTGAACATCTTGTTAATAAAATTAGTAAAGGAATTTTCATGTTGCGAATTCTTAGACGAACATTATCCTACAAATCTTTAGTTACGGTTTCATTATGCACATACAAGGAAGAATCAATAAGTTTCCGGACTGCACTGAATGTTGGCAATACACACGACATAGGAAACGGAGAAGTCATCTAGAATCACGGAAACTCCTAGAAACTATATTAAATGCATCACTCTAAAGGTAGAGAAGAAGATTAGCCATAAGGCGTATGTTGTGAGATTCCAGGAAAAATCGCAATAGGTCCTCGACATGTTTGCACAAAATCACGTGCAGAAGCTCAGTTCTTAAAGAAAATCTGACACTTTTTGATAGATCGATTCAACAAGCATGGAAGCAGTGATCTTCAGTGATACAAGCATGTATGTTTAACGATACAATAAATTTATTTATTTATTTATTCATTTATTTATTCATTTATTCATTTCTTTATTTATTCATTCATTCATTTATTTATTCATTCATTTATTCATTTATTTATTTGTTTATTTATTTATTTTGCTAATAATTGTAACATAAAATATAATATAAACAGAAAAAACTTTAGCTCACCCCTGAAAGAGTAGAACTCGTGCTCAGGGGCGGATTCCTGAATTGAAATCAAGAAGTAGGCCTATATAATACAATTTGTCTTATGTCTACTACGCAATAAGAATATATAAATTTAAATTTACAATTTTTAAATTTTTATAAAATCCATACATAACTTTCTAAATTTAATACTAGAACTATTAGAATTGACAAGACTGGGATATATTTTGATTGTACCTTGTATTCTTCAACTCTTAACATACATTCTTCAATGGAATACGCGATCTTTATTATCTTTTATTTTCAATTTTTTCACACATTAATCAGTGGGATACGCCGTCTTTATTGTCTTTGTTTTTTCAGCATATATTCTTCAGTGGAATACGTCCTTCTTATTGTCTTTGATTTTTGAACTGTTGGCACGCGTTATTCAATGGGATACGCCATCTTTATTTTCTTTGATTTTTTTTTAACTGTTGGCACAAGTTCTTCAATGAAATACACCATCTTTATTATGTTTGATTATGTTGGCAGAATGCTGTTGTTATCTGTTGATAATGTACACATGGTGGCATTAGGTGCGCTTGATTTGTGGTTTGAAACTAATCCGTGTTATGGTAGCTATCAATTTTGTAATTACCGGTAATTTATAGGGTTCGGTTCTACAAGAACCACTCTGTATTTCACTTGCATGGATGTGCGTGCCGGTGTGTCAGGGTGGTGTTTCCTTTGCGGTACGGGCTGCACATTCGAGACTTCTATCGCGTGTCTAACGAAATAAATATAATACCAGGAAGCCTCCGCGTCACTTTCAAGACGACTGTTTGTGAAAGCAAATTAAATTATCCGCCTTCGTTAAAATGAAATTAAATTAATATCTAGCGAACTGGTAGCCCTGCTGACAACAAGAAACGTGTGTCCACATAATAGGTTCTCTCGACGAATGACATCCGAGGCAGCGATATTACATTACAGAACGAGAACGACCTAGTTCTCATAGAACTCCGCGTGAATTTTCGTATTGACTCTACTGCTATATGTGTATACTATAGGCCTACATAAATTAGAGAATGAAACTTTCTGTCAGGACTTCCCAACAGTTTTTTAAATATTGTGTTACGTTTCAAGCCGTAAGGTCGCGGTTTCGATTCCCGATAGGTTCGTGGATTTTTTTCCATTCATCTTGGTGGGTTGTCAGGAAACTGTCTTCCCTTTTCACGATAATCCTTTACTCAGGCACTTTATTTTTATTGTTTTAAGAGAATTTTTTTCTTTATTGGTTCTATATTTATGCTTTGTAATGGATTTTCTTATTATTTGCTGGTAATTCGATTTTTTATTAATATAAGGTATTATATATAAATATAATAAATTAATTATTTAAATAAAATAACCTAATTTACTAAAGAATAGGGTTATTCATATTATAATAATTAATTTATATAAAATACAGATTATCTATAAATAATACAGCATTATTGTTGAAAGATAGAGGTGTGTATGTATACATATATATATATATGATTTATATTAATATAAATCTAAATTATTCGAATATATATTACTTATATAAAAATATATTGCTGTTAAATCGATTTATCAATAATTGGTTATTCAAAATAGGACGTGGCCCGCCATTTTTTTCTCGCAAGAATGCAGTGTGACTTAGTACGCAGCCAACTTGAGAGAACTGGACAGAGTTACGCAATAATAGATCAACCGACAATTTGAACAAAAAAAAAAAGAGATATTTGTACAAATCTGTTGATGGCAGGCTAATTTAACTCAGAAAGAATCAAGAATGCGATATCTGAATTTTGCTGCTATTTATAAGCAAAAATTCGTTTATTACATAAAATTCATTTATTCATTTTGTTTTGAAATATTAATTCAACTGCTGATCTCTTATTAAAAATCGGCTAGCCTTTTTTGGTATTATTTGTGCTATTTTTTTTCAATGCCTGTTGAGTCATTCTATCAAACAGTGTTAGATTATCTTTAAGAACTGAGCTTCTAAATGTGATTTTGTTCAAACATGTCGAGAACCTATTGCAATTTTTCCTGGAATCTCACCATATACGCCTTACGGTTAGTCTTCTTCTCTGCCTTTAAAGTTATGCATTAAGTTTAGATTCCAGGCGTTTCCCTGGTTGTACATAACTTTCCCGTTTCCTATGCCCTGTGTGTTGCCTGCATTCAAAGCAATCCGGAAATTTATTGATTGTTTCTTGTATTTGCAACTCGCCGCTGCATATCGTTATTATTAATTGTTATTTGTCTGAATTCAGATTTATTTAAAATTTAATTTAATTTATTTAACCAGCTAGCTAGTGAGTACAAATTAAAATTATAAAACAAAAATGTTTCCAGCTACTACCGTAAGAGCCAGATTCGTGTACGGTGTGTCTTAGCCAACAATATAACAGAAAATTTACAAAGACAGTTTACTAAATACAGTAAATAACTTAATTCAAACCAATAAATAACACACCGAAAGAAGAAAGAAAAAAAGACAGAAAAACACATTTAATATAAATTGAGAAAGAAAAGAAGACAGGAAAACACATTTAATATAAATTGACAATCAGACTGAAGCCAGTGATATTCAATAAAAACATGAATTAGTCGACAGAAATAAAAGGTAAAAAAATACACACATTTGTTAATATAGTATATCATGAATACTTTTATAAATTTCTTTTTTAAAAGGTTCAATTTTAAAATATTTCAAATTTGGAAAATGGTTTGTAATTTTATTATAAAGTCTTGAGTCGAAACTAGCACCATGTTTAAGAGCTACACTTGTATGAAATTTAGGCTCAATTAATGGGAAAGTAGTCTATTGTCTTCGAGTACGATATTCATGTCGATTAGATAAATCTTTCTGTTCCTTATTCGATTATAATCGTTCGTCTCCCCCGCTATGATGTATGGTATACATTAATTCAAAAAATAAAATAAAAGTAATTGTTAATAATACAACACAAAAATTGCATTAAATTAATTAAACTCTCAGCATATTCAAAATCCTTACAAATAAGATCTAATGCCCTAAAAATCTAATTATCACGTTTCACGCAAATTCAGAGATCCTATGAATCCTTCCGTTACTTTTTATCAAATCTTAACCATATCTAAGCCACCTATCGGTACACCTCCACTATGTAGAAAACCATTATGTAGAAGTAACAGTAACATTTCATAATAAAAGCAATTCTATACAGTTTCTAAAAAAAGAGAATCAGTTGCTACAAATCGAGTTTCCGACACAATAGCATAACGACCATTTTAACGGTTGAACTATTCGTTACACTTGAAATATCGCACCGTTATTATGTATGTCGCACTGGGAGCTGGCGGTTATGAAACATGAAACCCAATTGTTCTTCTTCAATTGAACATTGGAATATTCCACATTCTGCGGCTATTACAGAAGATATTTTACACAGACTTTGTTAGAAATGTCAAAATATTTCACAGTTTAACTCGACAGCGACAAGCTTGTGCGTTAACGCCATCAGCCGGACAGTGAAAAAACACGCAAACATAATTTTGCAACCCTGTCAGCTGCCGTGTTTGTCACTCACAATTCCTGCTGTTTACTTATTGCGAAATGCTGTTGCAACTTCACTTTTAGTTATTTAAACCGGAATGGTAAATATAAACCGCAGACCTAGCTAATTTTATTGTATGTTTATTTTTTGTTTAAAATTCACAGGCATCAGTAGATTTTGCTTGTTTAAATTGCATGTTCCAAATCTTTACCTGTACAAATCTAATCAGTTCTGGTCGATCTGGACATTTTTATCGGTTTGTCGAAATTTAAAATATGCACTTTTTATGTTGATTGAAATCACGTAGAATAGACAAAGAAAAAATTATCCACATTTTAGCATACCCTTTTTCATCCAATAAATTATAGGAACATATTCTATAATAATAATTTTGTTAAAATACATTTCGTAAAAAGAACATAAGACATTTTGAAGTTTTAAGATAATTATGTATTCTTTCATCTCTAAAGGATATTTACTAAACCAATAAGTCATTCCAGAAATAACATTACTGACAGAATTGTTGTTAGACTCAACCAGTTGTCTTTATTACTACATAGTTTCCGACCATCGTTATCTGCCCCCTACCAAATATTTCGAACTCAATAATTCCTTTTCAGCCTCAATGAATGTCTAGAACTGTATTCCTAGAGTGAGTTTTCTATTCTTTCATCTCTCCCCACTAGACAGCGCTGTTACTTACTTTCACAATTTTGAGCCTTTTGTGGGACAGTTTATTTGCACTTGCAGTCCAGTGTTGTCAACTCAACATGAATTTTAAGGAACCCGGAGGTTCATTGAAAGAAATATTATAACCAAGTATTATCTTTTCCTTAAGATTAATCCAGCGTCATTAAATCTATTAAATTAAATCCATTTGAAGAAGTAATAATTAATCTTACAGTATTATAAGCAATATTCCAAAGACATGACACTGTTTCGGAAGTTCTGGCAACAACACCTATTGCATTTGGCCTGCTGTTTGATGTAGTTACCAGAAATAAATTACTGCAAGGCGTTAATTTTCAAGAACGACCACCACCAGCACTGAAAGGGCATAGATCCGATGGTCCGACAATACTACTATTATTTATTATTTATTACAAAAACTGCCCCCACTGAGGGTAGCCATTACGGATTCAGTATATCCTCAAAAAAATTAATATACATATGTAAACATAAATATTAAATTTAAAAAAAAAGGAAATAAAAAAGGACATGAAAAATTACAATTTCTATTAATGTGGCGCCATGTGATTAATTAGGATTTGGTAGGATTTTTTTGATACAATTATCACAATGTCTTCCCTCAGGGATGTTGTCAGATCAAACTGCCATCGGAATTCTTCGAAAATGGCTGGTATAGTCCCTCGAACACCTATGAGCAAGCCGAATACCTCAACGTGAATTAAGGCATATTTCAGCTTGAAATAGTTGACTGTAGGCTCATAGATAGACTTCTTCTCGTGGTGGACCTCGGCTGACTGATGACATTCTACTTCTAAAAGTATCGTGGGTTCCATAATGATGCCTTGTTTAGTGTCAGCATAGTACGCTAAAATATCTACTCGTCTCATTGACCCATTTTCAGCTAGACAGGAGATTTCTTCTTCTACTGTCCAGCCCTTGTTTCTTAATGCGGCAGCAATTTTGGATCTTATAAGATGATGTCTAGAGTTCCTGAAGAGCAATCCCTGTTCACAGAATCACAAGACGTGTGCTGCTGCTGCTGCTGCTGCTACTACTACTACTTCTACTATTACTACTACTACTACTGCTACTACTACTACTACTACTACTAGTACCACTACTACGGTTACTACTACTACTGCTACTACTGCTTACCACTACTGCTACTGCTACTACTACTAGTACTACTACTACTACTACTACTACTACTGCTACTACTACTACTACTACACCACTACTGCTACTACTACTACTATTACTACTACTACTGCTACTGCTACTACTACTGCTACTAACTGCTACTGCTACTACTACTACTGCTGCTGCTACTACTACTACTACTACTACTACTACTACTAGTAGTACCACTACTGCTACTACTACTGCTATTACTACTACTACTACTGCTACTGCTGCTACTGCTACTACTACTATACTACTACTGCTGCTACTTCTACTACTATTACTATTACTACTGCTACTGCTGCTACTACTACTGCTACTACTACTACTGCTACTACTGCTAGTACCACTACTGCTACTACTACTACTTCTACTACTACTACTGCTACTACTGCTACTGGTACCATTACTGCTCCTGCCACTGCTACTGCTACTACTATTACGCTACTACTACTACTACTGCTACTACTACTAGTACCACTACTGCTACTTCTACTACTACTAGTACTACTGCTACTACTACTACTACTGTTACTGCTACTACTACTAGTACCACTACTGCTACTACTACTGCTACTACTACTAGTACCACTACTACTACTACTACTACTTCTACTACTACTTCTACTGCTACTACTACTATTACTACTATTAGTACCACTACTGTTATTGCTACTACTACTAGTACTACTACTGCTACTACTACTAGTACTACTACTACTACTACTACTGTTACTACTACTGTTACTACTACTGCTACTACTACTACTATTACTACTACTACTTCCAGTGCTAATATTATCACTATCACTGTTAACCCTTAGTGAGACGCGCTAAATCTTGTAACGCATGTCGGTGTCGGTTTTTTGCCGCATGTAACCATTAGGCTCTCTCTTGTGCTGTTGTCATCTTTTCTCATTATTCAACAGCTGCAACAAAAGAAAAGAATATAAAATACAAAACTTTTTGAGTTGCTTTACATGACACCGCAAACCGCACATCTCTAGGAATAATAATTCCTGTGAAATTAGAATTTGAAATCAGGAAGGTTTTATATGGACACCCTGTACATTCATTCGTTTGGTACGCGCAATACTCCATAACGTCTCACCCTTGAAGCACGCCTCTTCCAGTCTGTCCCAAGAACTTGAAATTAGAACACAGCATACGAAAAACAAGAAATAAATTTCGAGCACAAGAACATTTCTCCGTTATTGAAGATGCTGGTTTCGACGCAAAGTCTCGTATTATTTCACTTCAGTCCTCAATCTTGGCCTCATCGCCGTGGCATATACTGCTTCCAGCCTCTTCTCGGTGAACAGGCACTGCCAATCTCAATTTTCTTGATTGTGGTGATCAATACAAAGTGTGCAGCTTTCGTAATCCAATTTTCCACCGTCTCTCGATAGTTCTCTCTCGAGGCCAAATACCCTGCTGCGCAAATCTTCAAAATGCTTTCGATGTGCAGTAGCCTATATATTTACAGCAAAGCAGAAGACAAATGTTGGCTCTACTGTATGCACTAACTAAAGCATGCTTCTTCTGTGTGGTAAAGAAGTCTGACAGTCATGGTTTCGAATTCTGTCAAGTGTTTGGAGGTTAGTTAATACGACGTCCATTTCACATTATGGGATTCTAACTCCAGTTAAGGTGTATTTTATTGGAGGAAATGTTAAAACTATTATCCAAAAGTTGAACTTGAATCTTATCACATGTAATGTTTTATATTATAATATATGATGTGGTATGGTGAAGAGTGTGTTGTTGAACACGACACGCCACATTTGATATGATATTGTGACAGCGACGTGAGGTTCGAACTCACGACCAGCGTCCATAGAGCAGATCGCGCGGGCTACGTGAAGCACTGAGGACGGCGCGCGGCGGAGAGAAGAGTTGCGCGATAGGAGATTGCGCGCAGCTGCTACTTACGGAGTGAAGGGGGAACGGACCCTCCCGACTCTTCCAGAAGCCCGAGTGGAAAATCGCGAAGCTGAAGTTTCTCGGTTACGTTGCTGTGGTTATAAATTACGGACGCGAAGGAGTATGTGTGTGATTCATGATTAGTTTCAGTTGGTTAGTCAGCCTTGAGTAATTGAAGAGTCTTGTGTACCGGAGTTCGACCGAGGTGCGTCCGCAACTGTGTCAGCATCCGAAGGCCTGAGTTCGAGTGCAGTGGACCCAGTTGGAGGGACCTGAGTTCGAGTGCAGTGGACCGCAGACCACCAGTGAACTGTCTCTGAAGGTCTATGGTTGATATGTGAATACAGTGATTATAAGAATGTGAACTGAGAACTGAGTTCTGATTTGTAAATATTGTAAATATTAGTTAAGATTAATAGTTCATTGTTTTTTAGAGTTAAATTGACATTGCCTCATATTAACGAATACTGTGTTGATGAAAATCCTATTGTTGATAGCGTTTAGGTATTGTAAAAATGAATTATTGTTGGAAGAATAAAACTATTGTTGAGTTGAAATAAATTTACAGTATACTTGACTGATTGTCATTCATCCATATGAACCAGGTGGAACCGGGTTCGATTCGGCAGAGCCGTTGTCATAGGACAAGTTACCTGCGATGATGATGGAGATTCGTTTTTCCAGGAAAGCTTTTTCCAAGAAAAACCCCCATTGAGCAAATGCCCAACGCAAGTCTTAAATTGAAGATACGTTGGAATCGAACCGGGGTCCAGGATTTACACCAGCATTACGACCACACGTCTTCATCTCATTCAGACGTTAGAAATAAATATAAAGTAATTACATAATTAAAATGACATTTGATAAAGGGACATTCGTGTTTGATAGAAGAATAATCGTTTAAAAATAATTTAAATTGTATTTCAATAATTTAAATGCGATGATTTTTCCAGAGACCACTCATTTGGTGCAATGACAATTCCTTTAAAATGTTTCTGAAATTTTATTACATGCAACCATAGTTTAAAACATTGACATCATTTAGAAAACTTTATTTTACTTGCTATATGTTTCATTGAATTATGGTAATAAGTTAATTTTAAACGTATTGAGTAAATGGCGCTTGGCCCACTATGGTTCTGAACCCTTCAAATAACTTAAATAAAAATATATTAAAATATTATATTATATTTTTGTTCAGAAGTTACTGTAATAAATTATAGCATTATTTCTAGAGAAACTACAATTTCAATGGTGAAATAATAATTAATTATTCTTTTCCGATATTACTTCAGTACAAACACAGCTAAGCTAACAACATTTATAAATTGGTTTCTGTCAGGTTCCTGCGCTTGTCAGTCAGTATTTTTTGTAGGCAGAAAATGACCTCTTTACATTGCAAGAAGCTATGGGTGCAAACTTGAATTAACCATTTTCTTTTATTTCGTTTTTTTTTTTTTCCTTTTCCTTCTTCAACCCTGATGCCTGAAACTAAAATAGGGATTATAAAAATCGAGAAACTTAGGTCCCCACTCAAACCATTTAAACATACATTTAAACTGAATATAATGTATATTATAGGCCTATGCACGATTAAGCTAAACATTGCATAAATATGCATTATGCATGTTTTTATCCCCAAAAAGGCCAAAAGATGCAAATATACACGGAAAAAGTATACATATTTGGAACCAAAAAGCAATGAAATAGATAAGTACTAAGTTTGAGTTATGTCCTATGTTCCTATAAAAACATGCATTTGCATGGAATTCTCGTCTCTAATTATATTATACAGTGTTTTCGTAGCTCGGCCGGACCGTTCCGCGGCCTTGGACTGGGTGAAGATTGGCGCGCCTGCTGCCAGAGTAGCGCTGTAGCTACCGCTGACGCGCCAGTCAGGTCCGGCCGAGCTACGAACGCACTGTATTATATTATATTATATTATATTATATTATATTATATTATATTATATTATATTATATTATATTATAACATTACATTATATGATAAATTACATTACATTACATTATATTATATTATATTATATTATATTATATTATATTATATTATATTACATTATATGATATTACATTACATTACATTATATTATATTATATTATATTATATTATATTATATCTATGGAAATATATTACATTACTTTACATTAAAATACTATATTATATTATATTATATTATTATATTATATTATATTATATTATATTATATTATATTATATTATATTATATTATATTATCCCCGCACTGTGACGTCGTGGTCTAAGGTATTCCGCCTAGGACTCGCTTTACGGAATGCGCACTGGTTCGAGTCCTCATGGGGGAAGAAATTTTCTCATGAAATTTCGGCCAGCGTATGGGACCGGTGGCCACCGGGCATCGTGATGAACTTGTGGTAGCTACGATAGGTAGCGAAATCCAGTTATGAAAGCCAGCTATAACGGCTGGGGAATCATCGTGCTAACTACACGATATCCCCATTCTGGTTGGATGATCGTCCACCTCTGCTTCGAGATGTGAACCTGAGGCCAGCAGCCGGCTGGTTGGTCTGGGCCATTCAAGGCTGTGGCGCCACAGATTATTATTATTATTATTATTATTATTATTATTATTATTATTATTATTATTATTATTTATTATTTATATTATATTATATCATATTATAATATTATATTATATTTTATGTGATAATATCCTTCATTTTTTTTTTTTTAAAAAAACATGTTTTTCTAAGATTTTTTAACCGGTAGGTATATCTTTTTGTAAACTACCTCCTAATGTAAGAAATGCACCATGATCATCAACAAATTTTTGTACCTTTCATTTGACGACAATTCATTGATAAAGTTCTTCTAACACCCCTCCATGGCTTCCTTTTAACCCCTTAACGTAGAAATAAATTCTTCTTCTAATTGAGACTTTGGGCATATTATATTAATTAATCTTCGAAAGATTATTTTTCAGAAACTGTTCCAACAGGTTATGAAATATGAGACTTGTACTCTGCAATGAAAATAAGGTAGATTGTAGTTTGAACAAAATTTAAGTCATTTGTTTTATATTGATAGTTGCTGGATTAAGTTCTTAGATGAGTCAACTATTATTTTTTATCCCATTAGCTGCGTTCTTTTAATGGCTACAGATGAGCACGACAACGAGGCTGCCATCTTGTTACAAACAAATGACAGATGCTTGCGTAATGACGTTGGAACGTTTCCAATATTCGTGTCCCCTCTTTTAACTCGCCCTGACTTCGCTTCCTCTATCTCTTCTTTGCCTTTTTTCAATATCCCCACTCTATGAGAGTAAATTTTTTGTTCCCCCGTCTGCGATTCGGAGTATAGATAACGTCTTATAATTGTTTTTGTGCTCGTACCCATGGAAACAAGCATTACTAGATTTTTTATTCCCATGTGGCCATGGAGCCGGTAGGGTAGCTAAGTTGGTAGAACAAGTGGCTTAGGACTGAAAGATTCGTGATTCAATTCCATGTAGTAGCGGGATTTTTCTCCTGGCTAAAATTAACGGTCCCGGGTTCGATCAGCTTTCTGTGAAATTGAACAGCAGATCTTTCCCGAAGGTAACGTGGTGCCGAACAGTCTATCTCAGACTAGTGCAGCGGTTATGAAAGCAAGGAGCTCTACCTTCATGTCCCCACGCGCCTTTGGCATCTAATAGTGATACTTTCACTCTTTATTATTTTAAAAGTAGAACTACATTTTTCTCCTCACTAGATATAAGATGTAACTTGAGAATTGACGTCACATAAAAATACAACTCTCCTATCGTCCTTATTTTGCAAAATGCCTTAATCTTAGTTTGCCGTGTTTAAATGAGCATCTAATCAGGAAAAAATGCTCTTACTCTACGCGCATCTGACCCCTTAGCTGAACCGCGCCGATGCAACCAGCAACTCATTACTCCTTAGCGGCAGCGGGCCGTCGCGATGCAAGTCCTAAGATATCATTATTATAAAAATACGAGAAGTTTGAATATCATCATATACGTATAACATTCATGGGAGGAGTGATTAGTGGGAGTAAGAAGAATAAATTGCATCAAATTTGCTATGATATGGCGTTATTAGCTGAAGAGAAAAGGATACTAAGGGATATGCTGAATGACAGCTGTGGGTAATATGGAATGAAGATAAATGGCAACAAGATGAAGACCATGGTCATAGGAAGAAAAGTAAAAGAAGGTAAACTTGCGAATTCTAAATGAGGCAGTAGAGCAAGTGGACAGCTTCAGATATTTGGGATGTACTATATGCAATAACATGAGCTGCTGCCAAGAAGTGAGAAGGAGGATAGCAGTGACCAAGAAAGCTTTTAATAGAAAAAGGAGCATCTTCTGCGTTCTTCGAGAAAGAACTAAGGAAGAGACTAGTGAAGTTCTTTGTGTGGAGTGTAGTATTGTATGGGGCAGAAACATGGGCATTACGACGAAGTGAAGAGAAGCGAATAGAAGTATTTGAAATGTGGGTATGGAAAAGAACGGAACGTGTGAAGTGGACAGACAGAATAAGAAATGAAGTTGTGTTGGAAAGAGTGGGTGAAGAAAGAATGATGCTGAAACTGATCAGGAACAGAAAAATGAATTGGCTGAGTCACTGGTTGAAGGATGAAGTGGAAGCAATGGTGAATGGGAGAAGAGTTCGGAGCAGAAGAAGATATGAGATGATAAACGGCATTAAGATATGTGGATCATATGCGGAGACTAAGAGAAAGACAGAAAATAGGAAAGATTGTAGTGAAAGACCTGCCCTTGGACAGAACACTATGGATGAATTAATGTGGAAGTATTACATTCAAGTTATTACTAGCGACTTGAGCAGCGAATGCTGCATTTATATTCCTACACTGCTTACGATATTCATTAAAAGTATAAGTTCTTTATTATTTGTATGATATGCTAAAAGATTGTCAGCAAGCGATAATCTACGATTATTTGAAACGAAGAAATTAATGTCCTTTAAAGGGACACTGAACTTTATACTCCCAGGGAGCTCATAACAGTACTATTAAAAACCGCAACTCAAAATATCAAATGCTTCCCAATATACGAGGGAAGGAATTTTGTCCACCACTGCAGCAGACGTCACACTGCCTCACCCGTGGCTTACGCTGTATAAGCTCGCAGCTGCTTAACGCTTTGTTGTGAATAAAATAACTGTATTTTTTGCTATTTGGACATGAATTATAGTGAACGTGACGTGATTATTAACACTAAAGCAGGAATGGATTTGCTGCGGTGTTGTGCAGCAGTGTGACGTCACATGCATGACCAATATCGACATTAGAGATATTACTTGGAAACCATTAGTCGTAGAAAGATCTTGTTTTCGCCATTGTGTGTACAATTAAATGCATGTTATTTAGAGTATATAATTCCAGAAAATGATTTTTTTAGTTCAGTACTCCTTAAAATTACGTCTTTTAACGATTGTTTTTCATACACATCATAACCTACAAATATTCAGACCCATACAATCACACGACCAGTTAAACGTTCCGGATTTCATAAATTCCACCCCTGTCATCGTCTTCTTTCCTTTTCTTTTATTATGGATAATACATTTTGTGTGTAATTCAGAGAACTTAAGCTCGATAACCCACTGAGTGCACATTAAATAATTCCATTTAAGTAGATCTTTTGAATAATAGTGTAAGAAAATAAACTGCATAGGATAATATCATTCTCGGTATGAAAAAGTAACTCAATTGTAGAAAACGTAACATATAGGCCTAATGAGAAATTATGTTTCATCTTCCTGGCATTTAACCGTCCAGTATATTTTCCAACGCTCGTTTGTTTCTGTGAAGTCTACCCGCCTTTGTGTCGATCTCATAAGCTGGGTTGTGGACAGGACGTGGCCATCATATATAAAAATGTTTCTTTCTCTCCTTTCGACACCTGCCAATACTAAACTTGAAAGCAAAAGAACTTCAGGAGTGAGGGCCTTGTCAGATGCGGATTTCAAGAGATTTTATTGGCGTAATATTGTTATAAAGGCCATCAAACCGTCAGGTAATCTATCATAATATTTTAATGAAATTATTTAATTCCAGCTTCCTGTGTTAATCTGTTGGTTAATTTGATATTAACACGTTAATCGTTAAGAATTAAGAATCATTTGATCGCAAAAAAATATATAAAACTAGAATTAAAGTAAATATTTAGTACAGCAATGTATGAAAACCTATTTAGTCTCTATGGAAATCTACCGCATCAAGTGATAATAGAATTAGAGAAGGCTCTGACATACCGTAAGCGCCCTATATACGTAAATACTTATAGGAGACTTACTCTGTACAGATTTACTTCAGTGAGGTTTGTCTGAATTGGGTATATATTTTAATTCAACTTTACGCTAGACCTAAATGATATTTTATCTAATCACATGGGCACACACTTACAAATCAGTTTCATGTAGACATATGTGATTTTTAATTTTGTACTTAATTTAAACTGATTAACTGTTCGGCAATCCCTGACATGACGAGGTAAGGAGTTCCATAGGCGACAGACTGATATAGTGAAATACGTTGAATAGAAATAGTGACAAGGAATGGCTACTAAGGCCTGATGTTGATTCCGTAACGTTTTAATGTATTCAAAGCGAGTTATCAGATATTTTGGAGTACAAGTGAATAATATTCTAAAGATAATAGATAGGCTAAATAATGTAGGCTTACTATTCTCTGTTCCTTACGCGGGCCCATGAAAGAGTTTCTATAGATGGCGTTACATGAACAAATCTACGAGTATTGTAGATGAAGTGGCCACACACATAATAGGCACGTTGTAGTCTCCATGTTAGATTGATAGTTATACTAGTAGGCCTATTTGTCAAGAGAAAATCGCAGTAATCAAAATGGTGCATCACTAGGGATTGAAAAATATTTCCTTTTATGGTAAAAGATAATTTCACATTTATTTTAGAGAATTGAGCAACGAAAACACTTTCTCATAGATTTGAGGTACTTGATAGTTCCAATTTAGATCTCTGTCCATTAATAATTCAAGATTATTTACAGTGTTACTGGGCTTAATAAAGAACCCATTTATTGATAATCGTGTTATGGTTCTGTCGTTAAGTCTATTGAGAAAACGTGGATGTCCCATTACAGTTACCTGCAATTTTTTTCTGATTCAACCTCAATCCAAACTTTTGAGCCCATAGGTAAATAGAATTTAAGTCTTATGTCATTTCAGCCATTTCAACTACCGCGTTAGTTAAGCCTACTGTAGTTTATCAGGACGAAAGTGTATATAGATCAATATTGTATGTTGACAAGCGAATTGAATGGATAGCTAAATGACCGGAGGTCAGTGCTGTCATTCAACATTGTAACGCACTACAACCAAATAAATAAGTAAACAAACAAGCAAATAAGTAAACAATCAAATAAACAAATAACGCCTCTTTCAAAACACAACTTGGAGTAGGGTTAGTCGAAAACGTACGTGGAGTATTACATATTTATGTTACGAGCTAATCTTACGACGAATTCCAAAAAATTATATTACGAAACGCTAAGTTTGTGAATGAATTACGCTTAGCTGAAAAATACAATAATGCAAATGCCTCAACTGAAATGAAATTTTCTTCTTCAGCTTTCTAGGCTGGAAATAATCATGTTAAATGATATGTAAAATGTTTATACAAATATTTATTTATTGTGGGATTAAAGTATGTATTATTTCTTGCGAAAATACTTATAAAACAAATAGGTTATGTTTCAATGCTAATATCATTTATTCGTTATTTTTCCTCTATTTTCACTAGAATTTTGACCTGCCGTTGCTTTAAATCATTTCATGAATTTTCAGAAAAGAGTGCTCCATGCCTGATTCTCTCCTAAACATTAAACTACACAATTTTGGTTATTCTTCAATTTGCTGTAATTGTCCAATTATAAACCAATCTTCAGAGTATAAATATTTAGGAATCATTATTGATAGACATCTGAAATGGGACAAATAAATCAACTACCTTTGTAGAATCATATATTACTTTGTTCAGTTACGAAATTACTTACCAATGGATATACTACGTATAGTAGTGGCAAAAAAAAAAAAACCGGACCGACCCTTGTAGGTAATACAAAAGAATCCTGTGCTATGTATTGTGTCAAACTGTGGTTATTTCAATATGGATAGTAAAGCCAGAGGTATGTACTGCTTTTTAATGTAAAAATACGCAGTTATCTTTGCCTAATAGAGGTAGAAATGTAATACTGATGCCAGATGAAAATAAAACTCTCAAAGTTTTTTTGTCTGTAAGTTTGAGGCACTGAAGGAAACAAAAGACGGTAAGAATCGAACAAATGCAATAAATTTCATTGTTATAATTAATTATACAAGATGGATGTGTTTTGTGACTAGAAAAATTTGAATCTGTGGCACTGAAATCAGCTAGAAGGGTCGGTCCGGTTTTTTTTTTTGCCACTACTGTACATTGTAACTTGCCTTATTTCAGTATATAACTCAATATGGAAAATTAGGATGGAGTAGTACTTATAAAACTAACCTTAATCCACTAAATTTATTACAGAGAAGAATAATTAAAATGTGTTTAAAAAACCTATTGGTTATCCTGCCGAAAAATTGTTTTTAGAATAATTTAAAATCTTGAAAATACGAACATCAAATTTATATCAATGCTTTATTAACTTTATACATAAAACCACACTTATTTCCGATCATCTACTCACAAACACAAAACCAGAGGCATGGATACAATAGTTTTTTTTTAATCCAAGTGTTTAACGAGCATTCCTTTCAACCATAGTACTAACACACTCTAGTATATACAGTCACGAAGCTCAATACGTAGTAAATATGCATACATAGATAGTTGCTAACCACTAGGATCGCTAATATCGCCTCATTACAGACAATGCGAAATAGTACCGGCACAGTCTATCGTTCCTAGCACCCTCATAACTCAAGCTTCGTAACTGTACATACTAGGCTGTGGTACTAATATCGGCCCTATAATTTATAACACATTAATAAAGAAAATCATCATCATCATCAACATCACGGGTTGAGCCGGTAGGCCCGTTCCGTCCCCATTAGAATTGTTCTCTCCAACGAAACCTAGGACGACCAACATTTCTCCTTCCTCTTGGAGCATACTGGAAAGCTTTCTTGGGGATTCGGTGATCCTCCATCCTTTCTAGATGTTCCATCCACCTATTTCGGTGATTTGTTAACTTTTGTGTTATTCCCTCTATCCCTAATTCTTTTCTGATATCTTCATTCCTCTTCCTCTATTTTATCTCCAACAGTTTGACATTTAAGAATGCATGTAAGCAATCTGTTATGAGTAACTGTTAAATTTTTAGATGCTATTTTATTTTTATATTTCTCATGAAAACATTTTCATAAAATTGTACGTATTTGCTAATACTTGTACAGGGACATCATTTATTTTTACTTGCATTTTTATTGTACCTGCATTTCTGAATGTACTTCACTCTCACCCCTTCACTAATGTCCTTGCTCCCGTCAGACACACAAACTTACGGCTGCTACTGCATTCGAAGTCTTCAAGCAGTGAAGTAAACACTGCAGAATATAGTGTGTTTCAGAAATATGGTTGCGTTTTCTATAGAAGAAAGAACCTATATTAATAATATCGTACTAAAAATTATATTCAAGAAACGATAAGTTCAATTTCAGAGAATATGCTTCAAAATGTTTTTAATAATATGCGTAAAGAATTGAAGCCTGCATTGTAATGAACGGCAACCATTTTCAGCAACTCGTTTAAAAAATTCAGATTAGCTTATTTTGAATTGAGGTGGCTAGAAGCAAAGGAATACTAGTGACATTTGTAATAACATGAGTTAAGTGCATCCAGTGTAAGCTAAAGTATCTAAAATTTTAGTGGCAAAGGGATATTTTAATCGCATCACATACTAAAATTTAAATAAAAATTTCACCGATTTTACGAAAGCTTAAATATTTAAACCTCATTTTCTCAAAAGTAACTTAAGTGCACTTACAGCTCTTTATTTATGACCCCCTCAATTTAAGTGCACTCTCTATATTGTATGTTAACATCAATAATTAATATCCTAAATAAAGCAGACATTACATAACGAACATAGCCGCCTAAAAAGTTGAGTTTTTGAAAAAAAAATGTTACTACTCTACTGTATTTTGATAAATTCCGTAAAAGTGATGATCAAACTGAAAATCGTAATATCGTATTTCCTACAACATAAATGGATACACTACTTTTCTCTCCTATACCTAGTAAAATGATTTGTTTACATATTGCATTAGTAACATCAAACTCCTGTAATGGAAGGGGGTAACAGTGTTTCCGAGTATAGCCAGGTTAATGTTAAAAATGTTGGTAAAAATAAAGTGATGTCCCTGTATATTTGGTATACTTTGTCCTTCAGGGCAACCCCTATTTTAGGGGAAGTTTGTTTACAAATATATACATGGATGTAAATTTATTATGTATATAATCCTTTCCTAAGTACGACAACACTCTCTTTCCTGGAAACACCAGAATTTTGTTAATTTACAATTTCTTTGCATTGTATTTTTCTGGCAGTAAACAATATTATTATTATTATTATTATTATTATTATTATTATTATTATTATTATTATTATTATTTTTATTATTGCTATTTTTTCTTGAGATTCTAAATCTGGCCATCGTACTGTAACTACATAATGCAATATTGAAACACGAGCGAACTTCAATTGTCTTGTATCCGTTGTACATTTCAAAAGAATTGTTTGCGTTGTTCACTTGTCTGTGCTCTGGTATCCTTGGTTACTCTAGAACAAAACAAACAGTTGGTAGTTGCGAGTTGTTAATTGCATATGCCTAATAAAAATTGTAATGGCAGCCTGACAGGCTAGCCCGGACGGTAACCGCTGTGCAGTCAGGGCTAATTGATGTAATGGCGGATTCCTGTTCGGCTGACGCTGAGCGGAGATGGCGCGCCGCACTGGGCAAACAAAAGCAAAACATCGCTCTATTGTAAAACCTTCAATTTTTTAAGTGGTCGACGTTTGGCGGTCAGGCGTTTATATTGTTAGCAAATCTACAGTCGTTTACACACACAAGGGAACCAGAACCAGACGAGAAAGACCTGTGTTTCGCTTGTTCTAGTCACCACACCTTGGTGTGGTGCAAGATTATATACAAAGTTTATGATGGAGGTCATTGTACTTTGGTTACAGTTCTTTATATTCCAAAGTAATTTAATTTGTCATTATTACCGCCTTTGCCATATTTTTTTTTTCTGTTTATCATATTCGTGATGATCATTTTTATACCTATCGTCATGATTCTAATCACCAGTATCAACATCATTATTTCGCTATCATCTTCATCGTCCTTATTTTGATTATAAGCTAATCTTAACCTACTCTTTATCATTTTCTTCATTTATTTGTTCAAATACATCTTTCTCTTTGGGTACATTTTTCTTTGCAACACCTTCCTATTCAGTTTCTTCTTTCTCGTTTCATCTTATCTTCATAATTTGATTTTTGTATTTCTCTTTTTCATTTCCTTTTTATTCTTTCGTCTCTTTTCATCTTCCTCTTTTTGAAGTTTATCATTCTCATATTCTTTTTTTCATCACTTTCTTCATCTTAATATCTCTTCACATACTTCTTCACGTTTTTCATTTTGATTTTATTCATCATCATCTTCTTATTCTTCATTTTCTCTCCTTTTCATTTGGTACTTGACGCTTATTCAAGTTTATCATTTCCATATTTCTCTTTTTCATCAGTTCCTCCTTCACAGTCTTCGTGTCTTTTCACGCTACTCATCTTCATGTTCATTTTGATCTAATTCATCACCTTCCTTTTCATATTTTCTTGCATCTTTTCATCTTCCTCCCTTTCAAATTTATTATTTTCATGTTTCTATTTTTAATCATTTTCTCCTTCATCTTTTTCGTCTCTTTTTACGTTCTTCTTCTTCATATTCATAATTTTGTCTTATCACCTTCCTCTTCATCATTATCTCTGTCTTTTCATCTGGCACTGTTTCATCATTTATCATTTTGATCGTTCTATTTTTGATCATCTTCTCCTTCATTTACTTCATCTCTTTTCATGTTCATCACTTTGATCTTATTCATCACCTTCTTCTTCATCATTTTCTCTCTTTTCATCTGTCATTTCATCAAAGTTATTATTATTTCTCTTTTTCGTCCCTTTCTCCTTCATCTTCTTCGTCTCTTTTCACATTTGACTTCTTCTTTTTCATTATTTGAATCTTATTCAACATTTTCCTCTACATCATTTTTCTCTCTCTTTTCATCTTTCACTTCATCAAGTTTATCATTTTCATCTTTCTCTTTCCCATCACTTTCTCCTTCATATTTTTCTCTCTTTCTGCCTTTTTGTCTTCCACTTCTTCATGTTCATCATCATTCAACACTTTCCTCTGTACCTTCTTACTCGTTCTACTCATCCTCTTTTTCACGTTTCTCATCTTCAGCATTCTCTTTTCATCACTTACTACTTCATCTTCCTCGTCTCATTTCACATTCTTTTTCTTCAAGTTCATCAGTTTGATCTTATTCATCACCTTCCTCTTCACCATTTTCTCTATCCTTTCTTCTGGCACTTCTTCAATTTTATTATTTTTATCTTTCTCTTTTTCATTATTTCCTTCACCTTCTTCGTGTCTTTCACGTTCCTCTTCATGTTCATCCTTTTGATCTTATTCATCACCGTTCTTTTCACTTTGAGCTCCCTCCTTCCCCCACCTTTTACCCTTCTTCACTTTCTTTAACTTTGCGTTCTTCATATCCTTTACCTTTCCCTTCTTTATGTCCATAATTTTCATCCTCATACTGTTCATGTTCGTTATCTTCATCTATATCATCTTCATCTTCTTCGACTTCGTAATTATGGTTATGTCATCACGTAAATTCTTTTACGACAATAATGGAATAAATGTGTGTTTAGGCCGAATTTAATGTTCCACAAGACGCTTTTATTCCGATTACAGATCTCATTTCTGCCAATAAAAATTGCAGATCATGAAGGGAGTCGATGTAAATCCATATTGAGGAAGTTTGTGCAGACTCTGGTTTGTTTGTAGCATAATTTAGGACATAGAAGCTTTTACGTATCTTCGCTAATGCATAGGTCTTCGTCCTTTAAGTTGCAAAGTATTGCTTGATCTTGCAGAGTTTGAGTTTCGTAATACTTTGCCGGAGTTGATTGACAAGTAAAACAGATGAGCTGAGTGCGCATTTGAAGCCTGTGAACAAGTCAAACAGCCAGCATATCCTCAAGATCAGAGCAAGTACTAGTACGTGCAGTGCTAGTTTCTGAGACTGAATAGCTGGCTCGGCATTAAATAAAGTAGGAATTAAATTATAGAAAAGAATAAATAGATAAGTAAGTATAATATGTAGATAAATAAATAATTAATCCTCAACTACATGGATTAAGCTAATCTATGTGTTCCAGCGATGTTTGATACAGGAGTCCATCTTTTCCAAGGCCTTCCTACCGTTCTTCTTCCTCTGGAATTGTATTGAAGGGCTTTCTGTGGTATTCTGGGTCGTCCATTCTTGATGTGTGTTCTGTCCAGTTGTGTTGGTAGTCATATACAGGGTGATTCGCGAGGATTTACCGTCCCTTACGGAGTTTATTTCCGAAGACATTCTGAGCAAAAAAGTCATATAAACATTTGTCCTAATCTCAATATTTTCAGAATTACACTAATTTGAATACCATTATTCTTGAGTTTTAAGACTAAAAGAATATTACAGGTAAAGAATTAGCTATTCAGGAGTATCATTTCTTTAATCAGCTAATATTCTGAAGCTAGAAATGAATTGTGAATTTCATAGTTGCTTCGTACAGAATTTGTTTTCTATTTTTAACAGCAAAATTACATTTTCTTACGTATTTATTTTAAGTCAAAATTGGGTAATGAGGTTTATCAAAATTCTGTAAAATATAGCTCAAAGTAGCAATTAAATAGCCTTCTTGCTATCCACTGACTACTAACAGTTTAAATAAATTGAATATTAATTGCTACTTTGGCATTTTAGAATGTTTACTTTAATCATTACCCATTTTTACTTACAAAGAACGGCTCAAGTTACAAATCACGCCACTCTTGTAAATTCTTTAAGACTGTACATTAGGATGCATTATTAAACTGTAAAGAATCAAGTTCCTAAAGTTTGATTTGTAATAATTTTTGTTATAAGTGCGAAAGAATGATGTAATTTTTAGTTAAACATTGAAAAACAAAATCTGTACAAAGCAATTAACAACACATT
Source organism: Periplaneta americana (assembly GCA_025594305.2). Lineage (NCBI taxonomy): Eukaryota > Metazoa > Arthropoda > Insecta > Blattodea > Blattidae > Periplaneta > Periplaneta americana. Next base: position 99,926,234 of record JAJSOF020000019.1, read on the forward strand.
TTTAGCTTCAGAACACTAGCTAATTAAAGAAATAACACTTCTGAATAGTTCATTCTCTATTTGTAATATTTTTTTACACTTAAAACTAAAGAATAATGGTATTTTACAACAACATCAAATAATATTGAGATAAGGACACATGTTTATATGAATTTTGCTCAGAATGAAAATAAGATCCATAAGTGACGGTAAATCCTCGTGAATTATCCTGTATTGTGACATTTGTACAGATAAATAAATAAACTTCAGAAATAAAGAGTGTGCCAACAAGAAAACAGGATTTAATAATGTGAATAAATGCAACAAAACAGATAAAATAATAGATAACAGCACCACCAAAACAACAACAACACAATGGCGTAATGTTCCAACGATAGCTTTTTATCGTTGGGTTGACAATATCTACTCTGTTAGTTTTTTTTTTTTTTTGTATTTATTCACATTGTTAAATCCGCGTTTTTATTGCATTTATTCACATTATTAAATCTGGCGTTCTTGTTGGGACACCCTTTAGTATTGTGACTGACGTAAAGTGATATCAGTCTGAAGAGATATAGTCAGCTTTCGGATGGTGAAAAGCACTCCAAAGGGACTTCATCGGGCCTTGAGCCTACCTTTGAATTCAAGGCTAGCACCACATAGCTGAATCGCAATATCTGCGAACAAAGCGGTCATTCGGACTCTTTCATTTTAGTATACTTACACAGTTTTATTGTTTCTTGGTTATTTAACGACGCTGTATCAACTACTGGGTAATTTAACGTCAATGGGATTGGTGTTAGCGAGATGGTATTTGGCGAGATGAGGCCGAGTATTAGCCATAGATTACCTGACATTCGCCTCATGGTTGAGGAAAACATCTCGCCACAGATTCTAACATTCGCCTCACGGTTGGGGAAAACGTCGGAAGAAACCCAACCAGGTAATCAGCCCCAAGCGGAGATCGAACCCGCGCCCGAGCCGGATCGGCATGCAAGCACCTTAGCCGACGACTGAGCTACGCCGGTGGCCTTTACATAATTTAAGTACGCCTAATTAAAAGAAACACTTCCTTCAGGTGTTATTGGTGAAATAACTGACTCAAAAAGGTTTTTTCAGAACACTCTTCGCTTACTTACTTACTTACTTACTGGCTTTTAAGGAACCCGGAGGTTCATTGCCGCCCTCATACAAGCCCGCCATTGGTCCCTATCCTGAGCAAGATTAATCCAGTCTCTACCATCATATCCCACCTCCCTCAAATCCATTTTAATATTATCTTCCCATCTACGTCTCGGCCTCCCAACTAACACTCTATATGCATTTCTGGATTCGCCCATACGTGCTACATGCCCTGCCCATCTCAAACGTCTGGATTTAATGTTCCTAATTATGCCAAAGAAGAATACAATGCGTTCAGTTCTGTGTTGTGTAACTTTCTCCATTCTCCTGTAACTTCATCCCTTTTAGCCCCAAATATTTTCATAAGCACCTTATTCTCAAACACCCTTAACCTATGTTCTTCTCTCAAAGTGAGAGTCCAAGTTTCACAACCAAATAGAACAGCCGGTAATATAACTGTTTTATAAATTCTAACTTTCAGATTTTTTGACAGCAGACTGGATGATAAAAGTTTCTCAACCGAATAATAACAGACACCAATATAATTTCACCGCTCCTTCCTGATTGCCATCCCATCCTGTCACTGCCTACTAATATCCTGTGTTCATTGAAAGGACTGTTAGATACAGAATTTGAATCGAATTTACGTTGCAAATTGTTTGAAAGGCGATGCGCCAAAACTGACAATAAAAGTAGAACAATAATTTAAACCTCTGGGAGGAAGGAAGGAAGGCCCGGGAGTTTTATTTCGTCCCCGGTGACGTGGCTATAAGCCGTACCGCACAGGGTACTGAAAGGTTAATTCATACTCTGAATGATGAATGGCAAACAATGATAATGGCGGTGATGTCCAAAATTTATACCGAGAGAGATTGATGCGGGCTTCTTGTACGCGGAGACTGATTGTACTGTTTATTGGGTTGACATGGTTAGGGCTTTGTCGGAATTAAGGTTAATTACAACACGGTAATTCAGAGTGACAGATGGAGGGAAGCGCGGGCAGATTGACTGCTCCTTTCTGACGCATGCGCGCCCGCGAACACGTAAAATACCCACAATGCAGTCCTTTCTCTAAATCTTGCTCACAAAATTTAGAATCATGTGTTTACTAACCATTATATATAATCGATTTTAGTAACTTCAGCCTTTGAAGATGTATAAGCGTGAATGGGTAAAGCATATTTCAGTAATCTTTGTTCTGCGAAATGGTACTTAGGGAAAGAAATAAGAAAGAAACAGAAATAGGCAGGAGGAAATTGAAGGAAATGCAAAAATGAAATAAATTGAATACGATAGAAATAAAATAAAATAAATAGGGACAGAATTTTAGGAAATTCCCATAGATTCTTCGTAACGTCTTTGTAGGAATTAGAGTAGGCCCTAACGGAATTATGTAGGTTCGATAAATACAACTTGCTATGAGATTTAAGTGTGTCCAATGAATAGAATGAAATAATCTATGAATAATAATAATAATAATAATAATATAATAATGATAATAATAATAATAATAATAATAATAATAATAATAATAATAATAATAATAATAATGCATTAAGTAGAATTACTATTATAGGACAATTAAAATACTGCTTTTAGCCACAGACAATTACCATCCCCTTCCCTTAATATAAGCTTGACATAAAAGTCTTATGTGCTTATTATACAGTGTGTTCATTATGTATTGAATATTATTGATAACTTCTTAAATTTCAATTAAAAAAAAAAAGAAAAATTTTAATACAGGAGTTGTTGGAGATATATCCTCCGGATCCTTTACATCCGGAGGTTATTTTTGTTTAGTATTTGTTTTTAACAAACTTGACATTCGGACCTTTTACATCCGAGCATTTTATAAATGGGCCAGATAATTTATTTCTGGTGGCATTTGTTTTATTATTTTATTGTGTCTTTTTAAATACTAACTAGAGTCTGAGAACTGCTCACTTTTATGTTTTTTATGCATCACCTTGTTGAAATTGCTTTTGTTAACCTCTTTTTAACCGCGATAACACTTTTTAGTTCTTTTAAGTATTCTGATTATTGTATTGTGTTTCTGTTTTGTGACGGATTTTAGATAAGGGCGCAAATAGCCATAGTAGCTGATGCGATCTTTTTGAACTCCACTAACTAACGGTTGGAGATAAACCGTACAATATCATACCAATGCCCGAAAAAAATTAGTTATCCAGGCCTACAGAGTTGACAGTAAATTTTATTTTTTAAATGGCACTCTATTTTAAGATTTACATATTCCGAACCTCCATTAAATGTTACGTGTTAATTTCTTCCTTTGGTGTTAATCGCAGTCCAGAGCGTATCGAGATAAACCAAGAAATAACTGAAGACTTGAAAGGAATAATTAGATATGAGATGGAACAGGTCAGTCATGTAACTGCGAGAAAGACAATGGACTGTTTTCATGGTAGACTGGGATATTGTTGACTGTGAATGGTTCTCATTTTAAGAATCTGTTGTATAGTTTGGTTGGTGATAGTATTTTGTTAAATTTTATGGCCTACTCAACATGATTTTACATACTTATCTCAATTTTGAAATCTATAAAATAAGTTAAATAGTTATAAGACACGAATGACTAAAATTTCTGCGCATTCATATGTAGAATTTTATGGACACTTGGAACATGTAAATCTTAAAATAGGATGCTATTAAAATAAAACAAGGTTTACTGTCACATTCTGTATGCCTGAACAATATATATATTTATTTATTTTATTTTTTTAACGTTGTTATCATATTGCAAGGCTTGACTCCGACAGGTTTGGTGTATATTTATCTTTTTTTTCTCTCTCTTTCTTTTTTGTAAAATTAAAATTTAAGAAGTTACGAGTAGACCTAATACTCCATACATAATGAACACACTGTATAATCAGCACATGAGAATAGAATATCTCGTAAATATTACTATTAGGCCTATTATTAATATTACCTATGAGACTTTTATGCGAAGCTTATATTAACGGGAGAGGATGGTAAAGTTTGATTTGTTTTCCTAATTCATACACATTATTTTTATGTACAGAACTACCATTCCTGCAGTTACTTCAATTCATGATTAGTTTTGAAGAAAAAGTTATTATTTAATTCCCAAATTTTGGACAGAAAATGCCGGATACAGAAATTCACTAAAACTGGAAGCGTAGGCCTATATCTCAGCCATTTTAAAGATAAATTCAAAATCTCTACGACATTTTACTTCTAAAATCACGTTCATTAAAATATCTGTAGCATTTATTTTGATATTGGCTTTCAGATTTTAAGATAAACAATTACATTCTAAAAATGAGTTTGTGGTATGGGATGATTCTGGGTTTAGATGGTTTTTGGTATGGGACCTGGTCGCGAAACTCAAATATGTTGTTTCTCAACCCATTCACAATGCTACATTCCAGACTTTATGTGATTTATGTATCCTATATGAAGGAAAGTGCATTTATAAATTACCAACATTTAATAAATTTCAGTCATGTCAAATATTCGTCTTTGGCTGCTTATGGAATCATTACATAATGCGATTTTATTGTTCAATAGGCTATATTTGTAATTTGTTATAAAATTTCGTCATACCACAATCATTCACATTAAAAGTTCAATTCCATATTTAATTCTACGTTACGTAATTTTTTGTACACGACGAGTACTGTTAGAAATCTATACCAGATCCTTTAAGGTATTGATTTATAGAAGAAATGGAGTTTCATAACCTCAGTTACGTAAGCATATTAAGAATTAATGGGCTTTAAATTCATTAGACATTAACTTCAGTTAACTCTATAAAATACGATCTTATTTCATTATAAATAATTTGAACTGCGGAACATAATACATAGAAAATATTCTTTTACAAATTAAGAGAATCTGAATATCATAGGCGGCAAGAAAATTTAAATACGGGAATTTGTGTAATAACTTCATAAAATTAAATTGAAATAATTTTACAAATGTTAATTTTTTTAAATTTCGTTTGACACACAATGCTCACTAGAAATGAGCCAAGCGAGTTTCTTAATTTTGACAAGTGCAAAAACTGTATAACATTAGGTATGTTCCAACAAGCAATTCAGAACGCGTTGCGACCTAATACCGAACTTCTTTCGACGCATGCGCCAGCTGTGCACGGTCTCAGAGCTAGTTCGGAATTTTACGTTGTTGGAACGTTTCTTGAACTGTTCTTTCACGTCGTTCGGAGTTTATTCTCATATTAAAATTACATTCATTTTCCGAACTCAATTCATCATAAAATATGTCACTATCACCTTCCAAATCACTCATGATCGACTATTTTTTCATTTTAACCTGCATAGTCTCGAAGTATTTGAGGGTACTAAGAAAAGGTTCTGACAAATCCAAAGAGATTGCATATAAATCACTAGTACGTCCAGTAATGGAATATGGTGCTGCATGTTGGGATCCTTACAGATTAGAACATATTAAGACACTGGGAAAGATTAAAAAACGGGCTCTTAAGTGTTGTCGGAAAAATTCACCATTAAAATGGGACACACTCACGGACAGGAGAACGCGAATTCGATTATGCGCACTGTTCAAAACATACAGAGGTGAGCCTGCCTGGAGAGAAATAAAAAATAGGTTGCAGCCGCCAAATTACTCTTCAAGGAACGACCACTCATATAAATTAAGGGAAAGGAGGCAGAGGACGGACACTGGAAAGTTTTCTTTTCTCAATCGTACTATCAGGGACTGGAATGCTTTACCTGCAGACTTACTAAAGGCTTTACCAACTACCAAAAGTGCATTTAAAACTAGGCTTAAGGACCTTACTAATAGACGGTAATTATACACAGTATTTAAAGGGTGTAAATGATATGTTGTTATTGAAGTCTTGTATCAGTGAAGAATTATGTTGTGTCAGTGAAGTGTGTTGTATCAGTGAAGAAGTATGTCGTGTCAGTGAAGTGTGCTGTGTAAGTGAAACGTGTTCCTGTCAGTGAAGCTTTATAGTTTATAGTGGCAGTGCAAAGAATTTGAACAGTGAAATGTTTTTGAAGTGTTAGTGAAATCAGGATAGAATCAGTGAAATGTGTCGTAGTTCCAGTGCAGTGAGTGAGTTGACAGCGAAATGAATGTAATGTTGAAAAGTACTTGTGCAGATATGAACATATACTCGTGGGTTTTAGTTCGATCTTAGTTTAAGATACAAATTAGAATATTTAAATGTTATTTTAAGTGATCGTTTCATTTAATTTAGTTATATTCCTGTTGTTATTATTATTATTATTATTATAATTATTAGTATTAGTATTAATTATTATTATTATTAATTGTATTTTTAATTAATAAGTTTATTATTGTCATTATTGAGTGTAATTAGTTACCACTGCCACCGGGTATATACCCATTGCAGTGTGAATAAATACATACATAACTTCAGATTAAACCATCTGCGCATGCGTCAACAGTTCAGAATTCCCAGTTCTTGCTCTTAATCGAGAACCAATTTCATTCGTTCCGAACATGTTTTAAAGCACGCTGGAACAGGTAACTGGGAGTTCAGAATCGGTTTGGAATCAGTTCTAGTCTTGTTGGAACGCACATTGAGCTACTGCGCATGAGCAGGTAGTTCAGAATCGATTCTGAACCGTGCCGGCACAAACCTATTATAAACGCGTTTCATAAGTTTTTTTACGACAACATAAAAATAATTGAATTGAAAGAGTTGGAATTTCATTTCATTTCATTCAATGTTTTCCCAAGGGCAGGTCTTTCACTGCAAATCCAACTTTCACAAATCTTTCCTGTTTTCTGACTTCTTCTTTGTTTCCTCGTATGATCCAGGTATATTAATGTCTATCATATGATATCTTCTTCTACCCCTAACTTTTCTCCCGTTCACCATTCCTTCCAGTGCATCCTTCAGTAAACAGTTTCTTCCCAGCCGGTGACTCAACCAATTCCTTTTCCTCTTCCTGATCAGTTTCAGCATCATTCTTTTTTCACCCACTCTTTCCAACACAACTTTATTCCTTATCCTGTCTCTTCACTTCACACGTTCCATTCTTTAACATATCCACATTTCAAATGCTTCTATTCGCTTCTCTTCACTTCGTCGTGATGTCCATGTTTCTGCCCCATGCAATACCACACTCCATACAAAGCATATCAATAGTCTCTTCCTTAGTTCTTTTTAAAATCCCAAAATCCTTACAATCCCAACCATTCTCACAATAGAAACCATGAACACCATAAACTTTTCACGAAATTGTAGCGATTCGATGAATCCCAGTGACTTTTTAATGTATATTAAATAATGATAATTTTGAAGATTAGAACATGAGTTCTAGGACGTAGTGTATCTCTGGAATGTGTAAGTGCTTATAGGTTTCACCATACAGTAGAAGCACTGAGTGATTTGTTTCTGAATAAGCCTACAGCTGGTTGTAGGTATGCTTTTACGTATTCGTCCCATGTCAACCCGTGCTGGCTAAATGTCCTCTGGAGCTGACAGCATCATTAGATAAAATGCGAAGTGTGTTACGTGTGGTCCGCTTGCATTCATGTTAGCATAACAAATCATCAAAAATGAAAAAGTCAATATTGAATTACTCTGAACAATTACTGGAATCGTTAAGGTAAATTATTGAAAGGTCACACGTGCGAATCGGCAAATCGGGGAGTAAATCAAGTGTTATTTATTCCAGCATAGTATTGTGACTGCATATGGCGGTCCAGAAGACGCAATCACTTAAATTTTAAATATTTAGAGTCATCAACATCGTTAACACTATCATAATCTTATGCTTTAGAGCAGTGATCGCCAAAAGCTGTGTCGCGACACATGCCCCTGTCTCCACTCAAGCGTAACCATGACATCATACCCCCACCCTCTGTTTACAGCAGCCGTGGCGAAAATGCGACTCATGAGCACATTGTGGCTAGCAGTGCATTTCCCTTGCTTCCTACCTGCAACCCCCACCCTCTCACTCATTGGAGTCAAACTGCGTTCCATCTGTATTTGTCTCTAACCTGCAAGTGGCGTATCGTCGCAATGTCTCTCTCGAAACCATGTACCTCTATAAAAACGAAAGTTTCAAGTAGGATGGGAAGATGCATTTTTTTGCCGACAATATGATGAGAATATTAAATGTATGATTTGTTCACAAGTATTACTAGGAAAACGGTTGTATAACATAAAACGGCATTATAAGTTACTACATGTTACTGATGAAACATTAAAAGGTTAAGTGTTATTATTATTATTATTATTATTATTATTATTATTATTATTATCTCTGTACGTCGATCCTTTTTCAACAGATGTACGAATAATGCGGTTAGATCTTCAATTTAAACTCACAGATTTATGATGTGATGTTAAATGAAAGCTAGATGTAAGGAATTGACAAATGTTGAACTTTTCAAATTTTTGGCAAAAAATAAATATTTGAAGCTTCGTTCTTTCGCTTGCTCTGTTGAAGCCATGTTCGATACAACCTACGTTTGTGAAAAATTATTTTCAACAATGAAAATAGTAAAATCAAATTTAGATCACGACTGACAGGCAAATACCTTCGTGATCAACTACGATTGGCAGTAAGTGACATCTATCCTGATTTTGAAACTCTGTTGCAGACACATTCTGAAGACAGTTAATTTTAGGTTGTGTTAATGTGTCTTATGTTTTATTGTTCATTTTTTTCTTCGTTACACGTACTAAACATTAGTTCGTAGCCTTGTACTGTATAAAATTATGTTTAAGTGCTTGACTTAAGGAAAATGAAAATCCGTTAATAAGTCAGACAGTTGCTTCACTTCTCCTTCGGGTGTCCGCCTCCCTCCATAGGTGCTATGCACGTTGCAGGTTACACAGTGGATCGGCGCACGATGTCATTTTCGCCATGGCTGGTTTACAGCCTTCACTTTGATATAAGTAAAAACATTTACCAGCAGCGGACGTACACATGTAATATGACAAGTGTGTAGGATAATATGTTTCGATGTCTTTTCCAAAACAGATAATATGTAAAAACTTAATTTTAAGGAGCATGGGAGGAACAGTATTTCCTTTGTGCAGATGGTAAAAATATGAGATAATTTGTTGTAAAATTTTAAATGAATTACAAAAGAACAATGTACGTTGTCGTTATTCTTCTTGTTATAAAGACTACCACGCCCTTACCTGTAACTTGAATATTTCATTAATAAAAGAACACTAAAAAGTATCGGCGTTTTCAAATATCTGCTGATGTAAAGTACACGTTCTTTTTATGGTAAATAAGAAAATATATTTTATTTTATTAATAATACAAAATTAATGAACAGGAGGATAAAAGTTAACACGGAAAAAATGTGTGGAGTTAATAAGTAGAAGAATATTATATTGTTTCTGCTTTTTGGTCACAGTCCGTCTCTGCATTGCCATTCACTACATTACCTGAGGAGATACCAATATCACCCCTCTCCCTGCGATAGTGGTGTGCGGGATGCATTTCTATTACGTCACAATTTCGTGATGTTTGGCAACCACTACTTTAGAGTTTTAGAAACTCGCAATTTTTTCTAAATTAAAGAAAGAAAAAAAAAATCTGGATCGCAATGCGTAAACAAGCTGTCACAAATCTAGTCTTTCAGGTGAAGCTCCCTGTAAAGCAGATTTGAATAATTTCAAGGGAAAAATTATTCCGGGACCGGGTATCGATCCTCTGGTTGAACGTACCAGCGCTCTACCACTGAGCTACCCGGGAACTCCACCCTGAAAGACTAGATTTGCATAATATATACGTTACTGTGTACGTTAACAGAAAACCACAATTCCAAGTCACACAGAGATTGTGTGCACTCGTTGTGGGTCTCTGGCGTTTCGTCAGCCCACGCGAGTTGTGTGGATATAAAGGGAAAAGTTGAGACGGTGTCGGGTGGAGTTCCCGGGTAGCTCAGTGGTAGAGCGCTGGTACGTTCAACCAGAGGTCCCGGGATCGATACCCGGCCCCGGAACAATTTTTCCCTTGAAATTATTCAAAGCTGTCACAAATTTTAAAAATTAAAAATAGTAATTGCACAAGAAACATTCCATGTAAATCTAACTCTATCCCAAAATTAATTTATCTAAGTACACTCATTCTGAAGTAATTCATTTTTGTCCTACAAGTAATGTAATTTTTCAATAACTTTTCTTAACGGAAAAATTGTTACATAATCCACAGTTTGAAAGATAGCGAGATTGGGTTTAAAGTGAAACTTATCTTTTCGTAGCCATTTGTTACCTGTATAAAGATCAGGGGGTTTCACATAAAATAAATCAGGAGTGAAACATCACATTTGAAACGATGTCCTTAAACTTTTGGTAGAACCTATAATATCAATGGGTAATGACTTTTAACCTACTCTATATGTTATAAGAAGAGTCAAAACTGAAATATGTATGTATGTATGTGTATGTATTTATTCACACTGCAATGGGTATATACCCGGTGGCAGTGGTAACTAATTACACTCAATAAAGACAATTATAAACACAATTAATAAAAAATACAATTACTCATAATACTAATAATTAATACTAATAATAATATAATAATAATAATAATAATAATAATAATAATAATAATAACAGGGAACATCCTATATTAAATGAAGCACGATCAGTTAAAATAACATTTCAAGTAAATCTAATTTGCACCTTAAACCTATGTTCGAACTAAAACCCACGAGTATGATATGTTCATATCTGCATAAGTACCTTTCAACACTACACTCATTTCGCTGTCAACTCACTCACTGCACTGGAACTACGACAGATTTCACTAATACTATCTTGATTTCACTAACACTTCAAAAACATTTCACTGTTCAAATACTTTGCACTGCCACTATAAACTATAAAGCTTCACTGACAGGAACACGTTTCACTGACACAACACATTTCACTGACACAACATAATTCTTCACTGATAGAACACTTCAAACAAAATATCAATTACACCCTTTAAATACTGTGTATAATTATCGTCTATTAGTAAAGTCCTTAAGCCTATTTTTAAATACATTTTTGGTAAAGCCTTTAATAAGTCTGCAGGTAAAGCATTCCAGTCCCTGATAGTACGATTGAGAAAAGAAAACTTTCCATTGTCCGTCCTCTGTCTTCTTTCCCTCAATTTACAAGAGTGGTCGTTCCTTGACGGCGGCGGCAACCTATTTTTTATTTCTCTCCAGGCTATTACGAGGGTTATTCATAAAGTAACTTTCCGTTTTATTGTAACAAAAATGGCAATGCGGTTACAAAATTTGTTTGCAATAGTTTGAAACTACGAACTATAACTCATCGTCAAATCTATAGTGCAAGCCACTTCTTCATATGCATTGAAAGACTGTAATCTCTAGGCGCCAAGTGAGAGCTATACGGAGGTTGATCAAACACTTCCCAGTTGAAATTTTGTAATTCGGACACAGTAAGCTACGCAGTATGAGGGCGGGCGTTATAGTGCAAAATAACCACCTCAGAGCGCAACATGATGAATTTCAGCCGCTTTACAGTTTTCACCACAAGAAATAGAATCACCGAAAGTAGGCCTATCTCAGATCTGGGGGATTCTCAATTAGAGCACAAATTTTGAACACGCATAGCACTGTGAGTAATAGCTGCACGATCCTCTCTATACTACTGTTCGAAACGAACTGAATCATACAACATTCACTGCAAAGATGATATCGCTATTCCGATTATCGCGCAGACTGTATGAAAACGGAAGTTATTTTATGAATAGCCCTCGTATACTGTGACTCAAGTAAAAGGATGTTCTGCTACAAATCTAGTAACTCGGGATCGATTCCGGAGAGAGAAATAAGATTCATCTCTCTGGATGAGAACAGTATGTTCAGCAGCTTGACATAATTGCGTTGTGAGTTAACTTAGACCAGACGTTTCAATAGGGCCTCCTCGGAGCCCTTTCTCCTCTCCCTATTTTTTTTATGTAAGAGTAGATGCGGGAACAGTTCGTGTATCTCCGGATGACGTCATTGACCGCTACGATGTTGTGTCCATCTCCGAGGAAAGACTGTCCTTATTATCGCAAATGTATGAAGAAATAAATACTTTTATAGGGAAAGTGAAATTGTGGGAGTCGCAAGTTTCAGTGGGTAATTGTTACTCTTTATTAATCTAAAATTGTTGTCTAATTTGAATCAAGACCAGTGTAACAAATATAATAAAGTACTGAAGGACTTGAGAAAAGAATTTGAGACCAGATTTAAGATTGTTTGTGAATTTATAATTATGTTTTGGTTACTTTTAATTATTGTTTGTGAATTTATAATATGTTTTGGTTACATCAAATATTTATTATACGAGGTCTCGCCACCCTCATTGAATATTAACACGACTACTATGAAGTAGTCAATGTGTATTATCACCATTAAATCGAGAAAAATTCGTTCCGGCACCGGGAATCGAACCCGGGACCTCTCAGCTCTGCGCGCTGAGGGCTCTTTCCAACTGAGCTATACCGGTTTAATTGCAGGTAGTAGGCCGTAAAAACAGTACTATGAAAGGAGTTCGACCGGCACCATGGATCGTGTCCCGGCATAGCTCAGTTGGAAAGAGCCCTCACCGCGCAGAGATGAGAGGTCCCGGGTTCGATTTCCGGTGCCGGAACGATTTTTCTCAGATTTAATGTTGATAATGTTTTGGTTACTTTTAATTATTGAAAACATCACGAAATATATTATATTATTTAACTGTTATTATTGTAATTAATATATTAATATTGACGTATCATAAAAATACGTACTTTAACAACCAGTAAGTTTAATTGTAATTTTATTATTATTTAATTGAATTTTATTTCATTAAATATAGTGTAAACTTAAAAAAAAGAGAGATACCAAAAACCATTTACTAGAAATGATGTATTTTTGTTGTTTAGTCAACTGTCCGAAGACAGGTCTGAACCTCAGAAGTGATACCAACAAGGCACCATTTATGAGGCAACTAGGCTAGGAGATAATGGGGTAAGGTGGCCAATTCCTGGTGCTTAAATAATTATGTAACATGCTTCGGATGTCTTATTTTTACTCATTGATATATCATTAGAAAAAATAAATTTATTATTATTATTATTATTCCTTCCGAAAATAACCGTCTATTGTGCCAGTACATCTCAAAAGTGCAGCTTTGTGGCATTTCTCCTGCGACAGTCACAACTTAGCTCGCTCATGCTTGTAACATGAATCAGCGATCGGCTATCTTCGGGTATTGCGTTTATCTCTTCTGCTGACTACGCTATCTACATTTGCTCTCTGTAACAACTTTCATGCGTTGGCCTTGAGACGCCTGACTTGGACAATGGTCTTGTGGTATGCTGACCACATAACAAAGGAGTACCACTACCTGTAAATGTCTAATTCTGGTTAAAGATTCTGGTGTTAATAGAACTGCCAGAAATATATAATCTTCGAAGTAAAATTATTTATAAATAATGTCCATTGAACAACCTGCAATGTAGATATGGAATATTGCTTCTCTCGCTAGTCGCTACATATGATTATCATCCGTAACAGTTAATATGAACTCATTCAGTTCATTCAACGTCGTATAGGTACGACTCATACATGTAGGTTTCCATCATTCTTTTGAGAATTGGGAAGCATGCCGTAATTTTTCTTCCCCGAGAAGAAGTCGAGTTTGACTGAAATTCTTTTCTTCCTGAACTTTTATTACAGAATTGTCAAAGGGGACTAATGGTACCTTTCAGAACCCTTGATCTGCCTTCTTGTAGTCATATAATACCGTATTGAAAAATAGCTCATGTATCACTTTGAATACATCGCAATTCAAAATAGCAACGCCGATACTGTGAATGGCACAATGGATCGTCAAAGGAGAGAGCTCAATTGTGAAATGTGTTCTCTACAAGCAGCAGCTGTTCACAAGCCTTTGATGTGGCTCCTCCAGCCAGCTATTATTATCAGGTTTACTGCGTCACAAGAATGAGGCAGAATCCCCCGAAAAAGACATCAAGTATATGATAACGAGTCGTTCACTTTTGTGCTCGCCTCAAGGGTGGCCAGAAAACTGGAAGAATAAGAACTGAAGTAGATACAAATTTTGTAAGTTTAAAACTGGAAGAAAATTCATAGATCGCAGATTGAAAAGAACTTTTACTACATTGCGCGCATATTGCTATTGAACTAGTATGTCTAGCAATAGATTTAATGAAACAGCGATAAAATTATTGTGAACAGTAATCTCACTAGAAGTTTTGATTTATCTAGAGAAAATCAAAACTCGAGTGGGATTTAATTGACTATTACACGATTAGAAGAAAGTATATAAAGATTAGAAGTAACGAAGTACTCCAATAAAATAAAATATTAATTGATTTACGAAAATACAATTGTCTTCAAATGTATTATTGTACCATCTCAACATTACAAATATTACGCTAGATGGCAGTAGTGTGTTATGATTAGCTGTTTTCTTGTTATAAGTTGTACCAACTATGGAATCTTCATTGAACTCTGTGGACGGTTACTAGTCAAGAAGCTTTGTTGATTCAGTTTCATTTTTATTAAAACAGTTGCATTCCACTTCAATTATCCGGGTCCCAGTAATCACTTGACAGATGATTTTCAATAAATCTCAATATTAAACAATCTCTGATACGTGACTATCCATAATATCATATAGCAGAAGCTATACTTACTTACTTACTTACTTGGAACCCGGAGGTTCATTGCCTCCCTCATATAAGCCCGCCATTGGTCCGTAACCTGAGCAAGATTAATCCAGTCTCCATCATCATATCCCATCTCCCTCAAATCCAGTTTAATATTATCCTCCCATCTACGTCTCGGCCTCCCCAAAGGTCTTTTTCCCTCCGACCTCCCAACTAACACTCTACAATGCATTTCTGGATTCGCCCATACGTGCTACATGCCCTGCCCATCTCAAACGTCTGGATTTAATGTTCTGTACGAACTCTGCTATACGTTTTACTGAGACATATTTTAATTAATCGAACTAGTTTCTTGGAAATACTAAATTCAATTAGAATATTATATAAAACTTCTCTCTTAACCGAGTCGTATGCCTTTTTGAAATCTATGAATAACTGATGCACATAGCATAAACTATAACATAACTTAAATAATATAAACAAGTGTTACAAAAATTTTAATTAGAGATGATGAAATAAACAAGAAAAGTTTTAATTAAGGACGATGAAATAAAAAATAAACATGAATAATTTTAAAAGGAACAATTATTGAAAATACAATTTTAAAATTTGAATGTTTTAGTGGTTGGTGGTTCAGTTGATGTTATATTGGACATGTGCGTAAAAGAAGTGGAACTCGTTGATGTACATGGCTTATTTCTCAACTTATTCAGAATTTCCGAATGGTGCTCTTCATTTATTTGTAAATAGGGTTTCAGGGAAGATGCATAGCTATTGCCAGTGATTTTTATTAATTCTTGTTCTTGATTGCCAATGCGAATCATATTTGAAAGTGCTGTGTATCGACTGGAGAGGTTTGTAATTTTCTGTCTTTTGACGTCCATACTAGTGCAGTTTGAAATGTTGGCAAACAAAGACATGAGTGCTAGTGTAGTGATAAAAAAAACAAATGCTAGGGAAGCGATAAAATTAAACAAATGCTAGGGACGCGATAAAATTGTACGATAAACAGCCATGATTATTTGAAAGACGTCCTTTCGACTGGAGTGGTTTATAATTTTCTTTCTTATTTATAATCTAATCAAAACATACACGTATAATGATTCTGAAGGACTTTTCTCCTCGAGCATTAATTCAGATAATCCTTTACGAGTCCCTGAAGGCCGCTTTTACTGTTCGTCACCTAAAATAATTATCGATTGTCGATATAGGCTATATTAAAAAGAGTGCGTGTTTGGAGTAAAACCTCCAAATGTTGTTTTGTATTTCGGTCACAAAATTTCTGTGCGGGTAAGGTACCGCTTTTTTAAAATCTCATTATAAAAATGAACTTCATGACTGAAAATTTAATTTTAAATTCAGTAATTTCGAGCATTGCTATTACTGTGTTAACATGGAATAAATTAATTACAGAAACATTATATAAACCAAATGTACATACATTTGGCAGACTTTCCATGTGGAATTAAAAAAATATTTTGCTTATCCACAACACAGAACGATCTTCACTTGCATCGCTTCTACTTACAACTAGTTAAGGATCATCAGAGTGTTTATCACTCATAAATTTCTACTATATACCTTATTACTATTCTTAATCTTTGCGTATTCCTTTCTGCGTTGAGAATTTCTAAAGTGCAGATATTTGGATAATGTTCACAGAGTAGAAACACCAACATTAGTGACAATGCATTTTTTTCTATCTCGCTTGATATTCTGGCCCACTATGCAACCTCTGCTTGCATTTTCACGAATTGTTTTGCACGTATTCCTAAGAGATTTAAAATTAATTACTCAAATTTTAAGTAATATATATTTCTAAAGTTGATCTTTTTAATATTTAACAGTCCTATGAAAAATATAATGAAACAAATTTGATACGTAGTTCACTCTTTTCTCATAAATTATCAGAATCAGGACTTTTACGTACATTCTCCTATTGCTTCTTCCTCTACTTATAACGTTTAGTCTATTTAGCTTAGAATGCTGTCGTCATTGAGTAGTACTGTATTGCTGTTGATACGTAAAAGTGACGTAATAGGTGAAAAGAGGATTTTGGGCTCCATATTCGTTTCGGAATATAACTTTTATTTCTTTGTTTGTAGTTTTATTTGTTTAGGTCTGTTTTTGTTACTAATTTTTATTTTCATGAAAATAAATTTACATGAAATATAAAATCACATAGACTTAACTACAAGAAAATATCTATGAATATCATTTTATTTCGTTTCTATAGTTTTATTTGCTTTTTGTTTCTAATTTCCGCTTATATCAAAATAAATTTACAGGAAACGAAAACTCATATAAATCGAACTACAAGAAAATGTTTAAGAATACAAATTTATTCTTTCTTTTCTTTTCTTTTGCAGCGGAATACATGGCGAGTTTCCCGTTTCCTGTTTTCTTGCTTTTTTTCCTTCTTTCTCCATTCGCTTGTTTTCTTATTATTCTCAATTTTTCCTACTGCATTTTCCATTATTTTTCTCTCCTTGTGCTGCAATTTCAACCCGGTATGTATTTTGGATCCTTGTCACTGTCACAAGCTTCATATTCAATCTCTACATTGCCTTCAGCAATATCATTTGAACTTTCATCTACAATTTGCAGAGTAGTATCAGGATCATCTCGTAAGTTTTAATCTAGTATTACTTTGTTAGATAAAGCACACATGTAAAGGGAATAAATAAATAAATAAATAAATAAATAAATAAATAAATAAATAAATAAATAAATAAATAAATAAATAAATAAAAATAAGTAAATAAGTAAATAAGTAAATAAGTAAATAAGTAAATAAATAAATAAATAAATAAATAAATAAATAAATAAATAAGTAAATAAATAAGTAAATAAATAAGTAATAAATAAGTAAATAAATAAGTAAATAAATAAATAAGTAAGTAAATAATAAATAAGTAAATAAGTAAATAAGTAAATGAATAAGTAAGTAAGTAAATAAATAAATAAATATTCTATTAATACGTAAATCTGACGTACACTTCCAAATATATCTTACAATAACTTGGCTAATCGTGTAAGTTGCAACTTGCTGTCACGATTTATTTAAATTAATAGAATTCATTTAATTCAAAGAATGTACTAGCTGCTGAATTATTAGGTTTTCTGGAAACTTACGAAAAATAACTTCAAAATACAGTAATACTATTTATTCAAGATATACGCCTATTCACAAATAAAGTAACGATACAATTATAAAATTATATTTTAAAACAAATATTTGCAATGAAACAAAAAAAAAAATGTTTCGTGTCTTTTGCCCTCAAAAAGTACCTACGATAGTCAGCACCTGACATATGGAGGCATAGCTACAAGAAGAAGATGCTCTCTTGGGGGAAAAGTAGTGAGGATCAATTGTTTACCCATTATACGTAAAATTACGTACAATAGGATTCTAGGGTTAAGTGGTACAAGAATAATATGTTTCATACACTAATTTAATCATATCTGAATAAATATCTGCATTATATTAATGAAAGCTTTGTGTAAAATTTGAGAATTGCAGCTTTAAATATTTTTGAGAAAATGGGATATACTGTATTACACTTTCAAAACTATTGAGTGAGAAATTTGTTTCAGAATATCTTAACTTACATTTAAATCGACGCGCTCGACGCTACCTATTCAGAGGGAATTTCAGTGTTTAAAAATTTTATTCTTGGAACTATATAAACCCATACATATTTTAATCTAAGGAAAATGCTGAATATTGTAAGGCCTGAATCTGAAAATTTAATTTTTGGTCGATTACTTTAAACTAAATTTAGTAACCGTATATTAGAGGTATTTTTAACATCTCACTGTAAAAAAAACATCAAATCTAATCATAAAATTTTCAAAGTTATAATGGATATTCGCAGGCACATTCATATAAGATAATGTGTTTCTTCTTCTGAAGCCGTTCTTAGAATTTCTAAATAAATAAGGACCTCAGAAGGGTTGCAGAAGCAGGTATTCGCAATATCATATGAAGAAAACAGCAAAGTCTTCACTGATCAAAAGAGTAATTTCAGTAGAGCAGCGAGAGGAAGAAGGTGGGAAAATCCCATATGAAAGGACGAGACTCACTGGTGAAAGATTTATGTGCAGAAAGGAAGAGAGAGTGTATTAACGTGCAGACGTCGTGACCTGCTGAGGGCTTAGAGCCGGCAGAAAGCAACAAAAATGGATGTCTAGAAATGAAACATGATAATAATGATTAGGTCCGAAAAGGGAGATCCTGTACTGATAATATATTCACTTTAAAACTACTTATAGAAAAAAGAAGAGAATTTAATTGTCCAACTTATATAATATTTATAGATTTCAGTAAAGCATTTGATAGAGTCGATAGAGATGAATTATGGGATATAGTGACCTGCAGAGGAATACCGGTTCATATCACTGAAACATTTAAAGAGATATATAAGAACACAAATACAGTAACTTATATGCATAAAACAAAGAAATGGAGACCTAAAGAAAACAAATATTAATATGGGAATAAGACAAGGGTGCTGCACTTCACCCACTCTATTTAATCTATATTTGGACAACGCAATGCGACAGTGGAAACAGCGGCTAAGTACTTTGATATATCAAACAACTACGATACAAATAACTTTATAATAACACTATTATATGCGGATGATCAGGTCATAATATCGGATAATGAAGATACAATACAGAGAGCTTTGTTTGAACTCCACAAAATAATACAGACTTATAATTTTGACATCTCCATAAGTAAAAGTAAGGCGATGGCATTTCAGGGACTTCAACCTATAAGATGTAAATTTGTACTAAATAATATGCCAATAGAACAAGTAAATAAATTTACGTTCCTGGGTTGCTCGTTATCATACATTAAAGAAGTAGATACAGAAATAAAAATTGAAAATTTTTCGAGAATGTGTGATACAATTAAGAGGACACTGAGGAACAAAGTCAGAAAAGACACAATGATAAAGTTTTATAAAACTATGGCAATCCTAGGAGCGCTATATGGCTGTGAGGCATGGACAATATCATTTAGAGATAAAAGAAGATTACAGGCAACAGAGATGAGGTTTCTGAGGTCGGTACTGGGTGTAACAAGAGACAGATTTAGAAATTAAAATATAAGAAACCAATTACAAATTTATAATATAAATGATCAGATACCTAGTAAATTATAGACAAAAATGGCTGGAACACGTAGAGAGAATGGGCGAAGATAGATATCCCAAGCAAATTATGCATTATATACCTAAAGGGAGGAGAAACATCGGTAGACCTATTGTAACTTTTATTTCAACTCAATAATAGGATTTGTATTCTTCCAACAATAATTCCTTTCTACAATTCGCCTTAAACGCTCTCGTCAACAATTGGATTTTCACTCAACACAGTATTCGTTATAGCACTCCACTGACGGCAATGACAATTTACTTGGACTAGTACGAACAACAATGAACTGTTTGCTTAACTAATATTTACAAAGCACTATTTACAAATCAGAACTATCAGTTCTCAGTTATTCTTTATCAGTCACTCGAATTCACAGTATCTCGAACCACAGACCTTCAGAGACAGTTCACTGTACTCGAACTCAGGTCCCTCAACTGCGGTCCACTGCACTCGAACTCAGGTCCCTCCAACTGCGGTCTACTGCGCTCGAACTCAGGCCTTCGGATGCTGATACAGTTGCGGACGCACACTCGAGCCGAACTCCGGTACACAAGACTGGCTTGCTTGCTCTGGCTTTCTCACTGACTGGCTGACTAATCAACTGAAAACTGCTCGAGTTCGCTGGCGTTTCTTCTTTTATAGCAAAATCATAGTTGCGAGAAATTTCTACAGGTGTGTAGAGAATTATCTGGATATCTCCACTTCGACGCACTTCTGGAAGAGTCGGGAAGGTCCGTTCCCCATTCACTGCGTTAAGTAGCAGCTGCGCGCGCAGCCTTTGTAGGCCCCTTTCCCACTACTCTCCGCCGCGCGCCATCCCTCCGTGCTCCGCGCGATCTGCTTTCTTGCGGGACGCTGGTCGTGAGTTCGAATCTCACGTCGCTGTCACACTATAATAAAAGATGGATCAATCATAAGTGTAATTAATTTGGAGCCGCAACAAGCATTAAAGGCTTAAAACTTGGAGAAGAAGAAAAAGAAGAAAGAATTATTATTAGGCTTATTATTATTATTATTATTATTATTATTATTATTATTATTATTATTATTATTATTATTATTATTTAGAAATGTGGAAGAAGATTTCTAAGGCGTTTTTGCCACGTAAAGATACGATCTTTGATCGTCAATCGTCAGAGTAGCCAAGACACGTATAGGCTCCATTTCTAAACACAGAGTATGCTATGGACGAAACAAACACACGTCTTTCTTCCTTAAGCCTTCAACTGCAACTGAAGTAATTTTCATCCACTCCACAGTTCTAAAACCTGTTCATTATTTATGCAATTACCCTCCTATTTTATTTCATAGCATATTAAACATGGACAAAATTATCAATCTCTAAAGGCTTATTTTGTAAATAATGATTTAAATCTGTTCCATGTGTTTTAGTAACGAAACTATTGTAACATTGAAATATTTATTTCATATTTTCATATTTTGGCAAAATGTACTTCACATTATGGCTTAATCCGAGTAGAAAATGTCAGAGGAATGCAACAAATGAGGACTAACAATAAATTTAGGGAAAGCATTTTATATGATTTGTGGAGAAGTAAGATATTTTATTTTGGAGCCTGAAAAGGGTTGTATCAAAAGTAATAATAAAAAATTGTACGTATTAGAGCGTGTAAGTACAGAGAAATGATGAGCAAAATAATTATACTAATCACAGATAAAGAAATGAAGATCTACAATAGCAATGTTAAATGAAGTATTATGGGATACAAAAATAACAAGACATACCAAAATTCAAATTTATAAATCCGTAATTTGAAGTATTGTAAAAAAACGGATCTGAAACTTGACAATTAAATCACAATTCTGGATTGAAATGATTATGAACAGAAGAAATGAATACAGCACGCTTTTCACTTTTGGACGCTCCCATCTTGCATCATTCCGTTTCTTTTAAAATTTATTCGCAGAAAGAATGACAGGTATACCAGTCAACAATAGACAATCTATAACTATTGTTCTGAGTATCCCTAAAGCGAATTCTGGCCGTTACTCCTGTTTCACATTACAAGCCTCGACCGATTTTCATTTCAATTAACTATATACAGCTAATTGCACTTCATTTCGCGTTCCTTTCAAACTATAGCGACTATTCAGAAATATTGATTTATTTATACAGAGTGTTTCATAATTGCAGGGGTGACTAGAGGAGAATAAAACAAGATGAGTCCCAGTAAACATAGGTCGGAAAACCAACTGTTTCCGAGACCTGACGTCATCACTGTAGCCATCAATTGGATACATCTCATACATTTGCAGCCTCATTTCTGTTCTGGCTGTCTTAATGATCGTCCATACCTCAAATTTTTGCAACAAGATCTACGCGATCTTTTGGATGACTTGCCTCTTTGGGAAAGGTAGCTGCTGTGATGCATTCATGACGGAATACTGGCTCAGTTTCATTTGTTCGACAGTTCTTACGCACAAGTTTTCACATTAGGTTAGGTTATCGGCGTGGTTTAGAACATCATGGCCTCCCATGTCTCCCAACTTCAATCCTCTGAATTTTTGGGGGGAGGGGAGATAGTTGAAAAGCTTCGTGTATTCCATCCCTCTTGATAAGTTTAACGAACTCCGGAAACACATTGTCAATTTTCTATGAATTAGAGACATACCAAAGATATTGGAACGTGTAAGATTGCTGGTAAGGAAACGTGCTGATGCCTGCCTTATCATGAACAGTGGTCATAATGAGCACATGTTAAACGCTCTATTCGCCCAGTAGGGTAAAGTTGCCTAATGCCATGATATCCCTAATCCCGTGGTACTTTTTTAAACTGGATGTCAGTCAAAGCTTTGCCGTTCGATCATAGCGCCAGACATCTTTCTCGAAAGAGTGCAGCTTTTGAGACATAGGTGAACTTTCAAGCAAGATACCCAATCCCGTGATAGTCGGTGAAAAAAGCGTATCACGGAATTAGGGGTATCACAGTATTATACAACTTTACCCTACATATCGGATGTTATGTTACCCCAAAGCATCTTTTGACGATATATAACAAAAATCTATAGATTGGTTTCCGGATCTATGTTTATTAGAATTCTGTCTTGTTTCGTTGTCCTCTACTTACCCCTGTAGTTGTACCTAGGCCCTATAATTATGGACCAGCCAGTAT
Source organism: Periplaneta americana (assembly GCA_025594305.2). Lineage (NCBI taxonomy): Eukaryota > Metazoa > Arthropoda > Insecta > Blattodea > Blattidae > Periplaneta > Periplaneta americana. Next base: position 99,949,287 of record JAJSOF020000019.1, read on the forward strand.
TTTAATCGTTTAGCAACAATGGAATGAGGAATCATATTAATTCGAGAAAAAAAAAATATGTCCCAAAATTTCCCTATCCAGAATAAAAGTTGTACCTTTCGGGAATAATGAATTACGATCCTTGCGTGGCAATTTTTCAGTTGAGCTACCGCTGAGAGAGTTTGTGTGAATAAAATTTCAAATTAGTATATAGATACAATTCCCCATGCAGAGTCAAAGTTGGAAAGCTGCCATTTTGTCTATTTGTCACCTTGTCGGACCGTGGATTTACAAAGCAGTTAATTTCTGTGGCGCGGTCATTCTGGAGGAACGTCCATTCAATTACGGATGACTCGGTGATTTACATGGCAGAATTGTCTACAAGCGTTCTAATTAGTCCAGATGTGTTTACTCACCCGTTGCGCCGCAACTCTAACTTCATGTCTGTTCTAATGGAAGCTTGTTATATACCTGGAATTGCGAACTTAAAAGGATGTAAATACTGTTTTTCTTCTTTGCATTTCTAGTTTTTTCTGTAATCCTGAGTATAAATCATTCTAGGCCTATATAATGATAAAGATGAAATTGGAACTAGTTTTATACTGAATGAAATATACAAGGAATAGCAAAATCATACAACCTAAAAATGTCTACAGAAAAATTGTGAGTTTGGCCTTGTTTTAGCCAAAGCTAGAAGTACAACTTCGCGTTTCGCCCTGTGGGTAGATTAAGGAGAAAGTTAGAATTTATAAAACAGTTATATTACCGGTTGTTCTTTATGGTTGTGAAACTTGGACTCTCATTTTGAGAGAAGAACATAGGTTAAGGGTGTTTGAAAATAAGGTGCTTAGAAAAAATATTTAGGACTAGGAGGGTTGAAGTTACAGGAGAATGGAGAAAGTTACACAACACATAACTGCACGCATTGTATTCTTCACCTAACATAATTAGGAACATTAAATCCCAGACGTTTGAGATGGGCAGGGCATGTAGCAGGTAGAAGCGAATCCAGAGACTGGATTAATCTTGCTCAGGATAGGGACCAATGGTGGACTTATGTGAGGGCGGCAATGAACCTCCGGGTTCCTTAAAAGCCAGTAAGTAAGTAAGTAAGTAAGTAAGTAAGTAAGTAAGTAGGTAAGTAAGTAAGTATTTCATAATTATATATTGATCATTTTTTTTTCATATTTATTGCTAGAGTTCGTGGATGACCCCAGCTATAGAACATGTATTTATTTTCTAGTTAGAATTATTTTGCAGTGATAGTGTTTTTTTAAACAAAGTGAACATGTACTCTGAAAAGTGAACAAATGAAACAAATGCAGCATAAATTGCCATGTAGGCTATGGGTAAAATGTTGTAGGTTCAAGAGTAATTATTTGTATTTGTGAAATAGCTTCTTGTTCTTTCTACTTCAGCAAGTGATGAGATTAAATTATTAATTAATTAATTAATTAATAGTATAAACATAATACTTAACACTTTATGCAATAATAATTTCCATTTCGTGTTATATTTAAAGGAAAGTGAATGTGTTCTCTGATAATAAATTGAAAAAATAAAAACCCAGATACAGAATAGTCTACCGTTAAACTAATTTAGTTAATTTTTATTGTTTAAACATAGTGAGTAAATCTAGGTGTAATACAAATGTTCAATTTGCTTTTTTAAAATCATGTTTTATTTAACAACGCTCGCAACTGGCGAGGTTATATCAGCGTCCTGGTATGCCGGAATTTTGTCCCGCAGGAGTTCTTTTACATGCCACTAAATCTAGGGACATGAGCCTAGGGCATTTAAGCACACTTAAATGCCATCGACCTGGGCCGGGATCGAACTCGTAACCTCGGGCATTAGAAGGCCAGCTGTATACCGACTAGGCGACTCAATTTGATTTTACTGTATATAAAAATTCATTAAGCTATAAAATATCATAATTACCAACAACAGATATTCTTGAGATCAATAAAGATCTCAGATAAGTAGTATGAAATTCTAGACCAGCTAAGTTGCCAGGTTAAACTAATAAAAAGTTATTGAACTTTGAATATATAGTTAAGAAATCAGTCGTTTTTAGTAAACAGAGGTTAAAGTTTACTTATTTTCAACTTCCAATTTTAATGAAATGTAGAATACAAAGCAAACAGATTGATTCTATTTACAAGCATTGACAGTTCGTCAGTTGTCTCTTACCCCTTCAGAGATTTAAGATAATTTGGCAACTCGCCGAAGATGAAGACATACATGTTGTTGTTGTTGTTGTTGTTGTTGTTGTTGTTTAGTCACCTGTTCGAAGACAGGTCTGAATCTCACAAGCAACACCAAAAAGGCACCACTTATGAGGCAACTAGGCCAGGAGATAATGAGGTAGGGTGGCCAGTTCATTTCCCCCTCCATTGCATACATCGCCGACTAGTTACTTATTACACTAATCAGACTTCAGATGCATGCAAACAATTGTTCTTCCTCTGACACATATCGTCAAGTGAGATATACTGTGAGATAATAGATGTACAGTAGTGGAAAAAAAAACTGGACCGACCCTTGTAGCTGATTTCAGATTTGCTAATCACAAAACACATCCATCTTGTATAATTAATTGCAACAATGAAATTTATTGCATTTGTTCGATTCTTATCGTCTTTTGTTTTCTTCAGTGCCTCAAACTTACAGACGAAACAACTTTGAGAGTTTTATTTTCATCTGGCATCAATATTACATTTCTACCTCTATTCGGCAAAGATAACTGCGTATTTTAACATTAAATAGCAGTACATACCTCTGGCTTAACTATCCATATTGAAATTACTACAGTTTGACACAATACACAGCACAGAATTCTTTGTATCAGCTACTAGGGTCGGTCCGGTTTTTTTTTTTGCCACTGCTGTACATGTCAGACATAACCTCAATCAGAAGATGACATACATGTAATACATTCATAAAAACCTTTTATTATAACTGTTTAGATTAACACAGGACAGAAGGAAATCTGACCTGCGTTTTACTCGTATATTAAAAACTATGAATGGTCTAAAACAGTGGTTCCCAAAGTGGGAGTCGCGAGATGATTTACAAAATGAAAGAAGCCTTATTAAAAATACATTTATTTTGCATTTAGAAACATGAAAATAAACACTGCTCGAACCGCATTTTAACCATTTAACAGAGTGGAGCTCGGTTTTCTTGTAACTTCCTATTTCCTCTTTAACCAGTATAGTGGAGAAATGCCTGTAAACCTCAATTTGTAAACTCATCAGCTAATAATCCCCTTCTGTTATCTTTAGAAAAGCAAAAATGCAGCAAACAACGAACATTAATCAGCTGCAGCTGGAGGAAGGCCGCAGCGCTGCTATTTTGCAGGTTCGTCCCACCCCTGCGATTCACAGACCTCGTGGCATATTGTAGCTGTTCGCTTTGATGCCCGACCGACAAGAGAACTAGAAAATCCTTCTTTTCACCGAGGAACGAATCTCTCTTTCTCAGACTGGAGTACCTGCCCCTTGCCTTTTGGTGACGTAATTAGGTGCGTATTGGGGACTGGAAGGCACCCTCAGACGCGGACTTACATATGTCTTACCTCAGGGACTGTTACAAGAACGTATTGTTGCAGGAACTTTCTATTCTTCTTCCTTTTTGTATGAGGAAGTAAGTTTGTAAAAGCCTTTTGCTTGTTATGGAAGGAAAAACCTGAATGACTGCTCTATCGTACTGAATGAAGATGAAGATAAACAAAGATTTTCTCTGATGTGTGCTACAAGCGTGCCCGCTGGTACAGACTGCAACAAGAAAACCAACACATTTACCTCGTGTAAGTCTTACTTCGCATTTGGAATGTATTTACAGCTAATTCATATGACATACATTTTTAGAAGGCACATGTGTTCAGTCAATATTCATTCAACGTACTACGCTGTTGCCAAAGTGCTGAAACACAGACACGAGGTCCATTTTTTAATGTCCAAAAATTTAATGTCTTCCTTCTTATGTCCGTTATATAAAATTCCACTAAATTATGACCATAAATATATGCCAAATTCATTACTTGTCCACATTATTTTACTCCAAAAACACTAATTTTATGTCCAGAATTTTAAGTCCACTGTATGATTGTCCAATACATTATGTCCATCTACAAATCTTATGTTCACTTTACTTATAATCAACTAGCTACTCGTCGTCATCTGCTTCTTCATCTTCATATAACTTCAAACGATAACAAACTAATAGCTTTAAGTTAAGTTGCAATGTTAACCTCTTCGTCGTAGTGATTGTAATTCTGAACAATCTGGTCCACTTTTCTTAAGTTTATCAGATACAACTGCTTAACCGCCAAGCAATTGGTAATTTAATAATCTCATTATTCTTTTAGTCCTCCTTATTTAATTCCATGAATTTACAGATCGATGAGTATTGTGAGACGATGTGTTTTTGAAAGTGATTTGTCCATTCTTCAACTAGGTTAGTTGTTCGATGCTGTCCTATCACAATATGATTATAAGTATTTCATATTTCAGGTGGAAATTTTGTTGGCATTTTGTTGTTCCTTTCTCGAGAAGATGTTCCTGTTAAGTACGCTATATAAATAAACTTAAATAAAAATGGACATAAGTGTGTGTGGAAATATTTCATATGGACCAAAAAAAAAAGTGGACGTAAATAAATGTGGACAAAAATAAAGGTGGACGTAATTCCGTGTGGACATAGATAACACGGACATGGTATCAATGGATATATCATCCTGGAAGCAAACTGCTATTTATAGAGAGTCATCGCGAAAGTTACACATACTCTCTCTTTATACATATATCATCCTGGAAGCAAACTGCTACTTATACCCTAGAGAGTCATCGCGAAAGTTACACATACTTTCTCTTTATACATATATCATACTGGAAGCAAACTGCTATTTATAGAGAGTCATCGCGAAAGTTACACATACTCTCTCTTTATACATATATCATCCTGGAAGCAAACTGCTACTTATACCCTAGAGAGTCATCGCGAAAGTTACACATACTTTCTCTTTATACATATATCATACTGGAAGCAAACTGCTATTTATAGAGAGTCATCGCGAAAGTTACACATACTCTCTCTTTATACATATATCATCCTGGAAGCAAACTGCTATTTATAGAGAGTCATCGCGAAAGTTACACATACTCTCTCTTTATACATATATCATACTGGAAGCAAACTGCTATTTATAGAGAGTCATCATGAAAGTTACACATACTCTCTCTTTATACATATATCATCCTGGAAGCAAACTGCTATTTATAGAGAGTCATCGCGAAAGTTACACATACTTTCTCTTTATACATATATCATCCTGGAAGCAAACTGCTATTTATAGAGAGTCATCGAAAGTTACACATACTTTCTCTTTATACATATATCATCCTGAAGCAAACTGCTATTTATAGAGTCATCATGAAAGTTACACATACTCTCTCTTTATACATATATCATACTGGAAGCAAACTGCTATTTATAGAGTCTTCGCGAAAGTTACACATACTCTCTCTTTATACATATATCATCCTGGAAGCAAACTGCTATTTATAGAGAGTCATCGAAAGTTACACATACTCTCTCTTTATACATATATCATCCTGGAAGCAAACTGCTATTTATAGAGAGTCATCAGAGTCATACGAAAGTTACACATACTTTCTCTTTCTTTATACATATATCATCCTGAAGCAAACTGCTATTTATAGAGAGTCATCGAAAGTTACACATACTTTCTCTTTATACATATATCATCCTGGAAGTAAACTGCTATTTATAGAGAGTCATCGAAAGTTACACATACTTTCTCTTTATACATATATCATCCTGAAGCAAACTGCTATTTATAGAGAGTCATCGCGAAAGTTACACATACTCTCTTTATACATATATCATACTGGAAGCAAACTGCTATTTATAGAGAGTCATCGCGAAAGTTACACATACTTTCTCTTTATACATATATCATCCTGGAAGCAAACTGCTATTTATAGAGAGTCATCGCGAAAGTTACATACTCTCTTTATACATATATCATCCTGGAAGCAAACTGCTATTTATACCCTAGAGAGTCATCGCGAAAGTTACACATACTTTCTCTTTATACATATATCATCCTGGAAGCAAACTGCTATTTATAGAGAGTCATCGCGAAAGTTACACATACTTTCTCTTTATACATATATCATCCTGGAAGCAAACTGCTATTTATAGAGAGTCATCGCGAAAGTTACACATACTCTCTCTTTATACATATATCATCCTGGATGCAAACTGCTATTTATAGAGGGTCATCGCGAAAGTTACACATAGTCTCTCTTTATACATATATATCATCCTGAAGCAAATTGCTATTTATACCCTAGAGAGTCATCGCGAAAGTTACACATACTTTCTCTTTATACATATATCATACTGGAAGCAAACTGCTATTTATAGAGAGTCATCGCGAAAGTTACACATACTCTCTCTTTATACATATATCATCCTGGAAGCAAACTGCTATTTATAGAGAGTCATCGCGAAAGTTACACATACTTTCTCTTTATACATATATCATCCTGGAAACAAACTGCTATTTATAGAGAGTCATCGCGAAAGTTACACATACTTTCTCTTTATACATATATCATCCTGGAAACAAACTGCTATTTATAGAGTCATCGCGAAAGTTACACAAACTTTCTCTTTATACATATATCATCCTGGAAGCAAACTGCTATTTATAGAGAGTCATCGCGAAAGTTACACATACTTTCTCTTTATACATATTTGTGCTCCCAGATACAATTTAATTTCTCATAATAGTATCAGATACAATCGTGTCTATATTACACTACCATATTATTACATTATACTTTATATTCGATCTCGGTTATCTCACTCAATAGGCATAGGATTACATACGCTGATTGGCCTATACTTCCGGACACACGTACAGACTCGTAAATTCACTTAAAACAGCTACTGGTATTCATAAAACAACAGAAATTAAGTAAGGAAGGAGGAGAGAAACTGAATAAATACGTAGGGGAGACTCGGCTAATTCCGCAATATTAAGAAGTAAATCTACCATATTTTTATCAAAATGTTTATTGAAAAATATTATCAAGGTATGTAGACATGGACGAAACCTTTCATTACCAAATGAGATAAAGAGACCTATTAAAACGAAATATATTTGGTTGTATATACGTTACAGTTGAAAAAGAACAACTCGGGTAATTCCGCAACAGTGCGGATAAATCCGCAATAGGACTTGGCTAATTCCGCAGTAGTAAATAATTATGAAATATATTACGAAAGTAACATAAAAGGAACAATTTATATGTAACAATGCTCACTTTCTTCACAGCCGTGTAGCAAAACACGAAAAACAACCAACTTTCGATGTTTCACTGTATTGCCGACAGAGGTGTGGACCAATATTCTTGATTTTTTTCTATAGCACTGCAGAGGACATGCCTCCTGTTGACAGCCTCTCAAAACTAACGTTCACGCTATTGTAAAGCCACAGTAAAATCATATATGCAGTACTGCTGAATTACCCTACTGCGGAATTAGCCGAGTTTTCCCTAAATAAGTATTTAAATATACAAATAAATACATAAATAAATAAATGCGAAAATAAATAAATTTTTTAGATAAATATCAGTCTTAACACTCCATTTTTATGTCAAACACTGGGACTAGTCTATAGCTAACATTATCGGTCGTCAGTTTGTTACACTGTTGCTTCCGGCGCGGCGTTGCAAATATCTACTGTTGAAATATTGTACTCGCATCTTCTCGTCACAGAAATAAACTTTACGTCAAACTACACTGTCCATTTTATGTACTGTAAACATATTTTTTATATAGCATTACTGGAGTCCAAGTTATCGCTGGGAGGAACTATAGTTGACGAATTCTACGAACAGTGAAATTCTTTTTCGAAGTGTTTAGAATTATTTATCAACACTGTACGACTATCCCTTGCTCTGCGCTTAGAGAGAGCATTCAGAGTCTTTCAGCAGACTGTCTGAAGTCTATCTTTTCCTCATCGAAACCAAACATGACGTAAGAATAGGCTAAGAAAGATTTTATGGATGAAGCAGACAATGGGATGCAGGCAGGTCTACAAAACCGCAGTATTTGAAAGTGCCGTGTACTTGCAGGTCAGAGGCTATGGGCAGACAAAAGGAGGACAATAGCCCTTGAAAAGGTACACAGAAAAGTTTCTTGCTTTTATGTGAAGTATAAGGTAACGGCTGGGGAAGAGCAGTTCGGTGGAATTCAGGGTGGGGTGTGTTTTCCATGCGGGTCATGGACCAGATAATACAGTCATTGCGGATCACAACCAACCAGCATCAGGAAACAAAGACGGGGATGGCCATTTGTGGGCCTGACGTGAGAGGCGGGACTCTAAATAACGCCTGAATTCCTGACCCGATTTCAACCGACTCTTGTGTTCCTCCAGACACCCCCTGATCGCCCAACCTCACTCCCCTACCTTCTATTTCCTTCTTTATCTTCTCTTCTCCATTAAATTCTCCGTGCTTCCTTTCTGTTTACGTTATTGTGTTATTGGCAAGAACCTGCGTTTTTCGCGTTTGCGATAAAACCGACTTTTACTTCTATTAAATATACCCACAACATGCTTGGGAAACTGTTTCTAGGTATCATTTGTTCATTTCTTTGTCATTAGATTTAATTATTTATTTAGTGTATTCTAATGGAGTTAAGGCCATTAGACCTCCTCTTCCACGCCACCAGAAAAAATGAAAATAGGTCGAATTTCAGTGAGTGTGGACGCGAAGTCGCAGATTATTAGGATTTGGAAAAATGTATGTATGTATGTATGTATGTATGTATGTATGTATGTATGTATGTATGTATGTATGTATGTATGTATGTATGTATATATGTTTGTATGTATGTATTCACACTGCAAATGGGTATATACCCGGTGGCAATGGTAACTAATTACACTCAATAATGACAATAATAAACACAATTAATAAAAATACAATTAATAATAAATTAATAATAATAAATGATAATTAATAATAATAATAATAAGTAATAATAATAAATAACTTATAATTTACTTACTTACTTACTTACTTACTTATTACTTGCTGGCTTTTAAGGAACCCGGAGGTTCATTGCCGCCCTCACAAAAGCCCGCCATTGGTCCATATCCTGAGCAAGATTTTTTTATTGGGTTATTTTACGACGCTGTATCAACATCTAGGTTATTTAGCGTCTGAATGATATGAAGGTGATAATGCCGGTGAAATGAGTCCGGGGTCCAGCACCGAAAGTTACCCAGCATGAGCAAGATTAATCCAGTCTCTACCATCATATTCCACCTCCCTCAATTCCATTTTAATATTATCCTCTCATCTACGTCTCGGCCTCCCCAAAGTCTTTTTCCCTCCGGCCTCCCAACTAGGCCTGACACTCTATATGCATGTTTGGATTCGCCCATACGTGCTACATGCCCTGCACATCTCAAACGTCTAGATTTAATGTTACTATTTATGTCAGGTGAAGAATACAATGCGTGCAGCTCTGCGTTGTGAAACTTTCTCCATTCTCCTGTAACTTCATCCCGCTTAGCCCCAAATATTTTCCTAAGAACCTTATTCTCAAACACCCTTAATCTCTGTTCCTCTCTCAAAGTGAGAGTCCAAGTTTCACAGCCATGCAGAACAACCGGTAATATAACTGTTTTATAAATTCTAACTTTCAGATTTTTTGACAGCAGGCTAGATGACAAAAGCTTCTCAACCGAATAATAACACGCATTTCCCATATTTATTCTGCGTTTAATTTCCTCCCGAATGTCATTTATATTTTGCTACTGTTGCTCCAAGATATTTGAATTTTTCCACCTCTTCGAAGGATAAATCTCCAATTTTTATGTTTCCATTTCGTACAATATTCTGGTCACGAGAGACAATCATATACTTAGTCTTTTCGCGATTTACTTCCTACCCTATCGTTTTACCTGCTAATAATAATAATAATAATAATAATAATAATAATAATAATAATAATAATAATAATAACAATAACAGGGAGCATCCTAAATTAAATGAAGCACGATCACTTAAAATAACATTTAAAGTAAATCTAATTTATATCTTAACCCTAAGTTCGAACTAAAACCCACGAGTATGATATGTTCATACCTGCACAAGTACCTTTCCACATTACACTCATTTCGCTGTCAACTCACTCACTGCACTGGTACTACGACACATTTAACTGATTCTGTCCTGATTTCACTAACACTTCAAAAACATTTCACTGTTCAAATACTTCGCACTACCACTATAAACTCTAAAGCTTCACTGACAGAAACAAACTTCACTTACACAACACACTTCACTGACACAACACATTTCTTCACTGATACAACACTTCGATAACAAAATATTAATAAATTGTGTGTTGGATAAAATGATCGGAGAGAATATTTAACTCCATTCCGAAATTCCGGGCGCCATGTAACTGTGGCGACTAATAATTTTATGTGACTGCTGAATTTTTGATTGTGTTCAAATTTTTAAGACTGAGATTTTTTCAAGGAGGAAATCCAACCTTTCCACACTTACAGCAAACTCCGCAGCTGATTACTAAAAATTGAGAGAATAAGTTGGATGACCAATGTTAATAACTCTCAGTGTTATGACGTAAATGGCAGTGGCGGGCCCGGGTCCATTTGCCACGAATTTTATGTTCAAGAGAATTTTAGAAAATGGCAATTCATACCCATTCTGGAGTAATTATTTTTTCCCTACAGAATATCTAATTTTTCAATAAGTTTCATGACAGACTACACAGTTTAGAAGATAGACAGATTGGTTTTGAATTAAAACTTCACTTTTCACAATCATTTGGTCCCTGTATAAACATCAGACGGTTTCACATAAGTATAAGGACAGGACTGAAACGTCACTTGTGGAGATGTGTTCTTAAACTTTTGATAGGCCCGCACTCAATTATTACTTTTTTTAATTCGGGGGGGGGAAATTGCCCAACCCTCCCCCTCAATGACGCCTCTAGACAAAGACATAGGCAGACGTTAGTCCACATATCATCTTTTCGATATGCTGTTGTTGTTTAGTCAGCTGTCCAAAGGCAGGTTTGAATCTCATAAGTGGCACCAGTAAGGCATCACTCATGAGGCAACTAAGTCAGGAGATAACGGTTGGCCAGTTCCTTTAGATTTCTTTTATGTCACTAAGACTAATACATAATGTTAACAGAAGGTTATAGGAAGAAATTCGAATGTGCTTTTATATTAATATTGTTACATTTGTTGCTCATCTCAAGATACTGTCACTACATAGATTCAGGGAAGAGAATACAACGTCCTGAAAGCGAGTGTTTGCACTGTATAAATATTTAAAATTGTTTAATATGTTTCAGTAAATGCGTCTGTATCTCAGCTCGAATAACTTTCTCATTGCATGTATGGGCAAAATGTGCTGTTCTGAAAATACAGAGGCTGGCTCCTGTATTTTTTTTTTTTTTTTAGTTTTGTGTGTCACTGGTAAAAATTATTTTTATTGCATATAAGCTGCGTTTAAATAAATACTTCGTTATTATTGTTATTAAATTCAAGTGGTATTTTGTACATGAGTATTAGTTATTTATTTATTTATTTATTTATTTATTTATTTATTTATTTATTTATTTATTTATTTATTTATTTATTTATTTATTTATTTATTTATTTATTTATTTATTTCTATAACAGGGCAAAGCACCAATTACAATAGACAGTTCAGATATTTGTTTAAAAAAACATAGAATTGCATATAACATGAAAAAGACATAAAACAGATACAAATGCAAGATACAAGTGTAATTACAAATTAAAAATTAAAAATGAGGAAAAAAACAAATAGATACTACCTAAATAAAAGACACAGATCTAGATATAAATAAAAAATACTAAATAAAAATAAATTTAAAAGAGTTAAGTATAGATATCATAGCCAAAAATGTAAAATGTAGCTATAACTGGCAAATTACAGAGTAAAATATAACACTATGTTAATAAATTCAATATACAGTATTATATAGTAGACCTAATAGGCTTTATTTATTTATTATTCACCGAGTTATACATACAGGTACATGAATAAATAGATGTAAACACACAGTACCTGTGCAGCGTGTACTGTTTACTCGCAACTTGCTCTCCATACCAAGCGAAGTAGTATGATCGACGTACACCTAACTTGTGTTCAAAGTAAACAAACGCAGGACTGTAGTGATAACAGTTGTACATCAGTCAGAGTCTCAGTCAGAGGTGTTTTTTCGATAAGGTGGTTACAAAAACATGTACATTAATATAAAAATGTTTCGGTATATTTTTATAGCATTCGGATACTCTCTCTTATGCTTGGTAGAAGAAGTTATAAGGTGATGGTTTTCCAGTACCGGTTGGCTACCCCTGCCCTGAAGATAGAGTGCTGGCGTGTGTATTTATAGAGCACGGAACAAATACATAGTTGAATAACGAATCAACGAATCCCTCCGCGCCTGATGGCTACAGAAAAAAGAAAACATGGCTACACGGCCCACAATGCCAGTTTGATGATGTCCAGTTGTTTGGCCTTGTAGTCCTCCCGGGACCAATATGCACTACAGCAAAAACAGGCGACAAGCGATTTTTGTAACGAGCGAATAGCTGGAAAATTCAGCAGTCCAACATATTGTCCGAAATGAACACGAATAAGACAGAAAGGATGTAATTTTATAAAGCGTACGAGTGATTTTCCCTTTTAATAATGTAAATTTTGACAGCGTTGCACAGAAAACGTGTCTGAAATTAAATAACATCTCACCAGAGTCCAGAATTGTGTGTCCATTGTCACACCGGAAGTAAATTTCATACATTTTTTTAAACAAATTTCTGTACTATAGCTGAAGAAGCAACATTCATAGCTGTAAATACTATACAATGAAAACGTCAGGGATTTTGCAGCATTATAAACAAAAGAGACGCAACGTTCAATATTAGATACTCTTTCATTCTTGTACACTTCCTGCAACAGTTAGAATGTGTTATTGAATGAAATTACTTGTTTTACAAAGGAGTTAATTGCCGACCTGATACCTCTGTTTGAAGAGTACTTACCTACTGACTTACGATGATAGTAGACCCGGGTTCAAATCGTGGCTATAGCGGGGTCGTATTTGTGGTGGGCAAAACTAAGATTTCTGAAGATTTTTCTCACTTCCAAGTTAAAATGTCCACAGTAAAAGGTCCGCACCTAAGAATGTCCACTGAATAAAAATGTTCGCAACAATATGGTCCAAGGCAATTGGTCCATGTATTAAAAAGGTCAAATATAAAAATGTCCAGAGTAAAATGTCCACAGGATAAAAATGTCCACAACAATATGGCCCAAAGCATTAAAAAGGACAAATATAAAAATGTCCGCTTCAAACTATCCATTAACTAAGATGTCCACAAATATTTGTACAGTAAAACAATGCTGCTTTTGTTACTGGGTAACAGCAAAATTTCTGTGACAATGGCTCAGATCATTTACTCACAAAAAGGGAGTTGTAGTTTTTTCGGTAAGAACTTTGCATCTATACTTCGTTCCATACTGTCTGATAGAAGAATAACAAATGCCGGCAGAGAAGAAGAGAAGTATAATTTTATTGGTATTCACCAATGACAGGGATCTCATTCCATTCTTATCTTGAAGTTGGACTGGGTAGAACGCTTCAGAACACCCAACTTCAAGACAAGCGTGGAATGAGACCTATACAATTGGTTGAATAGCAATCGTACTGCTCTACTCCTCTGCCGGCAATGTTTACATCTCCTGTCAGACATTATGGAACGAAGTATAATAACAGTTTTTTTGTCGTTAAGATATACTGTTTGCCGAAACTTGTAAGAAGTTGAACACTTTCATTACCTGTAACAAGATTGTCAGGATATTTTCTTGCCAATAGCCTCATCGCCCTTTTGCATGAATTCATTTTACATAGGCCTACATATCGTACGTACAGTAGTGGCAAAAAATCGGACCGACCCTTGTAGCTGATTTCAGAGCCTTGTTCACTCCAGAACGTCGGTGTATATTCCTTAGACCCGAAAAATATTTTCCAATTATCCGGCAAAATCAGGTATCCGGCACTGGCTTTGTTCCACAGTTGCCGGATACGAGGAATTCTACTGTATAAACCGAATTTTGCCTACATATTACTCATTTTCTTTATGAAGATAATATGGGTTTTTGCTACTCAATGAAGACGAAAACAGTAACCAGCTGCGTGGCTGTTGTTCAGCTGCACAGGTGATTTCGGGCCAAGGAATATGCACCGACGATCTGGAGTGAACAAGGCTCCGAAATCAGCTACAAGGGCCACTACTGTACACAACTCTTTGTTCTATGTAGACCAATGATTCTCAACCGGGGGGCCGCTGTCCTCTGGGAGTTCGAAGAGCAGTTAATGGAGAGTCGTGACAATGTAATAACATTAGTTCTACTAAAATTATCTGTCACTATCATCGTTATTAACTGAGAGAATTGTGTCCAATGTTGAAGTTTCGTTACGTAAGTAAAATGTATCTACATCCTCTGACACGGAAATTGGTCGCTGTTGAGAGACTTAAGTCCTACTTTAGAACAGCTCGGGAATCATTTATTGCGCTGTGTTCACACGCGTGCGTTTTACTTAGAGAGATTCGAAGTTTCTAACGAGAAGAAAGAGTTCTATCGGTAAGCCATAAAGGCTTCGTAGTGAATATGTAGTTTCGTCAAATGCAGATATGTCTCAGCTACGAGTTGATTTCATCCTCGAAATTCGATGCTTAATATTTCCCCATGTGAATGTCGTGTTAACTCGAACGACACTTAGACAAATTCATGCTACAAGAGAGTCCATGTCAAAGAGTGTACTTTGTTCCTAATCGCAGCTTTTGTAAAATTTTCAGTTGCGTTTAATATAGTTTTTTTAAGGTATTCTACACACGCTGCTCTTTCTTATACCCAAAATTTAATTATTTATTTAATTATTTAACTAGCTAACTAACTAGTGAGTACAAATTAAAATTATAAAACAAAAATATTTCTAGCCACTACCGTAAGAGCCAGGCTCGTGTACGGTGTGGTCTTAGCCAATAATATAACATCAAATTTACAAGGACAGTTTACTAAATACAGTAACTAACTTAATACAAACCAATAAATAATACGCAAGAGCAAAAAATATAAGAAAGAGAAAAAAGAGAGAAAAACACATTTAATATAAATTGACAATCAGACAAAAGCCAGTGATATTCAATAAAAACATGAATATAGTCGATCGACAGAAATAAAAGGTAAAAAATACACACATTTGTTAATATTATATATAATGAATAATTTTATAAATTCGTTTTTTAAAAGCTTCAATTTTAAAATATTTCAAATTTGGAAAATGGTTTGTAATTTTATTATAAAGTCTTGGGCCGAAACTAGCACCATGTTTAAGAGCTGCACTTGTATGACATTTAGGCTCAATTAATGGGAAAGTAGACTTTTGTTTTCGAGTACGATATTCATGTCGAGCAGATTTATGTTTTATTTGAAATCTGTGACAAATTTAGAAACTATGTCTGTAATACCTATATAGGCTGATTGTTGCACAACTTAGTTGAATCGTGTGAAGAGTATAGCAGTCTTATTGTATGCCTACAATAAAATTTCAAAATAATATTGACCGTCTAGGGGCCGCTTAAGACTACTGCTGGAATATATCCTTCATGATAAGGAACATCCTGTATAATTCCATAATGATTTTAGGGTTTCTTTATAAACAGAACAAAATCATAAACTACTTATAAATTGATTATGCAAATTTACTTTTTCCTGTAGATATGCTTACTTGTTTGACCATTTTATTTATTCTAGTACAGTAGAACCTGTATTGAACAACCACTGCTGGTTCCATGAAAAATTGGCATTTCAGAGGGATGGTCTCTCAATAGGGGGAGTTTTTTTTACACAAATAATTGGTTAAAACGTTTCTATGTTAATCAAATAAAAAACGTGGGGAATATTGCTAACAATAAAAACTTGAGATAAGAACTTTATTTCTTATTTTACGTTATTTTTACAATTTTCTACTTCGCTTCATTACATACTCCACTTCACAAAATCATAAATTGAACTCTGCTTAATTTTTTTTTTTCGATTCCGTTTTTACAACCTAATTATAAAAACTATCCTTTAACATGTTAAAAAAAGTTAATTTATATGTTCTCCATTCATACAGTCTTTCAGTGGTGCCAATTGTTGAATTAACTGAATATTACTTAAGGCTTCTTCTAGTGACATTTTTTCAATTGAAATTCTCTCCTGACTTCAACCTCGTCACCGAAGGGTTAATCACCGGATTTTTCTAATAGATAGGAGGAAGAAAAAATAAATTATTGGACTGTAATTAACAAGTAACGATTTGATTTTTAATGTACAAAACGAAAAGTAAAAACGTCATACGGCATGAGAAATCTTACCTTTCAAGAAACTGTTAAACAGCGATGCAAATAACCCTTTGTCATACCTCGGAGACCGTTTGCAAGTGGTCATTGTACGTTTTTCCTAGAGTCGACGGCAATTCGGAAGGCGGTAGTCTGCTAGCGTTTGCGTCGAGAGAGAAAGAGAGATAGAGAGGTCAAGGCAGCGTACAACATTGCCACATCGTACTTCACGCGCACGTGCGATGCAAATAGCGTAGGAGAGAATTTAAATTATCAAAAGACAATAATGACCTTAGCCGTTGATTACTGTAAACATGACACCAAACAAACCCTCTTTCCTTCACTAACAATATTCTTTGTACTGTTCTCAGTCCCACATCACATGCTTCTACAGTCGTTTCTAGCACGTTGGCAACGTTGCAGCCAGCATCAAGATGACCGGCAGCGTTGTGCTAGTCAACGTTTTTAAAATAATTGTACATCTTAATAATTTCCGCACCTGCCTGTGCAATGCTTTTTTTTTTTACAGTCTCTTCTTCCATTTATTTATCTTACAGATACACAGTAGATGTCAGTTTTACTTATTCAATGTATTGAAACACTCACACGTGAACAAACGAACTTGAGAAGTATTTGTTACAGACTGATTCCGATTGGTTCTGCTATACAAGCTAGTGACGTCACATGCCAGAAATGCTACGGCGCATATAGCAGCCGACCGCCTTCAGAATTGCCGTCTAATCTAGCAATACCCAACGTTTCTTAAGGGATTAAGAACAGAGGTGGGCATTGAACGTGAATATGATATCACTTAACAACGTTGCCAAATCATCATTTTTACTTCTAGGACTGTACGGATTTCTTGGAGTTTATTTAGGCTACAGTAATGTAATAAAATACTAAATTGTAAATTAAAAAAAAAAACAGCATGGTCTTTTAAAAGGGGTAAAATTAAGAAAATGGCTATTCAATCACTGGTCGATGGTCGGGAAGTGAGAGGATCTCTTAAAAGGGGCGTGATTTACATTGCTTTTATGGATGTTTAATTCTATTCTTTAAAAAATCTGTCTTTAGGAGGAGTGGTCTCTCAATAGAGGTGATCTTTCAGACAGGTTTTACTGATATTAATACAATCTTTGTATGTTTACGAATTCTAATATGAGCTCATGAGAGATATCGTCATTTTTCAGAAAACTTACAAATGTTTTTTTCTCCATTTAATTCCTTCTATTTGTGTTAATAACAGGGTGCAGCTTGAGACGGGAGATGTTTAATTTTTAATGTGAAATTATTATTTTAAAAGTATTTGAACTTTAACCGTTTTGCTCGCCAGTATGAAAGTTGGATGTCCAAGTCTTACAAACATCACTTTTATTCAGGATGAATATTTAGTGCTTGAATTTATCGACTTCCTAGCCACGAGCTGCTGGTAATAAATTATTAACGCAGAAAATAATTCCTATTCGTTTATCGTGAGGCAGTTTGTCGTGAACAATGCACATGGCGCGGGAGAGTTTCTTCTCCCAATAAATATTCTCTCCTAAAATTACGTATTAGTATGACGTGTAAAGTACTGAAAGTAACACACAATGCACAACTGATAAGTCGATTTGCAAAGGGATTTGGAAATGTTAATGTTACGTATGAAACTAGATCTTCTACATCACACTCTGAAAACTTATTTCGCCAGATACCTAACGATATACAAAACTGAAAACACTGATAAGCACCTGAAGCAGTTTTTCAGAGTACAGGATATTATTAGATATATGTTTCCAAAGGTGATATATATAATTGGCAAATGAATTTATGGTAGTTACGGTTGAAATTTAAGGAATTTTGACACAATACGATTCAGTATTTTCCATTAAAAAATTAATTCTTCCTCTATCAGAAAACGGCATCACTTCATCTGTTCCGTCCTTTCTGAAGTCGCTAGAAGACATTTTTAAAAGGTATGCGCGTTGTATTTAAAGATCCATGGCTGTATTGTCACTCATTTTTCAACATTTTTCTACCTATAAAAATGCTCCTTGCGGTGCAGTTCTTACCCGAATCGGTTGAACATTTCAGATAATTTCGTAATGAGTACAAACATTAAAATTTAGTCTTGGTTTTTTTGTCAAATTAGGTTTACTATAAATTTTAATAGGTTAAATTACAATAATAATTAATTATTTTCAAATGTAACAGTCAAAGTTAATTTTTGGGTAGCAAAATTTACATAAAATAAAATCTCAAACTGAATTTTATTTATATAATTTTTTCAGAACATTTTATCATCATTGCCTCCGATTCTCAAATTTATTTACATTTAAATTAACTCGCCACATATGCCTCTATTAAATATTACTATGAAACTTCAATTTTTGTGATGTTTACACTATAATAGTGTGTACACTAAATATGAATCAATTGTATATACTATAATAGTGTCTAACTATCTTAATTCTTAAATATTCCCTGCATGTAATATCAAGATGTTCAATATTGGATGCTTAGTGCAATTTTGCCAATAAGATTCACAGGAAAACCCTACAAGCTGTGAAAAACTTACGAAAGTGATAAGATTTCTGTTGGTATTATAGGTTGGGGTGGAACTTATAAATCCAACTTTTATCCGTAAATTTTACTACAGAAAAAAGTATTAAAAATTTGTTTAAAGAAGTAGAAAGATTACTCAACTGAATTGTTGTTTAAACATTTCAAAATTTTCGACATTAAACAAAAGTATTATTCTATTTTATTAAAATATTTTCACAAAAATCTGAATAACTTTGAAAGGTATATACATAAATATAGAACTAAAAATATGAATTCTCTGCGTTTGTCTGAACCAAAATATAAAACCAATGCAGCTTTTATCATAGCATGAGTAAAGGTCCAGATTATTAAACAAAATTTATTCCAATATAATTTTAACACGAATCCTCTCCAAATTAAAAAAAAGAAAAAAAATTAGATTTATAGTTTGGTTTTAAACATATTAAACACTTTTTAATCTGTATTCACTCTCAATTTTAATTTTATTTTTGTCTGTATTGGAATCTCCTCGTGAGCACGAGTCTTACTCATTCAGGAGTGGGCTAGTTTATCTTACGTTGTATTAACTTGTATTCATTTCAAACTTACTAGCAAAAAAAAATAAATAAATAATTTAAATAAATAAATAAATAAATAAATAAATAAATTAATTAATTAATTAATTAAATAAAATAAATAAATAAATAAATAAATAAACAAATACATTATTCGCGAATGAGTACATGTGTGTTGGCAAACATTTTCAAGCTGGACATCTGTAGAATTTCGAAGGCCGCCAAAAATTATATTGTTATAGTGTATTTAAATGTGAACAAATTACAGTAAGTTTACAATATCCATATATTTAATTTCAACTTGCCATCAATATTTTTAGAAAATTATAAACCTATGAGGTTGTGTGATGTCTCGGTCGAAATCTGTTGAGGTCGTGATTGCGGGTAAAATATAATTTTGTTAAAATTTAGATGTTAAATTATATATGTTTGAAAATGTTTCCGTTTTTCTTTTGTTTCACAGGATATACGTTTGATATTGTACCCTTTGTTTGATAGAGATATTGTGTGAGAATACTAATGGTGAAAGAAAATATGTGATTCTTATTGCGTTGTGAAAGTTATCTTTTCATCAGTGCCCGTGGCCGTTCAAGGAAATGTGTTAGACTTACAGTGTTTCAAGATAGCCTATGAAAGATACATATATCAAAACGGTTTAAAGTCTTTTCCTCAGCAGCGTGTATCTACCAGAGAGAGAATAGTTTCCAAAACTATATCGCGGATCTAATACTGTAACTAGGTAACTCGATATTTGAGTTGTCTACTTCAGTGGGTTATTTAAGTAATAAGGTTAGAGATCCATGATGGTTTCTTAAGCTAAATAATGTATTTAAAAATTCTGCTAATTATCTGAAAATATTAGATTTGCATTTATCTAGTTATAGTACTAGACTCGTGATATGAAAATGTAATGTCATGCATGGTTCATAGCGAGCGATAGCATCAACAGATATAAAAATCAAAATTATTTTTACATTACATCAGGGACAGTCTCACAATCATGATGGATATTATATTAAAAATATTGTTTATACTGAAATATTAATATTAATTAGAATTAGATTTTCCACTGTATAACACAACTGTTCCTTAAGAAAGATTCGCAGAAGTTGATGTGACAAAATATTCAGGGCACATTTACTTTCTTATTATTATTTCATCATCATTATTATTATACAAGCAGCATTAAATTTGCTGCTATAGGCCACTAGTACAATTATTTAATACTGGCCGATCAAACTGAATCACAATATGATATGTATTAGATATTGAGTTTAGCTTCCATTCAGAACACAAGAAACTCTAGAACAGCTGCTGAAATCGTCCGCCTTCAGTCTAGCTGTCAGAGATGTTGGCACGCGTACAAAGGAAACATTTCTTCTGCAGACGCCCTTGCTTGCTGTACTTTTTGTTCCAGTTGCATGACATCACTCATAACAGTTGCCTGCGCAACAGTCTCTAGGTGATCCTTGTCGAAAAAATAGGAAATGCAAGTTTAATATAGTATTCCTTACACAATCTGGAAAATATTTAGGTTTTGCCATTAAATAACTCTTTAGATTGAAACAGACTATACTGTTTGTCCAAGAAATGGAGAGACTCGGTGAGGGGTAAGAACTACAAGTTATCCCCACCCTTCCATCTTTCCCTCAATAATGTAACGACAGCTTCTTTCTCTCCTGTATACCACTAGGGCCCGATTGTATAAAACTCCCTGACTAAAGATCAACTTTGATCGAAGATCGAAAAGTGAACCGAGTTCAGACACTTCTTCTATTGTATAAAATTTTTCTGCGATCAAATTACCTTGGTTCAAATGCAATCTAAGTTCACGTGAAAAGGATTTGGCAACATCGCATAAACAGGTGAAATACGTGATGCGCGGACCATGTTATACAGGTTTGTTCAGTGTTGCCAATCTAGCGACTTTAACTCTTTTTCAACAACTATTTATTTTAACTTTTATATTGCTTAAATAGTGATTTAGTGACCTTTTTAGCACCCCATGGTGACAAAATTTAATCTTTCTTTGTTGATAATGAGAAATCTAGCGACTTTACAACTACTTTTTGGCGACTTTCCGTACACTCTGTTGGAGACACTGGTTTTTTGTGCAATGTAAATAATGGCGGACAATAAGAAGAAGGTTGAGTGTTCTCCAAGTTGTTATCATGTTATGGTGTTTGATACTGCTAAACATAATAAAGCTTTATAAAACGACAATTTTCGTTTAGTAATACAGTTAATTGAACATTTATGAATGTACCTATCATATCCATTAATAATTAATGGTTGTTATAAACATAATGTAATTATAGGTTATGTTATTTGATACTGCTGAACACGATAGAGCCTTATAAAATATAAGAATGTTTGTGTATTAAGGCAAGAAATTGAAAGAAATATATACATAAATGTACCTAACATGTCTAGTAATATTAATAATAATGGATATTTTATTTGCACAATCTGTCACTCGTATATTTCAAACAGAAAATAAATAGCTGAACTTGGATCATCTAACTTAATCGGAGAAATTTCTTCAGACAAAGTTGACTTTAGTTTGAGACAAATTAATCTCAGATTAGACTTTATATAACACAAAATTCCAAGTTCAGCTAGAACAAGGATCAATTTAACCTCTGATCTAAGATTAAATGGTTTATACAATCGGTCCTAGAACTACTGCAAAATGAAGTATTAATCGTCCAACAAATAGAGTGTTTTCTGGGGTTTGAGCGGGCGGAGCTGGTGTTGCAAACAGGTTGTAGGTAGAGGTAGATGCGGAATAATTTCGATAGCGCTTTGCTGACAATAGACAAATAACATAGATAAACCTCCAACTCCGTGTATACTTTCGAGAGACTATTCAAATTTATAAGCGAATGTTGGAACCAATGGTGACAAAAATCGAAACTACATCTGTTACGCAGCCCGATCGGTATTGCAGGTATCCATTATACCAACAATATTATTATTAGTAGTAGTATCTTTCGTATTAATCTTCAAAGGAGGATAATGATTTATCTACAGTAACCTCACTAAAGGTTTTGATTTTATCGATAAATATGCAACATGAGTAGATTTATCTAGAGATAATCAGAACTCGAGTGGGATTTAATTGACTATTACACGATTAGAAGAAAATATATTAAAGATTAGAAGAAATAAAGTACGTACTCTTAATACAATAAAATATTAATTGACTTACTAAAATATTAAACTCTCTTGAAAATGTATTATTGTACCATCTCATCATTACAAATATTCCGCTAGATGGCAGTAGTGTGTTATGATCAACTGTTCTCTTGTTACCAGTTGTGCCACAGTATATAATCTTCATTGAACTCTATGGACGAATACTAGTCACGAAGGCTATGTTGATTTAGTTTGATTTTTATTAAAACAGTTGCATTCCAGTTCAATTATCAGTATTTATTGAACAATCTCTGATAGTGACTATCCATTCCATAATCTCATTCAGCAGAAGCTATAACATAATCTAAATAATATAAACAAGATTAATGATAGAAAAGTTTTAATTAAGGATAATGAAATAAACGTGAATCATTTTAAAAGTACAGTTATTGAAAATACATTGTCGGCAAAACAAACAAATGCTAAAGAGATGATAAAAACAAACAAATACAATGGAGGTGCTAAAAACAAATGCTTGGAAGGTGATAAAAATTGTAAGATATGTAGCCATGATTGGTTGAAACAAGTCGTATCGCACGGTTTTATTGGCAAAAGTAGTATGACGTAGTAAAAATGTAATAGTCAGTTTAAATGAAGTATTTAACCACAATACGCATACCACATATAAATTTTGGTTAATATAATAGTTGAACATTAAACTGAAAACCATTCTTTACAGTTAAAATAACATTACCGTCTCTGATTACACTCTTTAGTTTAAAATTGTGCAAAATATAAAAATTAAATTAAATTGTTGTTAGGCCTACAGTTGTAGTAATTTCGCGTTAATCTTAAAGGAGGGTTAAGCAAAATATAGTTTCAATGTTCAAAATTTAAAATTTAGCGATAAATATAGACTAATAATACACAGTGAAAATTGTTTAGATCCCAAAAGTTGTAAATGTCCACCTTTGAAAGAAGCCACGTATGTCAAATATCTGGGTATCATTATTGATCAGAATTTAAAATGGCCTCATCACATTACTTATCTTTGTAAGAGACTTCGTAAAACAATTTATAAATTCGTTAATCTTCGATGCTACTTACCTATTAGAGTTCTACGAAATGTTTATTTGGCCATTATTCAGTCTATCATTCAATATGGTATAATTGTTTGGGGTGGAAGTACAAAAATTAATCTTAGTCCGTTAAATTTACTACAAAAACGAATAATTAAAATTTGTTTGAAGAAACGTTTCGATTATCCAACTAAATTAATTTATTCTGAATTTAATGTATTTAATATTGAACAAATTTATAAGTATACGCTGTTAAAATTTTATCATAAAAATCGTAATAAGTTTGTATTACAGACACACAATTATGACACAAGACGAAATATTAATTCAACATTAGTAGAACCTAAATGTCTCACATCTGCTGGTCTAAAGCATAGCATAAATTTTGGCCCTCGGTTGTACAATGCTTTAACTAAATTACACCCAGAACTTCTAACATGTAACCCACTAACATATAACAAGAAAATTAGAAACGTGTTAATATCTTCAATTTGATTAAATAAATGTATAACCTATGTGTATGAATTAATCAACCTATATTCTATTTGTATTCTATAATTTTGAAATATATATTAGTCCTACTTTTCACGTGCGATATTATTCTTCTATAGTGTTAATATTATATTAATTTAATTCCATTGCCGCTGTAATTATATTTTAGTTCCTATTTTATTTTACTTATTTATTTATATTATTATTTTTTATTTTAATATTATATCTGAACTGCGACCGAGCACGAGCGCTGCTCATTCGGTCTCAAATTTTGTTAATACTACTGTATCTTCTTTTTATATTGCTTGTATTATTTTATTTGTATTTCTCTTTGTTTGTTTTGTAATTATATTTCTTTATTCTGTATATTTGAAATAAATAAAATCTAGTCTTAATAAAATCTAATTACAATTATCTCATTGGCATTGAATAGCGTTTGCATTAGAAAATATACGATAAGTTTTGTATAGTTTCGTCGTCTATGATTAGCTTCTCTGGTATAAAATCGACGTTAGGCCTAATTAAAATGCTATAAGTGGGCTATTTACTGCAGTTATCTCATCGTTTCTGAATAACCCTCTAGTCCAAAGGGATCGTTAAATTATAAATTATTTTCTTCATAAGTTTATTTCTTTTCAGAATTTCTGTAGCGGAGATACTGAAAATCACGCAAGCTGTACATGCACATTATTCCAGTGATAACACTTATAACACTATAAGTTAATGCGGTATTGATATAGTTCGGACATGGAGCAATTACGCGCCGCCTTTGTCTCTTTAAATAACAATTTTTTTAACTAATCACTCACACTGACGTGTGGCCTCGAGCTGAATCCTTTCATGTAAATACAAAATCATATTCCAACATTTTGGCAACAAAATGTGCAATTACAGAGTACGTAATAGCAATTTCGCGTGTAATTTGCGATGGTGAAGTATTTGCTTTGCTCTTCGCCCTGGAGGCCAAATGTTCCATTTTAGACTACTGTAGACGTTTCCATCAGTCGGTTCATAAATTATGTTGTATCTTCAAAAGTCACAGTTTCTTGTTCCTCTGCCAGGAATAGTCAATTGTAAGTGTCGAATTTCATTTGTAAAATCTAAAGCAACCGGCAGATTTGATTTCCAGTAGTAGTAGGAGTAGTAGCAGAAGTAGTAGTAGTAGTAGCAGAAGTAGTAGTAGTAGTAGTAGTAGTTAATAATAATAATAATAATAATAATAATAATAATAACAATAACAATAATACAGACGTGGACAAATTATTAGACTAAAACCTTTTCTTAGAAACATAATATAATTCGTCATATCAACTATCAGTGTAATTCACAGAGTCTCTATTGTTATAAATGTGATTGTTTACATCTTTTGGTATATTTTTACAATGGTTAAGTATATTTTTTCTGGCTATGTTGGTACTACTGGTGTTTTAATTATATACTGCAGAAGATATTCTCCCATGGCCTGCAAGAAGACCGGACATGAACGAAATTGAAAATCTGTGATCTATACTGAAGAAGAAAGTGAACTAAAAGAGGCTTACAACAAAACATGAACTCATTTAAGTACTGTCTGATATCTGGCTAAATGATGCTGATATTCAAAGAAAGTGTCAAACTTTGGTTTCCAGCATCCCTGACAAAATCAACGTGTTAATAAAGAATAAGGGAATGTTCACAAAATATTAGCAACCTCAAGACTCAATTTTCTGTTCATTATATATGTGCAAAATACATTTTTGTTCATTATTTCTCCCGATAAATGCAGGTTCGTTGCACATATAATTAATTTAGTCTAATAATTTGTCCACGTCTGTATATAATGAGGCAAGCGTCGTATTCCATAATAAAGAGCGTTCAGTTCATCTCGTGGCCGGGAACACACTCACCAGACATGCTTGCATTCATGGATTGATGACCCATACTTACGTCGCATTACACTACCCTCAAGGGCAGACTAGACACGTGTTCAGATATCTTACAGTGCAGTTGTTTTCCAACTTGCAGTGTGATAAGTTGATGACTTCATCTTAAAGTGCAACTGTGCGTTCAGTAAGCTTTTACAATACCATTACTAGAACATAGAATTTGTATTTACTAACGTAAGAGATAATAAGAGAAAGAAATTGCAAGCATTACGAAAATACTGGTAGAACTTTTGCGTGGGAATAATTTCATCAAAAGATAAAATAATGCCATGTTATAAATCTACTTTGAGAATTTCTGTAGCCTATATACTTTGCATGATTGATATTACTACATTATAAAAGTGCATAAACAGTCAAAGTGAGGGTAGTAGAAGAAATGTCAGAGGGAATTCGAATAAGAGAGGAGTATGGCAAGGGTGCCTTTTATAATAATGCTTTATTTTTGTGGCAGAGTTAAGGCTGTCAGGCCTTCTCTTCCACTCAACTAGAGGATAAAAAGGAAATATATGATTATTTATAATGTTAAAACAAAAAAAGTTATATGTATACCTAAGACAAAATCGAAATAGAAAAATACGCATAAGCCAGAGTATTATCGAACTTAAATACTTGCTTAAACTAGATGACAAAATTAAATGACATGATTACTTTATAAACTAGTTACATTGCGAATTATACACTCTGGGACACTGTGTGTTCTAAAATAAGACTTTGGACTTGAAAGCGTTTAAGGTCGGGCAGTCCCTAACATCTGTAGGTAATGAATTTCAAGAACGGATAATGTCTATTGTAAAAGACGAAGAATACGCGGAAGTTCTATGGAGAGGGACTGACAATAGAGTCCCGTGTTGTGACCGAGTATACAGATTATGATGTGTGGATAAATTATGAAATCGTGATGCAAGGTATTCAAGGGTTGATCTACGCAAAATCTGATAGAGAAGAGAAAGACAATACACTATCCTGTTCAAATTTACTTTCAGGATTAGTGAAAAGATATCAGATGATAGACGACATTAAGATGCATGGGGCATATGCGGAGATTAAGAAGATGGCAGAAAATAGAAAATATTGGAGAATGCTGGGTTTGTAGTGAAAGGCCTGCCCTTAGGTGGAACACTATGTACATATGTATGTTGTAATAATATGGGAGGGGTAATGGTAGGAGGAAGAAAAAGAGCAAAATATTTGCTGATGATATGGCGCTGTTAGCAGAAGAGGATGATACTAAGGGATATGCTACTGAAACTAAATGATAGCAGTAAGCAGTATGGGATGAAAGTAATGCAAACAAGACGAAAACCATGGTTGTTGGAAGAAAACTAAAGAAGATAAAGATGCGGATTCGAAATGAGGAGATGGAACAAGTAGACAGCTTCAAATATTTGGGGTGGAGTATAAGTAGTAACATGAGCTGCTGCCAGAAAGTCAAAAGGAGAATAGTAATGGCAAAGAAAGCTTTAATAGAAAAAGGAGCATCTTCTACAGACCTCTGGAAAAAGAACTTCGTGTAGAATGTGGTATTGTATGAGGCAGAAATATGAACAATACGATAAAGTGAAGAGAAACGACTAGAAGCATTTGAAATGTAGATATGGAGAAGAATGGAGCCTGCGAAATGTACAGAAATAATAAGAAACGAAACTATACTAGAAAGAGTGGGTAAAGAAAGAAGAGAAAAAGGAATTGGCTGGGTCACTAAGAAGAAACTACCTACTGAAGGCTGTACTTGAAGGAATGGTGAACAGGGGAAAAGTTCTGGACAGAAGATATCAGATGATAGACGACATTAAGATGCATGGAGCATATGCGGAGACTAAGAAGATAGCAGAAAATAGAAAATATTGGATAATGGTGGGTTTGTAGTGAAAGACCTGCCCTTAGATAGAACACTATGTACATACGTATGATGTAAGAATATGGGAGGGGTGATGATAGGAGGAAGAAAAAGAGCAAAATATTTGCTGATGATATGGCGCTGTTAGCAGAAGAGAGGATGATACTAAGGGATATGCTACTGAAGCTAAATGACAGCATTAAGCAGTATGGGATGAAAATAAATGTAAACAAGACGAAGACCATAGGTGATGGAAGAAAACTAGAGAAGGTAAAAATGCGGATTCGAAATGAGGAGATGGAACAAGTAGACAGCTTCAAATATTTGGGGTGTACTATAAGTAGTAACATGAGCTGCTGCCAGAAAGTCAAAAGGAGAATAGTAATGGCAAAGAAAGCTTTTAATAGAAAAGGAGCATCTTCTACAGACCTCTGGAAAAAGAACTTCGTGTAGAATGTGGCATTGTATGAGGCAGAAATATGAACATTACGATGAAGTGAAGAGAAACGACTAGAAGCATTTGAAATGTAGATATGGAGAAGAATAGATCCTGTGAAATATACAGAAATAATAAGAAACGAAGCTATGCTAGAAAGAGTGGGTAAAGAAAGAAGAGAAAAAGGAATTGACTAGGTCACTAAGAAGAAACTACCTACTGAAGAATGCACTTGAAGGCATGGTGAACAGGGGAAAAGTTCTGGACAGAAGATATCAGATGATAGACGACATTAAGATGCATGGAGCATATGCGGAGACTAAGAGGAAGGCGGAAAATAGGAAAGATTTCTACGATTGTATAATTAATTTATTATTAAGAATATTCTGAAAAAAAAAATAATTTGTTGGTTAGTTCAGAATTTGGGTTTTTTATTTTTTCTTTCTCAAGTTCTCCTTAGAGTTAATTCGAAAGAGTCTACTGTATAATGTAATCCATACAAACCCATACTTGTTTTCAACACAAGTCTTGCGCTTGTGTTACAGGTCTCGATTCAGTGGACTCTTAAACCTGAATGTGCAACAAATACGGCAACAAGTACCGTCGCCTTGGGCAGAGTGCTTACTTACATATTCTGTCTCCAGCCTGTCCCGCCACAACTTCCTTTTACGCCCTCCACTCACCGTTAAATTGCTAAATGGGTCGTCAGCTGTCAATTTTGCGAGATGGCTGCGATTACCCTCTCGTAAGACGTAAGCTGGGTCACGGCCCTCATATTTATGCTCTCGTGCAATTGATTATCCTACATTAGATGCAGGATTAAGATGAAGGTTTAAATGCAGGGTGCTGAAAAAAATTAATGCAGAAACTTCTAGAGTACAAAGAGGATACCAAACGAATTATTTTAAGACCAGGAACGAGGTGTTTTCATGCTTTTTTTAAGGACCGGCATATGTTAAAATGCGTTAAATTAAGCTGAAATTATGCTTTTGTGATTAGTAAAGTGAAAAAAAAGTTTTATTTTAACAATTTATATCAGAGGTAATCTGAATGCAACATTTGTCGAGAATTGGTTCGGGCGATTTTGGAACAATAAGATGGCCTCCACGCTCACCTGATTTGACACCTTTCGATTTTTTTCCTTTGGGGAGATATGAAGGACACATTACAGCGCACCAATCGACAATGAAGAACCATTAATACAGCGCATTTTGGCTTTTGCAGAAATCATTAAGACCATTCCTGTAATATTTGACAAAACGCGTCAATCCTCATTGAGCCGATATCATGCTTGCACAACATGTTAAAGAGGCTTAAGTTTAGCATGTACTAAAAGAATGTTGTACGTTAAATCCTAGTAATATGTAACAATAATTAGTAAGTCTCCTTGACATTTAACTGAAGCATGATAACGTATGTAGTGTGAGAGTAGGTTTTTGGTCTTGAGATGTAAAATCCGTTGTCCAAGACCGACTTCGTTGGTGCGCTCAGCAGTCCCTGTACTAATATTGGAGAAATAACAGAAAAATGCCTATTTTCAGAAATATTAAAAATATATATATATATATCCATGAAAATCGGACAGTATTTTTTTTTTCGAAGTTTCTGACACCAATCTAATATTAAACATATAAAATAATTTTTGTGATAATATTTTGAACGCCTGGGAACATTCAGCACATATATCTAAAAAGGGCGATATTTTGGTGTGGTCTTCCAACATTTAAAAATTCATTACCTCTACAATACATGGCCTAAAACAATGAAACCTTGCAAAGTATATAGTAATAAGTTAGATGTAAGTGCAGAGAAAAAAATCATAGCTCTCTTGCTCCTAAGAGCTATTGCATGATATTTCAGTGCAGTCTTAAACTTTTGACCGGTACTGCACTCCACGTGGAGTTGATATCGGCATGTCAATTAAAAATGGTAGACATATGTTAGCCCAACTGCTCCTTGTGATTGGAGCGGCATCTGGGAAGACATAATTGAAGATCTCCCTCGAAAAAGAATGTAACATCAAATTAATGAAATATGTAACTTCGGTTGGAAAAGTAATTTTCAAGCATTCATTTATAACAACAAAATAAATTAATGCATCCAATAGCTAAATAAACTTGCATCCTCGATTAACCAAATGGTTCTGGTAATAAATATAGGCCAAACGAAATATGCTCCTGAAATTATTTTCTCCTGAAACCGAAAAGTGTATTATATATAGATTTGTTGGTTACACCCTTATTCGTGGGAGGTCTTCAATTATTGAACAAACTCTTATCTTATCTCTTCAAAAGAAGGAATCATTTTTGACACATACTGGGTATTATTTGAACGCTGCGATTATACTACTACTACTACTACCACCACCACCACCACCACCACCACCACCACCACCACCCACCACCACCACCACCACCACCACCACCACCACCACCACCACCAGTGTTTTGAGTCCTAAGAGTGAAATAATGTTACATGCGGCCTAATGTTTAAGGAATGGAGTGGTTTTCAGACACTATTATTTGCAATGCTTCTAAATATGTAATATAGCAAATGAAAATAAATGAAATATGCCCCTGAAATTATTTTCTCCTGAAACCGAAAAGTGTATTATATATAGATTTGTTGATTACACCCTTATTCGAGGGAGGTTTTCAATTATTGAATAAACTTTTATCTTATCTCTTCAAAGAAAAAATCATTTTTGACACTGACTGGGTAATAATTAAACGCTGCGACTACCACCACCACCACCATCACCATCACCATCACCACCACCACCACCACCACCACCACCACCACCAGTGTTTTGAGTCCTAAGAGTGAAACTAATGTTACATGCGGCCTAATTTTTAAGGAATGAAGGAGTGGTTTTCAGATACTATTATTTGCAATGCTTCTAAATCTATAATAATAATAAATCTGTAGCCGAAATTTTTCTGGTAATTTTCGATTTTCCAAAAATAACTGGTCCTAACATATATAATTAACCACCCTGAGACCGAAAATCGCATTTTTGAAATTTTTGTTTGTATGTCTGTCTGTATGTTTGTTACCTTTTCACGCGATAATGGCTGAACCGATTTATATGAAAATTAGAATATAAATTAAGTTCGTTGTAACTTAGATTTTAGGCTATATGGCATTCAAAATACTTTATTTAAAAGGGGGGTTATAAGGGGGCCTGAATTAAATAAATCGAAATATCTCGCTTATTATTGATTTTTGTGAAAAATGTTACATAACAAAAGTTTCTTTAAAAATCATTTTCGATAAGTTTTATTCTTTGAAAAATTTTGATAGTACTGACATTTAATGAGATAAATAAGTTTTAAAATTAAAATAACTGCCATCTAAGGCCGTGTAATGAAATAAAAAACAAATGACTTCGTCTGTAAGGGGCCTTGGACAACAACAATCGAAAGCTATGAAAGATAGCCTACAGAGAATGTTTCTGTGTTTGTATGAAGTAATATCAGAAGCTAAATTAACCGATTTGTATAATTATTATTTCACCATTGGAAAGTCCACACCTGTGGAGTAACGGTCAGCGCGTCTGCCGCGAAACCAGGTGGCCCGGGTTCGAATCCCGGTCGGGGCAAGTTACCTGGTTGAGGTTTTTTTCCGGGGTTTTCCCTCAACCCAATACGAGCAAATGCTGGGTAACTTTCGGTGCTGGACCCCGGACTCATTTCACCGGCATTATCACCTTCATATCATTCAGACGCTAAATGACCTGAGATGTTGATACAGCGTCGTAAAATAACCCAATAAAATAAAAAACCATTGGAAAGTGTAATTTCTCTAGATGGACATAATGCTATAATGTTATTACAGTAACGTCTGAGTAAATCGAGGACAGGTAAGATTAAAATAACTTCTTATGCACATACAATTTGATAGGCTATTTTGTACATTCGTTTTCTATATTTCTTAAAATAATATTTATGTACACTCATTTTAATCTCAGAGAATTAACGAACAACGAGAGTGTATTGATTTAGTATGCAGTAATAGTACGTTAGCTTAGCAATCCATTATTTTATAATCCAAATTTTAACTATGCTCAATTGAATCGTGTTAAAATACAGATTATCTTGCGCTGTTGTAAAAGTTGTTCCCTGGATCAAACGTCCTATTTTAATTATGTAATTACTTTATATTTATTTCTAACGGGTGCAGCGGAGCGCACGGGTACGGCTAGTATGTAATATAGCAAAATGAAAATAAGATTGATATTTTCTACAGAAATTGTAAAATTCACTAAACAAAATGTTGGATTTGAACTTTATAAATCTAAATGCTTGTTTTGCAAGACTGGCGGACTTGTTCTCATTACCTCATAGACTAGAGTCTGGAGCAACAACAACCACCATTGCCATCGGATTAAAGAACAATAGCCAGCAGGGAAGATGTTCATAAAGGAAATATAAATAGAGATAGGGTGCTGAAGTGCACAATAAGAATGCCAACAGAGAGGCTGATGAGAATAATTCAATATATCAAAGGTTAGAAGGCAACAAGATGTCGGACGTCCTCTTGACGGCTTTCAATCTTCTAAGAGTTGACAGACCTTGAGACGTGTTAGAAATATAAGAAAGGTCAATTCTCTTGAAGTTTGGAAAAAGCCATCAACCCAAATTAATTAAATTGATAAGTTACTTAACACGTTATTATTCAATTGAAGTTCGAGTTTGTTATATTTTCATTCACAGTTTTCTGCCCAAGGGTAGATCTTTCAATGCAAATCCAGCATTTCCCAGTCTTTCTAATATAGGCCTATATAATGCTTAGTGGTTCGGTATGCTGAGAACCTGACTTTTTCCCTCGACATTTGAAAATATAATTAAGTTTGAATTCTTTCTCCTTTTTTTCTAATAATATTAAGCTAGAAAATCTTTGGGGAGGTCGAGACGTATATGGCTGGATAATATTAAAATGGATTTGAGGGAGGTGGGATATGATGGTAGGGACTGGATTAATTTTGCTGAGGATAGGGACCGATGCGGGCTTATGTGAGGGCGGCAATGAACCTCCGGGTTCCTTAAAAGCCATAAGTAAGCAAGTATTAAGCGAGAAAAATTGAGCTGTAAATTTGTTTGTTTAATTTTAGATATAGAAATTCTATTTAAAATGTCGTTTAAAAGTTCAGTGAAGTACGTACTTTATTAAGAATTGGGCGGCCAGGTAGCTCAGTTGGTAGAACAGCTGGCTACGGACTGGAAGGTTCGATCCCAGGTGGTGACATGATTTTTTTATCGTTGCCAAACTTTCAGAACGGCCCTGAGGTTCACTCAGCCTCCTATAAAATTGAGTACCGGGTCTTTCCTGGGGGTAAAAGGCGGTCAGCGTGGTGCCGACCACACCACCTCATGGAAAGCATGGGGCTCTACCCCCATGCCCCCCAAGTGCCTTCATGACATGTTATGGGGATACTTTTATCTTTCACTTTATTAAGAATTAGACTAGACATTAGACTGATACATTGATCTTAATTTCTTTCCGGGAAAAAAATGCGGAAATAAAAGGCATTTGAGACACCACAAAACATAGCTGGTCATGTTACAAACGTATCACTGCGAAAGAAGTCAATTATTATGATTTATACTCGTTATACGAGAGGAGAAAGTAACATTCTCTTTCTCTCCTATACCGAATTTTTCATACCTCTGTTCCCTATTACTTATTTGTTCGATTCCACAATCTTTCTCGCTGTCATAACTTAAATGCTCGGTCACAACACAATAACACGCTAGAAATATTCCATTCCACACATCATCTCTGTACTCCTCATCTTTCACTGTAGCTACTTCTCGTCACTGGAATTCTCTGCCTCCTGAAGTCAAGGGCTGCCGAACCTGTATTTCTTTTAAATATAAATTAGGAGAATATCTTATAATGAGTTTCCAGACCTAACACGTTGCAAATATTTAATTCAATGTATTCCAATATATTTATTTTAATTTTTTGTTTCATATTTTTATTTTATATACTTAATTCACTTGTCCTTATAATATTATTATGTAAATAGTATTTCCTTCTAATTTAATGCTTACATGTTTAATACAGTATTCAATTTTGTGTACTACTCTTTATTCAGATCTCTGTTTATGGCTTTATTATGTAAATCGAGTTTATTTATCACTTAACACCAATATGTATTCCACTATTTTGGTACTTTATTATTTTTTATTGTGTGTATTTTATTCAATTATCGGTTTCTGGTTTAATTATGTGACTGAAACTTGCTTGTAACTTAATACCAGGATATATTCCAACGTGTTTATTTTTATTTTTATTGTGTACATTTTATTGAATTGTCGGCTTCTGATTTTACGTCACTCGTATTTTGATTCTAACAATATTAATATGTATTCCACTGTGTTTATTTTTATTTGATTAGGTACTTTTTTTAACTGCCTCTTTGATCTCATTATGTAAATCGTATTTGTATATAATTACTTAAATCCGATACAGTTGTCTGTTCAACTGTGTAAACAACTTTCAATCCTGGTTGAGTGTAAGAGAAGCCCTGCGGCCTTAACTCTGACAGGTTAAATAAACCAGTCACTTCGAGAGAGGAACAGAGATTAAGGGTGTTTGAGAATAAGGTTCTTAGGAAAATATTTGAGGCTATACAGGAGAATGGAGAAAGTTACACAACGCAGAACTGCACGCAATGTATTCTTCACTGACATAATTAGGAACATTAAATCCAGACGTTTGAGATGGGCAGGGTATGTAGCATGTATGGGCGAATCTAGAAATGCATATAGAGTGCTAGTTGGGAAGCCGGGGGGGGGAAAGGCCGAGACGTAGATGGGAGGATAATATTAAAATTGATTTGAGGGAGGTGGGATATGATGATAGAGACTGGAATAATCTTGCACAGGATAGGGACCGATGGCGGGCTTATGTGAGGGCGGCAATGAACCTGCGGGTTCCTTAAAAGTAATTTGTAAGTAAGTAAATCGGTTTATGGTTTAATTATGTGACTCAAACTTGCTTGTAACTTAATACCAGTATGTATTCCAACGTATTTTTATTGTGTACATTTTATTGAATTGTCGCCTTCTGATTTTACGTCCCTCGTATTTTGATTCTAACAACATTAATATGTATTCCACTGTGTTTATTTTTATTTGATTAGGTACTTTTTTAACTGCCTCTTTGATCTCATTATGTAAATCGTATCTGTATGTAATTACTTAAATCCGATACAGTTGTATGTCCAACTATGTAAGCAACTTCTAACACTGGTTGAGTGTAAGAGAACTCCTACTTCGTGATTTAAGACGGCGCTTATTCCGTCGGATCCCGGCCAACTAGTCACTCATAACGAGTGCACCTCAGTACATGTGTGGACTTAAGTCCTACGTTCATAGCCATCTATGACGTAGTGCAGAGGGCGGCCACTAGAGGGAACCCAAGAGTTGGAACTTAATCTGAGACGATTCTGTCCGACGCCGGGGTGGGTATCCTGTGTGGCTTAATGGATAAAGCATCAGCACGTAGAGCTGAAAACCGGGTTCAAATCCCGGCGCCGGAGAGAATTTTTCTCCGTTCCATTACTCTTTCATCGCCATTATTATTATTATTATTATTATTATTATTATTATTATTATTATTATTATTTGATGTGTTTTATTTAAGTAGAAAATTATTTGTAATAAGGGTCCGATGTTTAATTTTCATTTAACTCAAAACTCATTTTTTGACTTGTCTTCCTTTACTCAAACACCATCGATTTCACTCATACTCCAGATAACCGTTGCAGTTGATAAAGCGTTGTAAAAGGACCAATTAAACGCTGAACTAAGATGTTTAATCTTTTGTTGGCGAGACAGAATTATTATTATTCCTTACGTACGGGTAGATGCACTGATCATAAACTTTGTAAAGAATAAAGGTTAGAGCAGGAGAAGGTACGCAGTGCGTTAGTGTTTTCTTTTTGTAACAGATTGTAACAGTGGTCACAAAAGCCGGATCTTGTGAAGCAGATTTATATCTGCTATCTCTCTCTTTATAATGTACATAAATGTAAAAACCGAATGTTGGAAATGTTTTATGTTATTTGGTTAGTTTTTAAGCATTAAAATGGGATCTCTTATGTTAAAAAACTTAACCGCCCAGACTTGAAATTACCATGAGCGGCGTGTTATCCCCGTTCCATTATATCATCCATATAAAAAAGAGGGTACAAGTGGGGATTGAATTTATCATCATATAAATGTCTTGGTTCGTTTGTACAAGCTTTGGAGACCGCACGGCCGCATTGGACCGTGTCGGACAATTTATACTAGTCCCTATTAATAATATTTGTGATATAAAACAGTTGAGTTGAATTTATTATTGTATAAAAGCTGCATTCGGATGATGTGTCTATACATACATTGCCTAGTATCAGGACGTAATGCGTGTAATTTTGGGGCCATGTATCGTACAGCCGTGAACACAAAAATTGGAACCCCTACTGGGTCAGCAGAAAGGCAATTTACGGGAGAACACTACCTATAAAAGTAGCGCAAATGGATATGGACTGACAGGTACCGGGTTCAATCCCTGGTGATGTCAAGATTTTTCTATGACATGACGGTCTCTTAATACAGGCAGCCATTGATTAAATTCCAAATATGCTCATTCAGTTTAAGAGAGCAGTGTATTATGATAATAAATGACTGAAAGAATTTTAATTTTGTCCTTTAAATGTATAGAAATTTGATTCAAACAAATATAACTTCTCGTTCCGCAAATACATTTTTTATAATGTTACATTTGTTCGGATCAAATTTTTGAACATTTATAAGCTACTAGTAGGAGAAAAGTTATAAATTTTGCCTAAATCCGCTCTCATATAGGGGTACTTCCTCTTACACAAACAGAACTTCTTCACAAAAATATAGGCTATATTGTCTCTAATTCTTGTACAAAGTTTTGAAAAAATCTGTTATATGTGAGATAATTTATTAATTTTGTCTAAAACCACCCCCCCCCCCGATGGGTAGTTTCTCTTACACAAACATAAACAAAGTTTCTACAAAAAAAAAAAAAGACTGCTACCTGTTACTCCTGTACAAAGTTTCATAAAATTCTGTTATATAGGTGAGAAATT
Source organism: Periplaneta americana (assembly GCA_025594305.2). Lineage (NCBI taxonomy): Eukaryota > Metazoa > Arthropoda > Insecta > Blattodea > Blattidae > Periplaneta > Periplaneta americana. The sequence goes on from JAJSOF020000019.1 coordinate 99,986,887, forward strand.
ATTTAGTCTAGTTACATTTTGCGTTCTAACCCACTGTGGTCCGTTCGGAAAGCGTAGTGCCGAGAAAAATATCGTCGTTACTCGAGATTCGAACTGGAACCTTTCATTCCGTAGCCAGTTGCTACCCGGTCGCTACCCACTAATATAGTGATATAAAATTCATTTAACAGAACTTTAAGTTGTATTTGTAGTATTGAAATGTGAGCAAATCCCTAGAGTTACATTATTTCAACACACGAGTTATGCGTAAGGACTAAAAACCGATTTATAGCAAGATATGCTGTTCTCTACATTTACTGTGGAGATTATGAACTTCTTGTTGAATTCATTTTGTCGTATCCATGAAACAGCAATATGGAATCTGCCGTAAGTAGAGATCTTGCCAAAAAGAGCAATCCGCAAGTAATATATGTCCGTCCCATAAAACTTGGCAAGCTTAAGGGGAAGACCAGTTCAGTCTTGCTCGAACGTTCTCTCATTCCCTTCTTTCGCACTGTTGCTTCTTCGGTTATTTATCGTACAGGCCTATTGTCGTCTAGCATATAGTACTGAGACTTAATATGTGACCAGTATTTCCTAATGCATTTGTGAAGTTTTAATGAACAATAATTCTTTGGAGTAATTTTTCATTCGACTGAGTGAGATGTAAAGAACCAGGTTAAGCTCTTGATCCAACGCTTGCTATTGCCCGCTACCATTGAACAGTTTATCTCAGACAAGTCAAGGGATAATTGAAGAAATGAATTCCAAACTGGCCTAAGTCCAAATGACAAGTTTATGAGAAACTGTTAAAATAAATTTGACGTCTTTATTTATATAGAGTGTTTGCGAGGTGGTGTTACAAACTTTCAGGGATGATGGCGAAGGCACATGTATCAATTCGAGATAAGGAACCCTGGTCCGGAAATCACCGAGTCGAAAGTTACAAACAAAAATAGTTCTGCGGAAATGAAATAATTTTATTCCTCTGTACACCTTATTTATGTGTATTTATCGGACGTTGTTTACGTTGTCTACTTACAGTATTCCATTCAATGCGCTGTCTGAACAGGAAACTACACTGAAGCAATGCAGATAGCGTAATGTGTAACGGACATGGTCGGTCGTGATATCCACGTCTGTAGACAGCAGTGTATGTGTACAAGTTGCAGTGTCCAGTCGATCAGTCCTAGTGAAATGGAGGAGTACATGAGAGCGGAATATGCAGACCTGATTTTCGAATACGGATGAGCCAATGGGAACAGTAGACAAGCTCACAGATTGTATCGTGCCTAGTACCCACGTAGGAGACATCCGGCCCATATCATTTTTCCACGACTGTTCCAAAAGTTAAGGGAAGGAGGGCACGTAGTGCCAAATTACAATTCCATTTCCACACAACTATTTTTGCTTATAACTTTCGACTCAGTCATTTCCGGACCATGGTTCCTTATCTCAAATTGATACATGTGCCCTTCGCCAAGACCACCTCGGAAACATCCTGTATATGTACGTTTGAAAAAACATATGCAGACACTAAGTCAAGATTTAGGAGAGTCTGTTAAATAAACTTACACGGTTATATATATATATATATATATATATATATATATATATATATAGATATATATATAGAAAAGGATAAATTAAATTGTGAATAAAGCAAGTTAAAATTTAAAAAGGGCTTAGGACACTTTGGAATCCACCTCTTCAATTGTTCAGCGATTGATAACTCAACATATTTATCACTATCTCGTATATAATCGTCACCACAATCACTCCACTATCACTATTATCACTATTGTAATTATCACTATAACAGACACAGACATCATCAACATCCTCATTACACCGTCAGAATCACCCTATGCAACATCACAATCACCATCGCGCCACCAGTAATAACATGATCACTACTAGTATCACCACCTTTACTAATATCATCATAACCATTGCCATGACTGCCTATCGTCATCACCTTACTACTGTCATCACTATCATTATGGCTACTGTTACCATTATCACCATGACTACTGACATCATCACCATGACTTACTGTCACTTCATCACCATGAACTGTCAATTCTTAACCATGATTTTCACTATAATTATCATGACTACTATGACCATAACCATGACAAATGTCACCATCATAACCAGGGATGCGTTGTCAATAATTTGTAAAACAGAACTGACAAAAAGAATGGGGCGGCAAACGGAGAGATACAGAACGGGAGAAGGGGGAAATAATGGTTACTTTACAATAGTAGTAGTTTGGTTTGTTTATTATTTTTATTTTATTAGTTATTTTTGTTATGGTTGGAGTTGCTTTTTAAACTTATTAAGCGTAAGGTTCTTGGTTATATTCATATTCGTAAGGGTCCTAATAAGGTTGGTTTTATTGGTATTTTGCAGCCTTTTAGAGATGTAATTAAGCTTTTACAAAAGCAAACATTTCCTTCTTTGTCTAACTATTTATGTTATTATTTTGCTCCTATTTTTCTTATTTTTGTCTTTATTAATTTGATTTGTAATTCCTTATTTTAGTAGTAGTAGTAGTAGTAGTCATTAAACTGGTAGTAAGTGAGTGGTGGTGGTGGTGGTGGTGGTAGTAGTGGTGGTGGTAAGTGGTGGTGGTAGTAGTAGTTTCTTCTTTCAGTAGTAGTAGTAGTAGTAGTAGCAATGTAGCTTCACTTTTGAAATAGGTTCCAAATTTCCGTATCCTAGTACAAAAAGGACGCGTCCCATTCTTTCATAGGTTTGCCGATAATATTAATAGTCATTAAACTGGACAAGTGAGCGACTGTAAGCTTTCTTCTTTCACTAGTGGCAATGTCATTCATTACACTGGATCCTCTTTCAGCTTCTGTGCTGCTAATAGTGATATAATTAGCGTTTTCTTTTTTTCGCTTTGGCTATAGTTAATGGTAGGCCTAAAGGGGCATTGTTCTTTCTTATTAAATTATCATCCCCGAAATCTCGAAAATCATAATTATAGAAAGCCTGCAACAGACAGTGCAAAAGCCACTAAATTCCTACAATTTCAATCGATAGCGTTAGCAGAATTTACAATAGGAGATGTTAAATTACTAACGATACTTTATTTTATTGACTTTACCTCGCGAGCTGTTTTAACAAAGGATTCGCGCGAGCTCTTGTCAGCCTCCTCCATAACACCCCTGATCATAACCATGACACTGTCACCATTATGACCATGATTACTGTCACTGTAACGATGACCACAGTCACTATAACCGTGACCACTGTCACCATCATCATGACTATTATCATCATCATTACCCTGACTACTGTCGTCTCATTACCATGACTACTGTCACCATCATTATTATGATTGCAGTCACCTTATTACCATGACTTCTGTCACCATCACTATGAATATTGTCACCATCATATCCATGATTACTGTCACCATAATCGCCGTGGCCGTTATTACTATAATCACCATGACTACTGTCACCATCATTACCATGACTGCTGTCACCTTATTAGGCCTACCATAACTTCTGTCACCATCACTATGAATATTGTCACCATCATATCCATGATTACTGTCACCATAATCGCCGTGGCCGTTATTACTATAATCACCATGACTACTGTCACCATCATTACCATGACTGCTGTCACCTTATTAGGCCTACCATAACTTCTGTCACCATCACTATGAATACTGTCACCATCATAACATGATTACTGTCACCATAATCGCCATGACCGTTATTACTATAATCACCATTACTACTGCCGCCATTTCATTATAACCATGATTACTATTACCATGACTTTCACTACAAACATAACTGTTGTTACTATTGATATGACTATTGTCACTAATCATAACTATTTTTAATTATTCTCATGATTGCTACCACTATAACCACCATGACTACTATCACGATCATTAGTTCATCACCATGACAACTGTCACCATCATCATTACTGTCACTATAACAATGATACTATTACCATCATCACCGTCATCCTGTATGTCACTATAACCATTATTGTTGTCACTATTTCACATATTACAGTGACTGCTGCCATACCCACGATTACTATTTAATTTTAAATCATCAGGAAGACTACTATAACAATAATCATGACTATAGTCGCCAATATCAGCATGACTACTGTCACCGTCATCACTACGACTACTGCCATCATCATCATCATCATCATCATCTTTATCATCATCATCATCATCATCGTAAGGTGTGTCGACCTGGTTGGCGAATTGGTATAGCGCTGGCCTTCTATGCCCAAGGTTGCGGGTTCGATCCCGGGCCAGGTCGACGGCATTTAAGTGTGCTTAAATGCGACAGGCTCATGTCAGTAGATTTACTGGCATGTAAAAGAACTCCTGCGGGACAAAATTCCGGCACATCCGGCGACGATGATATAACCTCTGCAGTTGCGAGCGTCGTTAAATAAACCATAACATTTTCGTAAGATGTTACCATTATCCATAGTATAATAGATCCTACTATTTAAGATAAAACACACAGGTTAGGTCAATTATACAGTGTTCATAGATTTGATAAGAAACATTAAAGATTATATATTACAGTTATATGAACACTAATGAATATAATATAATTATTAAAAAAATTAGTAATAGTCAGACATGTTTCGGAGATGCTTCTCCATCTTCAGTGACTATTTACCACGACGGATGGTTCAGGTGAAGACTCAGTCTTCTTTAAGCCAAGCAACAACGCGGTTCGTGGTAAATAGTCACTGAAGATGGAGAAGCATCTCCGAAACATGTCTAACTATTACTAATTTTTTTAATAATTATATTACATTTATTAGTGTTCATATAACTGTAATGTATAATCTTTAATGTTTCTTATCAGATCCTACTATGCTTGTAATTGAATGCAAAGTTTGTGAGTTGATAATTCCATCCGTGGGCGATAGACTTTCAACGGCGATGGATATCCTTAGCATTCCGCGCCGGTAGAAAAGGAAGCGAAGCTACGCAACCCTATCGTAGATTTATGGAAAGTAAAAGAACCCTGTCTTTGAGTGAGAGGCCTAAGGTCAAATTTACCGGCAATTTCTCGCCCGCGCGTAATTTGTGGAGATGGCACAATGGGTTCGTACTAGTGGTCAGATTTTGCTTTGGTTTTTTCCACCCTTCCTCCAACGAAACATCCGTCTCTGCTGCTCGTAATTTGATGTACTTTCTGTGGATAGACAGGCTGTTATGGATGGGAAATTAATAAGGGGCCGCATCCCCTTGACCCAAGACTCGGGGCACTGAACTCTGTTTTATAGTCCTGAGTATACTAGGGCGTTTATGGGTATATTCATTATGCGTGTTGTGGAAGCCAGGTGAAAATAACTTGCTAACACTGTAATCGGCTTAACCACCTGCTCTTGGGTCCGCGCTGCAGGAAGCAGCCCGGATTATCTGCGTCCTCAGTAATATCTCCGGGCTCTTATATTTTGTTTGGCTTTTTATATGTCAGCTCCCTCACTTCAACGCCGCTTTCATTCCCACCATACAGGGCACAGGGTCTTCTTTCAGGGGCACATGACACTCTAATCATAGCGTGTTTACCAGTCATATATGCCACACAGAAATTTGTTCTCTAATTTGATTCGAGATCTTTAAAGTTCAGTTTTACTTGAGATGTAATTCATATGAAAGGAGAAGATTGCAATTATCTTATACAACACAAAAAGCAGGATTAAACAGCCTTGTTAACAGACTTATTAATGTATCAATATCAAAATCAGATTATCAAAATGAATTACAGTTAATATGTAGGCTACTATAGCAGCAGAAAATGAATATCAAACTAAAATTTTTGATAATATAAAACGTGTTCGAAAAAGCGAACATATAGTCTACTAAATTAGTTCAAGATGAAAGAAAAAAAAGATTTAATTACTTTCACGTACAACAATGAATATAGGCTACACATAATTTTACCACAATCTTTAAAAAACGTGACTTCAATATTGCGTTTCGCACTAATGATAACATTGGAAAATATTTATTCAATATATTTAATAATAATTATACAGATAAATTCAACCTTTCAGGAATGTATAAATCAACTTGTCAATTTCAGGAACGTTGTTCTATATACAGCTCGACCAAGTTAAGTCTGCGAGCCGAGAGGGGAAGTTGGAGGCAGTTCTGTACTGAAAGGAGGCGGTAACGAGAGGAGACCAGTACAGTCTCATATGACAGCAAAGTTTTCCTACTCCGCTTCAGTTCATAGAGAGGCAACAATTTAAGGCGCTTTGAAATAGACTGTACTTCTACTTCTGCTTGACAGTGAGGTTTGGCGCTCTGATTGGCAAGCGTGGGCGTAGGAGAGAAAGTTGCATGAGGGGAGAGGCTGGGAGACAGCGTAACTGTTGCCTTTATCTGAAGACAAGGACAAAAAATGCGTGCGCTCCGTAGTGTATTTTAAACGATGTGCACACGTTGAAATCTCAGCGTCAAGTGACCTATGTGGCAACTGTGTTTTGCCCCTACATTCCATCCCGATATCCCCACTCGCAGACTTGACTTGGACAAGCTGTAACAGACAGGCAGCAATTTCAATATTAGATACAAGATACACAGAAATACTCCCATAAGCCCGCCATCGGTCCCTATACTGAGCAAGGTTAATCCAGTCCGTAGCATCATATCCCACCACCATTAAATTCATTTTAATATTATTCTCCCATCTACGTCTCGGCCTCCTCAAAGGTCTTTTACCCCTTTTCTATGCATTTCTGGATTCACCCATACGTGGCACATGCCCTGGCCATCTCAAACGTCTGGATTTAATGTTCCTAATTGCCAGGTGACGAATACAATAGTGCAGTTTTGCGTTGTGTAACTTTCTCCATTCTCCTTTAATTTCATCCCTCTTAGCCCCAAATATTTTCTAAGCACCTCATTCTCAAACACTCCGAACCTCTGTTCCTCTCTCAAAATGAGAATCCAAGTTTCATAACCATACAGAACAACCGGTAATATAACTGTTTTATAAATTCTAACTTTCAGCTTTCTTGAGAGCAGAATGGATGACAAAAGCTTCTCAACCGAATAATAACAGGCATTTTCCACATTTATTCTGCGTTTAATTTCCTCTCGAATGTCATTTATATTTCTTACTGTTGCTTCAAGGTATTTAAATTCTTCCACCTTTTCAAATTTTATATTTTAATTTTGTACTACGTTCTGATTAGGAGACAACCATATACTTTCATATACTTAGGCCCAATTGTATAAACCATTTAATCTTAGATCAGAGATTAAATTGATCCTTGTTTCAGCTGAACTTGGAATTTTGTGTTGTATAAAGTCTAATCTCAGATTAATTTGTCTCAAACTAAAGTCAACTTTGACTGAAGAAATTTCTCCGATTAAGTTAGATGATCCAAGTTCAGTTATTTATTTTCTGTTTGAAATATACGAGTGACAGATTGTGCAAATAAAATATCCATTATTATTAATATTAATAGATATGTTAGGTACATTTATATATATATATATATATATATATATATATACATACATACATATTTCCTTTCAATTTCTTGCCTTAATACACAAACAATCTTATATTTTATAAGACTCTATCGTGTTCAGCAGTATCAAATAACATAACCTATAATTATATTATGTTTATAAAAACCATTAATTATTAATGGATATGATAGGTACATTCATAAATTTTCAATTAACTGTATTACTAAACGAAAATTGTCGTTTTATAAAGCTTTATTATGTTTAGCAGAATCAAACACCATAACATGTGATAACAACTCGGAGAACAGTCAACCTTCTTCTTATTGTCCGCCATTATTTACATTGCACAAAAAAACCAGTGTCTCCAACAGAGTGTACGGAAAGTCGCCAAAAAGTAGTTGTAAAGTCGCTAGATTTCTCATTATCAACAAAGAAAGATTAAATTTTGTCACTATGGGGTGCTAAAAAGGTCACTAAATCCCTATTTAAGCAATATAAAAGTTAAAAGAAATTGTTGTTGAAAAAGAGTTAAAGTCGCTAGATTGGCAACACTGAACAAGCCTGTATAACATGGTTCGCGCATCACGTATTTCACCTGTTTATGCGATGTTGCCAAATCCTTTTCACGTGAGCTTAGATTGCATTTGAACCAAGGTAATTTGATCGCAGAAAAGTTTTATACAATAGAAGAAGTGTCTGAACTCGGTTCAATTTTCGATCTACGATCAAAGTTGATCTTTAGTCAGGGAGTTTTATACAATTGGGCCTTAGTCTTTTCGAAATTTAGTTCCAAACATATCTGCTTACTTGCTTCAGGTAAAATTCCCGTGTTTTCTCTAATAGTCTGTGGATTTTCCCTTAACATATTCACATCATCTGCATAAACAAGCAGCTGATGTATCCGAGAAAAACCCTCTACAACACAACTAGGCCAGGGATCGAAGCTCACATCCATGGAATTTGGCCACAGAAGCGACTTTCTACAGGCTTACATTACGGGTTAAACACTTTCTGAAACAGATTATAGTCAACATGATAGCAGATTGGAAACGCCTTCGATGATTTTGGTTGTTACGTGCCATTTGATATAGTCACACTTCGATAAATCACTGAGCTCTGACAATGAACACATTGAACCAATGTATGACTCGTGTCTGTCGTCTTTGCATTTAATGACGTCATGGAAATCGAAAAAGATACACTGACTCATACCGAACACGCACGCTGTTTGTTGTGTGGCTGCATTATTAGCAGTTGCTGGGCGAATTGTGAGTGTAAGGAAATATCGTGACGTAATACAAGCTCACACTTCAAATGACGGCACATAGAAAAAAATGGATACTTCTTAAGATGTAGAATAGTAAAAAAAAGTATATGTAACAAGACATGTAAGGAATTTATTTATTAAACGTAGCTATTTGAAATTGAGGGTTCAGACCCATAGTGGGCCAAGCGCCGTTTATTAAAAACGGAAGAAGCAAGGGTTAAAGTTAAGTGAATACCATAGTTTAATGAAGATTGACATATCATGTAGTTTTAATGTGTATACTTTATACTGGGTGTTCAGTTCAAAGTGTGTCATGGCTCGCTGTATGCCGTCATGTGGCTAGCCGATGAGCCTAGAGAATTCAATCTCCCTACACTTCTGCAGAGGTGTATAACCTATGAGGTAGAGAAGTTGCCTAGCAAGTACGGCGTTCATTCTGAAGAGTACGTGCCGATTATTACGGTAACGCCAAGAGAGGCAGGAATGTGAACTGTTTGGAAATACGTACTGTCGGGATATGGGGAGATAGTTAAGACGATTACTTACGTATTTGTTGACATTAACTTGGACGGTCAACATGGACACGGAGCATTTGATTTGTGTTGTGGAATGTTACCGTACGCAACCGATGATAACAAATACCCTGCGTACGACTTGCCGGCGCAAAACACAGTTCGAAAGAGGTTATGGTAGCACACAGACCGTACAGACCGCCATCTGTTGCTACGACGTTCAAGTTATACCTATACGTTCTCAAGTTCAGAGTGAAGAACGCCTTAAATAATAGGCAACTTCTCTAACATATAAGCTGTAACTCGCTTCAGATCGGTGACCCAAAAACAGTGACGTCATGACACACTTTGAAATGAACACCCAGTATTACTTGCTATATGTTTCCATTGAATTATGGTAATAACTTCATTTTAACCCTTCGGAACAACTAGATAATACCCACGGCAGAGCAATGTCGATGGTCGACGTTACTCGCAGGCCACTAGTCACCAGGCCGTACCGAGCCGTGCCAAACAAAACACAATCGAAATGGTGGTAGTAAAATTCGCGACTATATTCTTAAATAATTCACTGCATTAGTCAAGTGCAAGACTTCTGGCTTCTGTTGCATTCAAACAATTATAAAATGCGATAATTTGGTCCAGGGAGCATCCGTTTTTGATGCAAAGATAATTTGTTTGGCTTGTTTCTTAAATAAAATTACGAAATGGCGTTCCTCTGCCTAACATTTAATAAAAAAGAAATATAGCAAAACTGTTTTGTCTCGATACTCTCATCTAAGTCACGTAATAGGTCACGTAATCTACTTCAATATATTTGCGCAAATATATCTTGTAGCTAACAGTGGTGCTATCTCTCAGTAATGTTCAGAACGAAGGAGGTAGAGAGAGAAAAGAAACAAATTTCTCCCTCCAACGACGCCACACACCAACGTCGTGTTCTTATGTTGGCAAGATTGTGTATTTACTTAAATTTGGTGCTAAACGTAACGGCACGGTTCAAAGTTACCGTGGGAATTCTCCAGTTTAGCGAACCCCTTCTTTTCTACGGTTTTAGTAAATGGCGCTTGGTCCACTTCTCTACCTGCTCGTAATCATTATTTTCCAGCTATTTTCTCCGTAATTACTTGTTTTCTCTATTTTACTACACATCACTTACTATTTACCTACTATTCTGTCCTCTGTTTATTTACGCATTCAACTTTCTCTCTTCACTTCACTTCTAAATTTCGTCTTTTATTACCTCTTTCCATAAATTTATTTCTATAACACTCTTACAGTTACAGTACCCCTGATACTACTCTCAACCCACAACATTAAAAAACATGAACTATTTATTTCACTTAATTACACTTACAATTTCTCTCTCTTCCACTTCACATTTGTTCAGATGTCCTTTCAATTCAATTTTCTTTTATTCATTGTTTGTATGTCTATCTTACTACACTCTTACACTATATTCTTTACTTAACACTTTCTTCTCTATTTATATCACTTTTGCCACCCCTGACTTTCTTGCACTCACTTTTTAGCACTCTTCTTCCTCGCCAAATCCATCCTCCTCAGTATTCTGTCCTCCATTTCGCCATTTAATATCCTCTCAAAAGCCCTATCTAAATTTGATATAGGCCTAACAAAGTTAAATAGTTAGTAAATAAACTTTTGTTTCTATTGTTACATGGAATGATGAAATGCTTTACCTGCAGACTTACTAATGGCTTTACCAATAACCAAAAATGTATTTAAATATAGGCTTAAGGACTTTACTAATAGACGGTAGTAACTATTTAAAGGGTGTTATTTATATCTTGTTATTCGAAGTGTTCTATCAGTGAGGAAGTGTGTTGTGTCAGTGAAGTGTGTAGTGCTAGTGAAGTCTATTGTGTAAGTGAAGTGTGTTGGTGTCAGTGAAGTGGCTGTGCAAAGTATTTGAACAGTGAAATGGTTAGAAGTGTTAGTGAAATCAGATAGAATCAATGCAGTGAGTGAGTTGACAGCGAAATAAGTGTAGTGCCGAAAGGTACTTATGTAGGTATGGACCTGTCACCCTCGTGGGTCTTAGTTCGAACTTAGGGTTAAGATACAAATTAGATTTACTTTAAATGTTATTTTAAGTGACCATGCTTCATTTAATTTAGGATACTCGTTATTATTATTATTATTATTATTATTATTATTATTATTATTATTATTATTATTATTATTATCATTATTATTATTAATTATTAATTATTGTTTTTATTAGTTGTGTTTATTATTGTCATTATTGAGTGTAATTAGTTACCACTGCCACTGGGTATATACCCATTTGCAGTGTGAATAAATACATACATACATACATACATACATACATACATACATACATACATACATACATACATACATACATACATACATACATACATACATACATACATACATACATACATACATACATACATAGCCTACATCATGCTGAGCCAAATATGTTGGAGCAATAAATACGTATAGTACAAATGGTATGTTTCGTTTTTCAATAACAGCCATAAATAAGTTCAATGACTTTGTGTCCAAGTTGCAAACCTGAATTTTCTTTCCCCTGTTGCTCAGTGATGTTTGTTTGCTAGGATAGCATTGTTTTCCAGCACGCAGTAATTAGATTGTACAGTAGAGGTTAAACAGGTTTAATGACTTACGATGTGCTGGGTTGTGTACAGAGTTCAAATACTAAACAAATTAAGTATTCCGCCTGTAGTAGTGAAGCTGTGCAATGCTGCTGTGGCTACTTTGATTTACAGTAGACGATGAGAGCGAATTTTTCATTTTAACAACTGGCATTCTTTCAACATACAATGAAACGGATCCCGGATAATTGGAGAAATAAACCTTGTGTGTACGAAAGAATATGTGCACTTGTGGAAAATGGCAGATGAAATATTGAGCATATGTTTATGTGTGTGTATTTATTCACACTGCAAATGGGTAAATACCCGGGGGCAGTGGTAACTAATTACACTCAATCATTAATGACAATTAATAATAAATTATAATTAATAATAATAAAATAATAATAAAAATAGTACAATAATATTAACAACCAGCATCCTAAACTAAATGAAGCACGATCACTTAATAATACATTATGCAACGAGCCTATAATGAAGGTAATTAAAAGTGAGTATGGATATTTATGAAACGAGGGCAAGCGAGTTTCATAATTTTCATACGAGCTTCTTATCATTATACGAGTTTCATACGACTTTTATGCTCGACCATATGTCTAACTTGATATTATTAATTTTAATTGTATCTGACCTTCAGCAATGTTCCGTATGTTGTGAGATGTGCGCAGACGCGAAAGTATTGATTTTTTCCGAGGAACAGATATCCACATTGACCTTGCTAGGCCATAAGAACCTACAGAGATAACATTGAAATTAAATTAGACATTGAAAAACGAGATGACAAATTGAATTTATTTGAATATTATTTACAATTAACGCTAATTAGTATAGTAACAGAACATAACCTTCTGCGACAGTATTACAGCCTCGTGACTTTTCGCTAATTCTCTTTCGATTGCATATCCGAGAATAATCGATACTTGCGGTTTTATAACGGTACAAAGCTGACCTGTCATTGGCTGAACAGTTGTAACCTGAGTCGTCATTGGCTGAAAGACCTGACCTTTAATGAGTAGGTGTACTTTAATGACATGCATTAAAGGTCTGCTACCAGGTGTATAATTACTACGTTTCGGCATGGTCGAGCATAAAATAACATTTAAAGTAAATCTCATTTGTATCTTAACCCTAAGTTCGAACTTCAACCCACGAGTATATATTATGATATGTTCATACATGCACAAGTAGGCCCTACCTTTTAGCATTACACTCATTTCGCTCTCAACTCACTCACTGCACTGGAACTACGACACATTTCACTGACACTATCCTGTTTCACTAACACTTCAAAAACATTTCACTGTTCAAATAATTTGCACTACCACTAGAGACTACAAAACTTCACTGACACAAAACACTTCTTCATTGATACAACATTTCAAATAACAAAACATCAATTACACCCGTATTATTCCGTAGAACCGTACTTCTATATTAACCTCAAAATCGCTAGCTTAGACCCTATTGCAAGCTATTTTAGCACGTCCACTATAACTCACACCCTTTCACTGTAAATCAGTCTCTCTTCTCTGCCACTATAACTCTCAGGATTTGCTTATAGATCAAGCTTGCAAAGAAGAAATATATTATTACTTACTTACTTACTGGCTTTTAAGGAACCCGGAGGTTCATTGCCGCCCTCACATAAGCCCGCCATTGGTCCCTATCCTGAGCAAGATTAATCCAGTCTCTACCATCATATCCCACCTCCCTCAAATTCATTTTAATATTACCTTCCCATCTACGTCTCGGCCTCCCCAAAGGTCTTTTTCCCTCTGGCCTCCCAACTAACACTCTATATGCATTTCTGGATTCGCCCATACGTGTTACATGTCCTGCCCATCTCAAACGTCTGGATTTTATGTTCCTAATTATGTCAGGTGAAGAATACAATGCGTGCAGCTTTGCGTTGTGTAACTTTCTCCATTCACCTGTAACTTCATCCCTCTTAGCCCCACATATTTTCCTAAGAACCTTATTCTCAAACACCCTTAATCTCTGTTGTTCTCTCAAAGTGAGAGTCCAAGTTTCACAACCATATAGAACAACCGGTAATATAACTGTTTTATAAATTCCAACTTTCAGATTTTTTGACAGAAGACTAGATGACAAAAGCTTCTCAACTGAATAATAACAGGCATTTCCCATAGTTATTCTGCGTTTAATTTCCTTCCGAGTGTCATTTATATTTGTTACTGTTGCTCCAAGATATTTGAATTTTTCCACCTCTTCGAAGGATAAATCTCCAATTTTTATAGTTCCATTTCGTAGAATATTCTGTCACGAGACATAATCATATACTTTGTCTTTTCGGGATTTACTTCCAACTCTATCGCTTTACTTGCTTCAACTAGAATTTCCGCGTTTTCCCTAATCGTTTGCGAATTTTCTCCTAACATATTCACGTCATCCGCATAGACAAGAAGCTGATGTAACCCGTTCAATTCCAAACCCTCTGTGTTATCCTGAACTTTCCTAATGGCATATTCTAGAGCGAAGTTAGAAAGTAAAGGTGATAGTGCATCTCCTGCTTTAGCCCGCAGTGAATTGGAAAAGCATTAGAGAAAAATATTATTATTATTATTATTATTATTATTATTATTATTATTATTATTATTATTATTGTCGTCGTCGTTATGATTATTCCGGTGTCTAGCTAAGCGAAGGCTCGCAGTTGAACTTGTACGCGAGTTGAACGAAGGTGTAATCAATTATTGCCAGATGATCATTCACTCCTGTAATTACGTGGAAAGTGACCTGACGGCATCCTGTTTGTGCTGCCACTTGATTAATAATTGAATTCGTATTGCTTTTAATTTGTGACTGCAGTTGCTCCCGGGAGCTTGATCGAAGATTTAACACATATATTAATTATAAATGCACCGTGTATACAGGGCACGCTTTTTGACATGCTGTCAGATGCGCAATCTGTTCCCCACGATAATTGCACATCTGTTATGAGTATTATTTATCGCGGCCCTGCCCACCAATCATATCATTAATTTACTAACCAGGGAGTTAACACAAAATACAGCCTTTCAATACACACATGGACTATTTTCTCCAAGAAAGGAATACTGGAACAAGCGAGGGCGTTACCATAGGAAACGGAATATAAAGATAGATTTATGTAACAAGGTTATTTTATCAGCAGTCCAGCATTAGTCGAATGATTAAAATGTAGTTTTTTCACGCTGGAGACCCGAGATCAAATCTCGGCGAGTCTAGATGAAATTAATGGTGGAAAAATGGTGTTGGGGACAGGTTTCTGCGAAGCAATGCCAATTTTCCTTAAATCAGTGCACCATTTCAACGTAATTTATGTGAATATACAGAATATCCCGTCATTGTGTACCTCAAACATGTATATCGTGTTATACATTAGAAAACAAGCAAAAATGTGTTATGAATTAATTGTCTATACGATATAGGCCCAGTTTTACGAACACGGAATAGGTTTTGTTAAAATTAATTTCGTGATTACGCGAAAAATGTGTTGTACAAACTCAGTATAGTGCACTATGAAAATCTACAGACAAGAAACGGAGCCCCACAATCGCCAAGAATTATTCGAAAACAAAACCACACTGTGAAAAAATCGTCATTATTTATCACAGCGATTTTTCAGGAGCTGTCACAGTTCGGAGCTGTGACGGCAAAACGCTGTCGTTGAGTGTACCCTGTGTACCTATATCGGGTTTCCATGGATAATTATTTAATTCCGTAAGAAATATGTATGAATTTATGGCATTTCATTTCAATAAGTAATTGCTAAAAAGCATAGTAAGTTTTATAAAGCATAGGCCTATAACTTTGTTTTAATGTTAGCTACATTGCTACAGATAAAATATTCCTAAATATTCCACTATAACGTTGTAAAGTTGTACAGGGACATCATTTTATTTTTACTAATATTTCTAATATTAACCTGGCTATACCTTTTGATTAACGGTTCAAAACCGGAAACACCGTTTTTTACCCCCTTCCACGACTGGAGTTCAATGATATTGACGTAAAATACAAACAAATCACTTTACTAAGTATAGGAGAGAAAAAGTACTGAATCCATTTACGTAAACTAGGAAATATCGTAGTTTTGAGTTTGATAATTTTCATTAGATTTCTGTTTAATCAAAATACAGTACTGTATTAACAATAGGCCATAAGTGTTTTTACTTACAGAACTGAGCTATCCATTCGGACGTATTCATTATGCAGTGTAGGCCTATATTTACTGTCTACAACATTAGCGTACAATATAGAGAATGAAGTTAAATTGAAAAATAATCAAAATATGGATATTTAAACACATTTTTGAAAATAGTGGCCATTCATTTCGATACAAGCGATGGTTCTTTTTATATATTATCGCACTGTAGATATTGTACCTAATTCCAATTACCAGTTTCGTCCTTCGTACTAGTAACTCATGTTGAAATAATTCTGTACCTACTCTATAAAGAGTACCTTACGTACTGTAAATTCAATCGTCACTTCTGCCCGACCCGCACAGATAAAATTACTAAGATATGCTGTCTACTGTCCGTCCAAGTGGTTTTGTTGCAGGGTCGTAGAAAGTGGCGAAATCATGTGACAGTTAATTGTTTAACGATATCCTTTACTTAAGTTATTTTAAACGGTTGTATAATATTACGTAGACGGCCAATTCTAACAAATTAATGTTTTCAGAAAAGAGCTAAGACAGCCCAGCCACTAGCCTTTACAGAGGGGCGAGCAGAAGCGGGTGGCGGAAACCAGAATGCGATGTAGGCAAACGGACGACAGTACCTGTACGAAAATATGATTCAATACTGGAAGCTCTTTCGTCACTGGAAAATGCGAACATATTTCTGGAACATACTATACTCACTAACTCAGTTCAGTTTACTATCACCGTAAGGCAACTTTGACTGCATACGCGGCCTAGGTTCTGTGTGGAGAACGGTTGGAAGTTCACTAGTAAAGGGGATGGGAGTGAAGTACATTCAAAAACTCAGGTAAAATAAAAATTGAAGTAAAAATAAAATGATGTCCCTGTGTATCATATTAAGAATGCAACTTCTTGTGCATCTCCAGTTCAAATATCAGCAGATTTATAATGATTTTTCCATTGCATATACACGTACAAGTCTCCTTAAACACGTTACCTGGAAACATGTTTGTTTATTCAAGGTTTTCCAATCCCTTCTGGGGTTGTATCTTAACCTCGTTAATTTTTTCCGCCATATATAAATGTGCCTTCCTGTCGTTTGTGAAAGGGGAGCTGTTTTCTCCCCTTTTGCAGGCTGACAATGATAGGTGTTATAACAAAGGGTTAAAGAACGGATTTTGAGGGACAGTTGGAAGTAATTCAGCTGAGTGCTGACCGATAAGTGATACATCTGATAATTTGACCACTCTGTGTCGCAGCTGCGTTCACCCAATGCTCACCTGCCCACCGATGTTCGGAGCGATAAATCGCGCACAAATTATGCAGTATAGGATGAACAGATCTGATATGGAAGCAGGGATCCGCCATTTCAGTTGTTCCTGTACTATGCGTCACCAAGTTACTCGTTGCTTGATCTTCTATTGTTTGTTATGTAGTTTTCATAAATGAACTTCATTTTCAATTATGACAGATAGCCTAAGAAATGTAATAGAAATAAATAACATAGAATTAATTAGAAATATATAACAGAATTTAAAGATGAATTGAAATAAGTGTGGGGAGTATAGAGAGTGTAAATCGAGTTAATAGTGCGAAACAAGGGGGCAGTAGGGAAGAAGAAACAGTTTATAATCACAGGATATTGTGTATCAGTGGGATGAAAATAATAGCAGGGTTTGTTATACAGGTTGTTTCCGAGGTGGTGTTACAAACTTTCAGGAATGATGGCGAAGGGCACATGTATCAATTTGAGATAAGGAACCATGGTCCGGAAATGACTGAGTCGAAAGTTATAAGCAAAAATAATTGTGTGGAAATGGAATCGTAATTTGGCACTACGTGCCCTCCTTCCCTTAACCTTTGGAACAGTCATGGAAAGATGGTATGGGCCGGTGTCTCCTACGTGGGTACTTGCCCGATACAATCTGTGTAGTCTGCACCTGTGGAGTAACGATTAGCGCGTCTGGCCGCGAAACGAGGTGGCCCGGGTTCGATTCCCGGTCGGGGCAAGTTACCTGGTTGAGGTTTTTTCCGGGGTTTTTCCTCAATACGAGCAAATGCTGGGTAACTTTCGGTGCTGGACCCCGGACTCATTCCACCGGCATTATCACTTTCATCTCTTCAGACCTAAGCTATTGATAAAGCGTCGTAAAATAACTTACTAAAATTAAAAAAAATACAATCTGTGAGCTTGTCTACTGTTCCCATTGGCTCATCCGTATTCGAAAATCATGTCTGCATATTCCGCTCTCGTGTACTCCTCCATTTCACTAGGACTGATCGACTGGACACTGCAACTTGTACACATACACTGCTGTCTACAGACGTGCATATCAGGACCGACCATGTCCGTTACACATTATGCTATCTGCATTGCTTTAGTGTAGTTTCCTGTCCCCACCCCTCAGACAGCGTACTGAATGGAATACTGTAAGTAGACAACGTAAACAACGTCAGATGAATACAGTATGTGTAAGATGTACAGATAGATACACATAAATAAGGTGTACAGAGGAATAAAATTAGCCTATTTCATTTCCACACAACTATTTTTGCTTGTAACTTTCGACTCGGTCATTTCCGGACCAGGGTCCTTATCTCAAATTGATACATGTGCCCTTCGCCATCTTCCCTGAAAGTTTGTAACACCACCTCGGAAACACCCTGTATAATGAAATAATAGAATTGAATTGATGCACTTTTTCAAGTTTAGGGAATTGCTTTGTTTTAACAGTGGATTCTAAGTCCAAGTTATAAATAAAGTAAAATCAATGTTCTAGGATACGAACGATAATATGTCTTACAAGTGTTTAGACAGTGGAAATTAATAATAAGTGATGTTTTTCCCGGAAATAGTCAACAAGGGTTAGATCTTCCGTATTAAATAAGTTTAAATGTATTTACCATAAGAAGAACAACCTTAGTAATTTGTCTTGTGGAGTTATTTTATTTCCTTACTGAGTTTGTACTTAATTTATTGTGAAATAAACTTATTGGAACAACACAAGATGCATCATTTTCAATAATACATCACATCACAATGTTATAAGATGTAGAAATACGTGTGTAATGTCTCTCTGCATTTAAAAGTTCGCCCATCAGTAACTTCCCAAACGTTACATTTCGGACAGATGTATATTAGGTTAAATCGATGCAGATTAATCAAAACTACATTACCCTGAAGTATTTTACATTCCTCCTGAGACACTCTGTATGTGAATAAAGATAAGTTAATGACGGAATTTGTTACATAATTTTATAAAACCTGATAGTATGGTTGAGAAAAGAAAACTTTCCAATGTCCCTTCTCTGTTCTTTCTCTCAATTTATGTGAATGTTTGTCCCTTGAAGAGTAATTTTCCGGCTGCATACTTACTTACTGGCTTTTAAGGAACCCGGAGGTTCATTGCCGCCCTCACATAAGCCCGCCATCGGTTCCTATCCTGAGCAAGATTAATTCAGCCTCTATCATCATATCCCTCCTCCCTCAAATCCATTTTAATATTATCTTCCCATCTACGACTCGGCCTCCCCAAAGATCTTTTTCTCTCCGGCCTCCCAACTAACACTCTATATGCATTTCTGGATTCGCCCATGCATGCTACATGCCCTTACCATCTCAAACGTCTGGATTTAATGTTCCTAATTATGTCAGGTGAAGAATACAATGCGTGCAGTTCTGTGTTGTGTAACTTTCTCCATTCTCCTGTAACTTCATCCCTCTTAGCCCCAAATGTTTTCCTAACCATCTTATTCACAAACACCCTTAACCTGTGTTCCTCTCTCAAGTGAGAGTCCAAGTTTCACAACCATAAAGAACAACCGGTAATATAACTGTTTTATAAATTCTAACATGACACTCGGGAGGAAATTAAAAGCAGAATAAATATGGGAAATGCTTGTTATTATTCGGTTGAGAAGCTTTTATCATCTAGTCTGCTGTCAAAAAATCTGAAAGTTCGAATTTATAAAACAGTTATATTACCGGTTGTTCTGTATGGTTGTGAAACTTGGACTCTCACTCTGAGAGAAAAACATAGGTTAAGGGTGTTTGAGAATAAGGTGCTTAGGAAAATATTTGGGGCTAAGAGGGATGAAGTTACAGGAGAATGGAGAAAGTTACACAACACAGAACTGCACGCATTGTATTCTTCATCTGACATAATTAGGAACATTAAATCCAGACGTTTGCGATGGGCAAGGCATGTAGCACGTATGGGCGAATCCAGGAATGCATATAGAGTGTTAGTTGGGAGACCGGAGGGAAAAAGACCTTTGGGGAGGCCGAGACGTAGATGGGAAGATAATATTAAAATGGATTTGAGGGAGGTGGGATATGATGATAGGGACTGGATTAATCTTGCACAGGATAGGGACCGATGGCGGGCTTATGTGAGGGCGGCAATGAACCTTCGGGTTTCTTAAAAGCCATTTGTAAGTAAGTTAGTATAAATTCTAACTTTCAGATTTTTTGACAGCAGCAAATTTGGCGGCTGCAACCTATTTTTATTTCTTTCCAGTCAGGTCCACTTTTGTACGTTTTGAACATTGTTAACATTTTAAAACAAGCCCCTGATGTCTATCCGTTTTTAGATGGACATCCCTGTTACTGAAATTGAGGCAGGAGGGGACATCGGTGGTTTCATAGAAATACAAACCCATATGTTTCGATTCACCTGGCTGACTCTGCTATAGATGAGAAGGGTCCCCATCCCGCTCTCCTTGGGGACTGTTGAACTTGTCGAAGAAGCCCTTAAGCTACGTTTCTAAGACGGGCGGACGACTCGCCTGCGCTTCGCGGGTTTCACAAAATCCATTCAGCGGTATGGATAATGCCGACTCCAAGTTTTGGGTTTCCAGAGTGTCCCCTTCCTCGTTAGAGAGACTTAAAGCAGCTGCCACGAGCCTGCCTGCAGCACATTTCGTTCTCTTCCGTGTAGTTGGAGGTGTATGAAGGGCGGGAAGGTAGTGTTATTTGAAGGCAAGGAAGTAATTTTGGTTTATTCAAGGTTACTTTCTTAATGACATACAGGGGACAAACACCAACTTGCAACAGTTGGATCCACTCATGTCTTTAGATGGGGGGCAAGGCGTAAAATAAAGTTTAGTCATTTTAATCATTGCAGATGACTAAGCCCGTTTGACAACTGAAAAGGTGGAAGTCGAGAGAATGTAGACAGCAATTGAAATGGACGATAGAAAGTTCCAAGGTGCACCATCTATGACTTAAAAGGACAATAAAAATTATAACATTCAAAACGCTCATAAATAGATTCCGCAAAATTAAAGGGACGTTACGTATTGAACGGGTATTTTATTTTCAATAAACTCATTGTCCTTTAATAGGTTCCTTATTTTAAAAGATAAGACGAACAACTACAGTTGCAGTCACCACAACATCTGTGAAAAGTACCTGCGGTTTCAGAAAGAGTAGAAATAAATAATTACATTCACCTCATTGTCTGTGAATAGTATGCTCAGTTTTAAGGAAGATAATAAAAATTACAATTACAATCATCTCATTGTCTGTGAATAGTATGCTGTTTTAAGGAAGATAATAAATAATTACAATTACAATCATCTCATTGTTCCAGAATAGTATGCTGTTTTAAGGAAGATAATAAAGAATTACAATTACAATCATCTCATTGTCTGTGAATAGTATGCTGTTTTAAGGAAGATAATAAATAATTACAATTACAATCATCACATTGTCTGTGAATAGTATGCTCAGATTCAAGCAAGATAATTAAATAATTACAATCAATTATCTGTGAATATTACAATTACAATCAATCTCTCATTGTTTGTGAATTATCTGTTTTAAGGAAGAATAGTATGCTCAGTTTTAAGGAAGATAATAAAGAATTACAATTACAATCATCTCATTGAATAGTATTGTAGTATGCTCAGTTTTAAGCAAGATAATAAATAATTACAATTACAATCAATATGCTCAGTTTTAAGGAAGATAATAAATAATTACAGTTTTAAGGAAGATAATAAATAATTACAATTCAATCATCTCATTGTCTGTGAATAGTATGCTCAGTTTTAAGGAAGATAATAAATAATTACAATTACAATCATCTCATTGTCTGTGAATAGTATGCTCAGTTTTAAGGAAGATAATAAATAATTACAATTACAATCATCTCATTGTCTGTGAATAGTATGCTCAGTTTTAAGATAATAAATAATTACAATTACAATCATCTCAAGAATAATAAAGCAAGATAATAAATAATTACAATTACAATCATCTCATTGTCTGTGAATAGTATGCTCAGTTTTAAGGAAGATAATAAATAATTACAATTATAATCATCTCATTGTCTGTGAATAGTATGCTCAGTTTTAAGGAAGATAATAAATAATTACAATTACAATCATCTCATTGTCTGTGAATAGTATGCTCAGTTTTAAGGAAGATAATAAATAATTACAATTACAATCATCTCATTGTCTGTGAATAGTATGCTCAGTTTTAAGGAAGATAATAAATAATTACAATTATAATTAATAGTATGCTCAGTTTTAAGGAAGATAATAAAATTACAATCATCTCATTGTCTGTGAATAGTATGCTCAGTTTTAAGGAAGATAATAAATAATTACAATTACAATCATCTCATTGTCTGTGAATAGTATGCTCAGTTTTATCTCATTGTCTGTGAATAGTAAGGCAATAAAAATTACAATTACAATCATCTCATTGTCTGTATGAATAGTATGCTCAGTTTTAAGCAAGGATAATGAATATATGCTCAGTTTTAAGGAAGATAATAAATAATTACAATCATCTCATGATCTGTGAATAGTATGCAGTTTTAAGCAAGATAATAAATAATTACAATTACAATAATTACAATTACAATAATTTCATTGTCTGTGAATAGTATACTCAGATTTTAAGGAAGATAATAAATAATTACAATTACAATCATCTCATTGTCTGTGAATAGTATGCTCAGTTTTAAGGAAGATAATAAATAATTACAATTATAATCATCTCATTGTCTGTGAATAGTATGCTCAGATTCAAGCAAGATAATAAATAAGTACAATTACAATCATCTCATTGTCTGTGAATAGTATGCTCAGTTTTAAGGAAGATAATAAATAATTACAATTACAATCATCTCATTGTCTGTGAATAGTATGCTCAGTTTTAAGGAAGATAATAAATAAGTACAATTGCAATCATCTCATTGTCTGTGAATAGTATGCTCAGTTTTAAGGAAGATAATAAATAATTATAATTACAATTATCTCATTATCTGCGAATAATATGCTCAGTTTTAAGGAAGATAATAAATAATTACAATTACAATCATCTCATTGTCTGTGAATAGTATGCTCAGTTTTAAGCAAGATAATAAATAATTAGAATTATAATCATCTCATTGTCTGTGAATAGTATGCAGATGGCGTTTAACAGCAACCTCGTTTGCAAAAAAAAAAGAGAGAGAGAGATTTCACTTTATCCCTAAAAACAGACGTGGATACAAACATTTTATAAAAGAAATATTTAAATACACTCTTATGTCAGGCATTTGTTCCTTAGCTAAATATTAAAATGTTTTTCGCTCACCTGTAAAACTGAATATTTTGACATATGAGGTTGTTGTTCAACACCGTCGATGTGCTGTTTCAGAGAGATAATAAATAATAAATTACAATTTCAATCTCATTGCCTATGAATAGTAGGCCTATATGCTATTTAAGAGCTATAACATTTGGAAAAATGAATAAAATTAGAAAAAAACAGACTTTTGAAGTACTAAAAGGCATATTTGATAGCTTTTGAATATGTGGAAGATTTTAAGATTTTCCGCCTCACACCATAACCAAAGAATTGTGCGTCAAGGATTGAAGTGCGGACCTCTTATTTTGACATTTGACATTTACTTGTAAGCCAAGTTCAAAATTCATAGTTAAGGTGGACCTTTACATTTCTGCTTTTTGATCCACCATCCTTTTCATAGATACCACCTTTTTAAGTTAATTATATTTCTTTGTCAATCATTTTCTGGCTTACTTCTTATTCTTCTGTTTTAACTGAATTGTCCCTATCTATCGTATTTTAAGCTCTCATACCTAGACTGACACCCTTCCATTTCTCGTTTCCCTATTAAATATTTCATATTCCTTTTCTTAATAATTTACACTATTTATTTATTTGTTTTTGTTTCTTTGTTTATTTATTTCTTTATTTATTTATTTATTTATTTATTTATTTATTTATTTATTTACAGTAGAGCATGAATTATCCGAAACAATTGTGGACGGGGTGTTTTCGAATAACTGATTTTTCGGATAACTGATATTTACGAAAACAAAAAAATTGTACCGGTATCATAGGAACAGTATAAAACAAAGAAATAGTGACATTAAACACAAAACTCTAGTTTATATTTTGTATCACACGTCTTACAAATAACACAGAAAACTGACTAGTCTAGTCTGACAAGTTCAAAACGGCCATTAAAGTAGGCCCACAGTTTAGGAAAAGAAGTCCAAACGTTTTTTTCTGCTTCAGAGCTGAGACTCGTTTTCTGGCCGCTAAATCTCGCAAACAACGCTAGCGAAACTTCTACATGGCGCGCTCGCAAATTCAAATTTGCCGACTGGAATGCTTCCGGCTAACCGATGTTTCGGTTGATCGGTATTCGGATAATCGATGCTCTACTGTATTTATTTGTTTGTTTATTTATTTACTCGTGTTTGTTTATTTATTTATTTACTTAATTACTTATTTGGTTATTTAGTTATTTATTTACTTATTTATTTACTTATTTATTTATTTATTTATTTATCTGTTTATCCACTTATTTATTAATTTATTTATTTATTTACTTACTTACTTATTTACTTATCTACTTATTTACTTATTTATTTATTTATTTATTTACTTAATTACTTATTTGGTTATTTAGTTATTTATTTACTTATTTATTTACTTATTTATTTATTTATTTATCTGTTTATCCACTTATTTATTTATTTATTTATTTATTTATTTATTTACTTACTTACTTATTTACTTATCTACTTATTTACTTATTTATTTATTTATTTTATTTTTATTTATTTATTTATTCATTTATTCATTCGTTCATTTATTTATTTATTTGTTTATTTTTTTCTTTGTTTATTTGTTTATTTATTTATTTGTTTATTTATGTGTTTATTTATTTGTTTATTTATTTATATTTGTTTATTTATTTATTTGTTTGTTTATTTATTTGTTTATTTGTTTATTTATTTGTTTATTTATTTGTTTATTTATTTGTTTATTTGTTTATTTATTTGTTTATTTGTTTATTCATTCATTCATTCATTCATTCATTCTCATATCTGCCTACTCGTAATCATTCTTTCCCAGTTATTTTCTCCGCAATTATTTGTCTACATTTCCATTTTCTCTATTTTACAACACTTAACGTCACTTACTATTGCCCGACTATTCTGTCCTCTATTTATTTACGTACTTATCTCTTTCTCTTCTCTTCATTGCTAAATTTAATCTTTTATTGTTTCTTTCCGTAAATTTATTTCTATAATACTCCTACAGCTATAGTTCTCCTGATGCTACACTCAACCTATAACATTGAATCACATGAAATATCTAATTTACTTATTTACACTTCCAATTTCTCTTTCTGCCACTTCTTATTTGTTCAGATGTTACGGACCTCTTATATAAGTGATACGTTTTGCGCTGGCCTCAGTTTCTTTCTTTCAGACTTTTGCAAGACTGTTGCAGGCTGAGTACAATGAAAGCTTAGAACTGATAAACATGTCTTCATCCACAAACATTATGATGGGCTGTATCTTGTCTGTGTAAAATTATAAGCAATGAATAACAATATATGGAGTAATAAAATGCATAACGCAATAAAAGTCCAGCGTATGTTGTTTTATTGTACCACAATTGGATCGTGTGGTGTACAGTACGAATACTGCGTCTTAAGTTTTGAAAGCAAGTTGTGGCTTCCAATGACTTGCACGTTTTTAGTTTCATGTTACAAGGGAAATAAAACTCTCTGTGAGCGGTAGTGGGGCTCCCTGATTTACGAACCTTCCCCCAACTATGAGGGGGTCATACATGCATGGTGGGGTGACTTCAACAACAATCATGGCTAATACCGGTACTTCTTGCATCTTAATTAAGTCGTTTCGCCACACCTTGGATGATTTGCCGCCTGCACAACATGTTTTGCATGGATCAAATGTTATTTTAACCGGAAATAATATTATATTATTCGTTATTATTGTTTTCTGTTCGGACGAATGGCTTTCGCAGTTTGTCTTCATGATATATTTTATCTATCTATCTATCTATCTATCTATCTATCTATCTATCTATCTATCTATCTATCTATCTATCTATCTATCTATCTATCTATCTGTCTGTCTGTCTGTCTGTCTGTCTGTCTGTCTGTCTGTCTGTCTGTCTGTCTGTCTGTCTGTCTGTCTGTCTGTCTGTCTGTCTGCCTGTCTGTCTCTGTCTGTCTGTCTATCTGCCTATCTGCCTATCTCTCTACCTATCTACCTATCTACCTACCTATCCACCTATCTATCTATCTACCTATCTATCTATCTATCTATCTATCTATCTATCTATCTATCTATCTATCTATCTATCTATCTATCTATCTATCTATCTATCTATCTATCTATCTATCTATCTATCTATCTATCTATCTATCTATCTATCTATCTATCTATCTATCTATCTATCTATCTATCTATCTATCTATCTATCTATCTATCTATCTATCTATCTATCTATCTATCTATCTATCTATTTATTTATTTACTTATTTATTTATTTATTCATTCATTTATTCATTCATTCATTTATTTATTTATTTATTTTGCTAATAATTGTAACATAAAATATAATATAAGCAGAAAAACTTTAGCTCACCCCTGAAATAGTAGAACTCGTGCTCAAGGGCGAATTCCTGAATTTAAATTAAGAAGTACGGTATATAATACAATTTGTCATGTCTACTACGCAATAAGAATATATAAATTTAAGTTTACAATTTTTCCATTTTTATAAAATCCATATGTAACTTTTTAAATTTAATACTAGAACTATTAGAATTGACAAGATTAGGATATTTAAATATAAATTTGTTATATTATATTCTTGGGCCTAAATTACTACTATGATTAAATACCGTAGCAGTGTTGCTTTTTGGTTGAAACAATCTTAAGGAATTCAAACCTTTTGTTTCATAACTATGAGAATACAATTAAAAATTATTTCGATTTTTTTGTATGAATTTTATTAATAAAATAGTACCGGCCAGAGAGAACTACTGTTCTATAAAGTTCGAACATGAGAGAGGCAACCAAGATATTTCAAACTTCGTCTTATTTCATGTTAAAAACTAATCGCAAGATCTGTGCTAACATTGTTAAGCGATTAAAACATCAATTGGTGCAAATGAAGGACAGCGAATATTTTAATAACAAGATGGTATAAACACGACAGGCCTCCTTCTGCAGAGCGAACATCGGCGAATATCGAACTTCGCCATACTCGACAAACTTGAACCGAACATAGCGTCTGTAATGCACGGCCCTAGTGAGTACAGCACCATAGCAAGTTTTTTATAACTTGTTTATCATATTTCACCGGCTCTTGCATGAATTTTCGTGGAATCTTTCACACATAAATCTTTAGATTGTAAAAATTAATCATGTAATTGTTTTGATCTGATAGCGGCTATAATGTAGTTATTCTGCGTTAGTCGCTATACTATAGTTTATTCTGAAAATACTTACTATGAAAAATATAATAAAAAAAATTACCACCTAAGAGCCTCCTTTTCTCAGACACTATCAAAAGTTCATAATAAAAAATTCCGTGAGTATCTTCCCATTACCTCTCTTGACAAATTTTATTTTATTTTGTTTAAATAGTTTAAAAATAAAAAATAATGTCTTCTATGTGAAAACATTAAAATTGTTACATATTAATTTAATCATACGGGAATAAATATTTAAATTAGCCTACACCAATTACATTTTATTTGTAAATATAGAATTTATAAAATAATTATTTTACCGGTTGTTGTGTATGGTTGTGAAACTTGGACTGCCACTTTGAGAGAGGAACAGAGCTTAAGGGTGTTTGAGAATAAGGTTCTTAGGAAAATATTTGGAGCTAAGAGGGATGAAGTTACAGGAGAATGGAGAAAGTTACACAAGGCAGAACTGCACTCATTGTATTCTTCACCTAACATAATTACGAACATTAAATCCAGACGTTTTAGATGGGCAAGGCATGAGCACGTATGGAGTGTTAGTTGGAAGACATGAGGGAACAAGACCTTTGGGGAGACCGAATTGTATAATCTGTAACGTATTGAAAATATTATGCATTTAAGAAAATGATAAAAATATGCACCTATATGCAACATAAATCCATGCTTTATAGATTAAAAATAATTGATAATTCGTACAGATAACCTATAAGCTGCTTCTAATTGAGGTTCTGGCTGATACGTATATCTATTATCACGCAGTACATCTTACTTGACGATATGTGTTGAAGGAAGAAAATTGTATAGTTACATCTGAAGTCTGATTAGTGAAATATGTTATTAGTCAGCGATGTATTGTTTAGTATTATTTATTAATTAATAGTTCAAAAGTACATTAACTTAATAAATAAAACTGATATATGCACAATAATCAGCAATGTATGCAATGGAGAGGGAAAGGAACTGGCCACCCTACCCCATTATCTCCTGACCTAGTTGTCTCATAAGTGGTGCCTTGTTGGTATCACTTGTGAAGTTCATACCTGTCTTCGGACAGTTGACTAACCTCGTCTGCCCTTTGGTATCATATATGATACCTTACAAATTTATTCATGTCATTCCTTATGCTCTTATATAGGTCCATGACCTGAAGTATCTTATTCCATAACATCTGCGCTTTCTGGTTATAGTTCGAGTTTCTTCTATTTTCTTGACACTAGATACCTCCAGTTGATTGAATTTATCATTCCGTCTAGCCAGCAGCATGGCTGAGAAAAGCAAATATAATAATTGCCGATTTGTTATATGTTAAATTAAATAATATTAACTGTTGATATATTCTTACACATTAGCTATTCACGTAATAATAATAGAAATATTATTTGGGTTCTCATACAGGCGTACAACACTACTTTTTAAGAGGTATCATTAGCAATACTTTGGTCACTGGCATGACTTTTCATCAGTCACATTACTATAGTTTTCTGTAATAAGTAGAATACATAATATTGTACAAACGTGATAGCTCACATCATTTTCATATAATCAAAATATTCTTTACAATATACGGTAATAAGCTCCAATAAAAAGTGACACTGATATGGACAAAGAAGTTAGGGGTAGTTACGAGGAAGTGATGAGAAATGACGACAAACTAGCTCTACTAAAGTAGTTTCACAATACGTCCATTTTATGGCATCCACTGAATTCAGTGTGGAACTAGTAGAAGACTATAAGTACTGGTCAAAAAAAGGATACTGTGCCCGTATATTGCATAATACTCCAATAGATGGACAGTTTAGTAAAAAATTGTGGGCAGAAACAATTTGTATAAGGCAGTGGCTGTAATAGGAAGTGTGTGTGAAGCTGCCAATCAGATTTGATAACTATGCCCATGTATTGTATAATACTCCAATAGATGAGAGTTTAGTAAAAATTGTGGGCAGAAACAATTCATATACTAAGTCAATACCTGGAATAGGAAGTGTATGTAAAACTACCAATCAGATTTGATTACTATGCCCATGTATTGTATAATACTCCAATAGATGACAGTTTAGTAAAAAATTGTGGGCAGAAACAATTGTATACTAAGTCAATACCTGGAATAGGAAGTGTATGTAAAACTACCAATCAGATTTGATTACTATGCCCATGTATTGTATAATACTCCAATAGATGACAGTTTAGTAAAAAATTGTGGGCAGAAACAATTGTATACTAAGTCAATGCCTGGAATAGGAAGTGTATGTAAAACTACCAATCAGATTTGATTACTATGCCCATGTATTGTATAATACTCCAATAGATGAGAGTTTAGTAAAAAATTGTGGGTAGAAACAATTCGTATACCAAGTCAATGCCTGCAATGGATACTGTGTGAAACTGCCAATCAGATTTGATCACTGTATAATACCCGTGTATTGTATAATACTCCAATAGATGGACAGTTTAGTAAAAAATTGTGGGCAGAAACAATTCGTATACTAAGTCAATACCTGGAATAGGAAGTGTATGTAAAACTACCAATCAGATTTGATTACTATGCCCATGTATTGTATAATAATCCAATAGATGAGAGTTTAGTGGAAAAATTGTCAGGGCAGAAACAATTCGTATACTAAGTCAATACCTGGAATAGGAAGTGTAAAACTACTAATCAGATTTGTAAAACTACCAATCAGATTTGATTACTATGCCCATGTATTGTATTATATAATACTCCAATAGATGACAGTTTAGTAAAAAATTGTGGGCAGAAACAATTCGTATACTAAGTCAATACCTGGAATAGGAAGTGTGTGCCAATCAGATTTGATAACTACATGTATTTTATAATATCAAGAGATGACAGTTTGTAAAAATTACTATAAGTCCCATGTAAAACTACCAATCAGATTTGATTACTATGCCCAATACAATCCAAGAGATGACAGTTTAGTAAAAATTGTGGGCAGAAACAATTCGTATACTAAGTCAATGCCTGGAATAGGAAGTGTATGTAAAACTGCCAATCAGATTTGATAACTATGCCCGTGTATTATATAATACTCCAAGAGATGGCAGTTTAGTAAAAAATTGTGGGCAGAAACAATTCGTATACTGAGTCAATGCCTGGAATAGGAAGTGTATGTAAAACTGCCAATCAGATTTGATTCACTACAGTTTAGTAAAAATTGTGGGCAGAAACGTAATGTTGTTGCTGTTATTGAGTTATTGTTATTATTATTCTTCAGATGTTTTTTTTTTTTTGTTACCGGTAGTGTAGTGCCTGGAACAGAGAAACTTTTCTATATTATTAATAATAATAATTATTATTATTATTATTATTATTATTATTATTATTATTATTATATATATATATATTTAATGGGAGTATTATATTTGTCATGATTTCTAAGCGTAGTGTTGCTGCTGGAATACAGATACTCTCATTTCGTTATTTGTAAGAAATTGTATGTATTTTTGTAAAATAAATAAAACTGAATTGATACCAAATTAAGTCCCCATAGAATCCCAAGATATCACATATGATACCTAGCACAAAACAAGAATAGAAGTCATGATAACAATTTTGATTGGTTAGTGTTTATCTTTGTATCGCCAATTATCCAATAAATAATATTTTAACATGCTTTTAACTTTAAATTTGTCTCGGGACTGAAGAGGCTAAACAAACAACAACAACAATGTGTAAGCGTATAGTTATACCCTCCAGGAAAAAAATATGCAAATGATTGAATTTTCGGATCCTAGACATAGCCTTTTCGAAGAAAAGTACGTAACTTAAAAATTAAACTATAACTTAAATAATAAACAGATGAACAGAACAGACTGTACTAAAGACCTTGGAGTAGGTAATCTTGGCTAGGAAAATGGTGGGTCTAATACTGTCAACCTAATCTTTCTCTACGCCTGATTAGATCTAACTTTTAATATTTTACATCAGTGTCATCAAACTTCAATATGCATATGGGCTATTCCATATGAAATCGATCAGTAAAAAATCTCGCATTTTTTTACACTCTAACTTTTTCCCTATTTACACAAGGTGCTGAGGAGAGTGTATTTTTAAAAATATACTATCGAAAGTCAAACGGTTTTCGTATTGTTGAGCGACAAATTTAGCGTATTTTATAAAACAAGCCTCTTTCAGCGCTCAGAATTCTGGAACCATTTACTGCAGAACATTGAAGGGAGCTCATTTTGAAGCTGACATTTGGTAGGTTATGTTAAGAAGTAATCCTTATTTTTATTGTACACAGAGAGACAGATAATCTGATTTTATTACTTTTAGGATTTTTGCTTATTTATAAAAATGTAAAAAAAAAAATATTAAGAAGAAGCCTTGCATTATTAAGAGGGATTCGGCATTGTTTGCTTAGTGGTATGGCAATAAATTTCGAGGGTATTAAATAAATTATTTTCACACGCCTGGACTTGAACGGCGCAGTACCGCACGCACTGGCCGAGAGCTGAAGATAAGCGAGCGTTGGGCGTCATTTTACTCCTGTGTTTATGAAAACTTATGATAAAGCTAGCCCAGCTATGCGCTACTAGACGAAACATCACGTGTTTGTCTCCTGGCCTTGCTTATCTCGGCTAGCTCCCGTCTCACAGTCAGGTGGTTAGTTCACGCGCGTATCGTACTATTTATTTTCTTTATTTGATATTTTCAATACTTTCTTATCAACATACCATCAATAAAAAATATGTGTTTATTTGTACTTTCAATGCGGAATCTAACTATATTTTTTTAAATATTTTTTCCTAAGCAAAGGCGTATTAATGAGGAAAAATCTAAATTTCTCCATTTCCATAAAAAGTAAGAAAATATGTTTATAGGCTATGTCAATACAGACTTTAATTTCTCAGCATCAAAATAAACCATGATTTTGATCATTGGGTGAAAGGGTTTCGGAGCTACAACAGTTTAAAGTTGCTAATTTTATGAAAATACGATAAATTTAAATATTTTTAATTTAAACACTATGAAGTTCTGATGCCTCAAACTTTGCACAAAGCATTGTATCACAGTTTTCTACGTACAAAAAAAAGTTTCATTGTATTTAGAAATTGTAAGATCAATTTTCTCTACATTTCGGTCGATTTGAGATGGAATAGCTCATATGTAGTCCCATGACTATTCCTCGGATAAAATGACTCTTGCCGTCTTTTCTATCCTCCGATCCTGCATTGTTTTTCTACAGTTCCATCAAATTCCTTTTTTTAACAACTGCTATTATGAACGTACATCATGTTTAGAGCATGGTACTGCTCAAGTCTCAAGGGAATAACTAAATTTTATGGCCTCTTTTAATTACCATTCAAATTATAATGTAATTAAACATGATAATGAACTTTATACCTCAAGCACTACATCGTTATTTCCATCCTGTGTTCTTGTCAAAAATTCGAAATTCTTTTTATCTTGTTGCACTGGCTTTATTGCGCTCTCTTCCCACAGATTTTCAAGTGGAGTGCGTATGACAGTCGGCAGGTGTTTCACGCACATACACACATGCACGTAAAGCTTGTATGTCTCTTGCATGTGATGTGCCCACGACAGCTGTTGGAGGGCCTCCACAAAAAGCGGACCCTCTTGCATAGTCGAGAACTGTAGCGTGTCTGGCCTTGCGTCGGAGCTACATAAGAAATTGGACGATTTTTTGTCATCAATATTCCATCATCCCCTCGTTTAGACAGCATTGATTATGTCTATGATATGTTCCGTACTTCCTTACTAACTACCAGCCCTCCCTGTGACATTATGTAAGAGACTATACAATTTGTAACAAAACCTTCTTGAATATCTCAGAGTAGCAAGAAAACCGGGGTTAGCTTATATAACTTATATAACACTGTTACTGCAGCAAAACAAGAGCATTTTTTTGTTTAATACTGTATGTAAGAAGCGAAGTTAAGACGCAGTACTTTAAAATATGGCGTGCACTCAAATATTAAAATTTTCCAGAATCTATTTTCTACTTAATTTTAATTTTTCGTTATAGCTACGAAATATAGAAGAAAGATTTTCTGAAGCTACATTCAGAGTTTGGAAGTTGCGCCGAAAAAAATAATTTATGCTCGACCATGCCGAAATGTAGTAATTATACACCTGGTAGCAGTCCTTTAATGCATGTCATTAAAGTACACCTATTCATTAAAGTTCAGGTTTTCGATTATTCTCGGATATGCAATCGAAAGACGAGGGAAAGGTCACGGAAATCCAATACTGTCGCAGAAGGTTATGTTCTGTTACTATAATAATTAGCGTTAATTGTAAATAATATTCAAATAAATTCCATTTGTCATCTCGTTTTTCAATTCTAAATCAATTTCCAGGTTATACATTCTCTGCATTACATCAAGGTCAATGACATTATTGTTTCTCGGAAAAAATCAATACTTTCGCGTCTGCGCACATCTCACAATTTCGAGCTATGAACAAGGTCACTTCAGATCTTCTGCCAGATACAAATAAAATGAATATTTCTGAATAATTTCAAGTTAGAAATATGGTCGAGCATAAAAAGTCGTTTGAAACTTGCCTATAATGGTAATTAAGACGCTCGTATGAAAATTATGAAACTCGCTTGCGCTCGTTTCATAAACAAACATACTTGCGTCTTAATTACTAACATTATAGGCTCGTTGCATAATGTACTATTTTACACGACGCTTAAAATAGTACAAATTATGTAATCTGTGTTATAAATGTAAAAAAATGTAATATACTTGCTGTAATATATTAAATAAACACAGTATTTAATTGTTACTGGTGTTCCAAGGTTATTACAATGCATTACTTGGCAGTAAATCATTCTAGATCTTCATATTAAGTCATCATTTCTTCTATCCTTTGAAGCGATAAGCAGATGCTACACAATGTTTCTGCGCATTGCTTAGCTACTCGCCGCTCCGATACAGATCCCAGAGTTTACTAGTCATCAGTGGCGAAGCTAAATTGGGTAGGCTGAAGAAATCTGCTTACCTTGTATCTTTTTATAGAGCAGATGTTTCTTGGCTTTTCTATCGAAATTTTTTGTGACAAAGACCTCACAAGAAGATAACCACAGTCTTATTTTCATGCCAAAACGGAATACAGGTATAACAATATAACTTATTTGTCTCAGCGCACTCTGTAAACCAGTGATATTTCTTATACGTTGAAAATGTCTGTTTTGTCTTCCTCCATCCGCTATTTAAATATGAAGTCTCCACTTGCAAAACTGTCTACATCCAGTATGAGTGATTTTGAAAAATAGGCGAAAAACTGTTAGCTCCTTTCCTAATTGGTGCAAGTGATAAAGTTTTCTGAGAATTACAAATAGTTTGAGTGGCATATGTGAATGTTGTTATGGAGAGAAAAATCAGCTAAAAATGTTTAGCGAGATATTTTATTTTTTATTTGGGATGTAGAGAGTTTTGAAAGTGCACTCTGGAAGGAAATAGTTTTGAAAAAATGATGTTTTATGTTTGTACTGATTTTTAATGGGAATATAGTAAAATGAAAGAAATATGGGTACAACTTCTGAAATTAAATGCAGTTAACAATATATTATTAACAAAACTGGAGGGCACACTAAACCTTTTACACTCAGAAAACTTGTTATTACAATAGGGTAAACTAGGGTCTGTTGGACAGTCGGGCATGTTGGACACTCGGCTTTAACAACGTGGACACTCCGTACTTTAACGTGTTACCACGCCACTTGTGGGCACCACATTCAGCTAGAAGTCAATGACGGAAGTAGCCCCACTCGTGTCTACTTCCGTCATTGGCTTCTAGCTGAATGTGGTGCCCACAAGTGGCGTGGTAACACGTTAAAGTACGGAGTGTCCAACATGCCCGACTGTCCAACAGACCCTAGTTTACCCTATTTATCCACAGAACTTCTAAACTAACATCATGACATCCCTTCCTTTTAGTTGACGAGATACAGAAAAATTAAATTAATTCGAGTACGTACAACATCAGGAATATTAAATTCAGTTAACAGTTTCGTATGAAGAAAACTGCAGGCTACACTAACTCTTTCGCAAGTAGAAAATTATTATTATTAATGTTACAATCAATCACAGAAATTATACTAACGCCATTGTCTGAGACTAAATATCTTGCTTCTCTCAGTTTCAGTCATTGTGGTGTGTGATGAAAATGTGCCTATTATTTCATATTATTACCAGCTGTGTTTGGACGAAAAGCGAGGTTCTAATACGATATACTGTATACTATTCGTATCAAATATGTGAATTTTTTTTTACTCCCAATATAGCAGTGTTTCATGGTAAAATAGAATAGCTGTTTTGGAATGAGCATACATGGGTTGGATAAAAAGTAATGGCAACAGTTCGATATTTCTGACATGGCTTTATTCACAGGGGTACAACATTTACGTACCTTCTAAATAGTCGTCCCCCTTATTTATTACCTTTTGCCAAATGTTTGGAAGGCGTCGTACACCATCAGCGCGTCCATCTTTGTTGATGTTCCGTATTGACCGCCCTAAAGCACGGATAAGTTCATCTCTGGTATTGTACCGGGTCCCTCGCAGTGGTTCTTTCACTTTGGTGAAAAGATCGTAATCGCATGGATCATATCGGGTGAGTACGGTGGATGTTCCAGTAGTCCGCGTTTTCCGTCTGCCTTGGAGGTACAGCGTGGTGCAGTATTACCCCATCAGTGTCACACGCCACAATGAACATCTCCTTCACAGCACTTTGTGTAGGGCGCACTTTCTTTGGACGAGGAGAACCGGGATGCTTCCATTCATTTGATTGGCGTCTCAAGTTTGGTTCATACGAGCGAGTCCAAGTTTCGTCCATAGCGACGATTCGTCCAAGAAAGTCGTCACCTTCCCTTTAGTACCGGTGCAACAAGGCCTTCCCGGAACGCTTTAACCCATCGTGCAACTGTGTGATATGGCAACGCTGCATCGTCACATGCTTCACGCAGTCCCTGAAAACATTCTTGTGCACTATGACCTCGTGCCATTTCAATTTTGATCCAGGAACGTTGCTCTAGTTTTGTAAGGATGGTCTTAGGGCGCTCGCACTATCCCTATGAAAGTGAACGTTCTACACACTGCAGTAGATTGATGGAGTACTGTCGCCGCTGGCTGCACTAACTCATCTAACAGTCCTCGTTCATGTCCACACAGCTGGCAGCTCTCGAACGCACCATCGTCACGTGACAGCAGTGTTGCCATTACTTTTTATACAACCTATGTAATATTACGTATAAGATGAACTCAAATATGGTAAATTTATATTTTATGCTCGACCATGCCGAAATGTAGTAATTATGCACCTGGTAGCAGCCCTATAATGGACCTCATTAAAGTACACCTATTCATTAAAGTTCAGGTGTTCCACCAATCAGAAAACACCATTGTAGCAATATGAAAGCGCAAGTATCGATTATTCTCGGATATGCAATCGAAAGACAACTAGCGAAACGTCACGGAGGCTGGAAATCCAATACTGTCGCAGAAGGTTATGTTCTGTTACTGTAATAATTAACGTTAATTGTAAATAATATTCAAATAAATTCAATTTGTCATCTCGTTTTTCAATGTCTAAATCAATTTCAAGGTTATATCAAGATTAATGTTTATTTTACTCTCTAGATTATATCAAGGTCAATGACATTTGTTCCTCGGAAAAATCAATACTTTCGCGTCTGCGCACATTTCACAATTTATGATATATTGCACAAGGTCAGTTCCGCTCCCCAGTCAGATAAGAATAACATGATTACTTATGAATAATTTCAAGGTATAAATATGCATAATGTACTATTGTGATCCTATGCTATTAATTGTTTATGTTATTTGTGTTTTGATAGGAGATCAACACCATATTTACATATGAAGCTTCACTTGCAAAACTGTCTACATCCATATTTTTATTGAGATAATAGCGAATATGCTATCTTTATAAACTTCCTTGTCGGTTTATCAATATGTACTCAAAACTTCCACATTCACTTTGAAAAGCAGCCTCAAATGCCACTTAATTTTTCAAAACTCATTCGATCCATTAAGTGTACTGACGTGTGAGTGTCAACAAGCTCTCAGATAATTTCCAAACACTATTACTAATATTACTAGCAGGGCTGGGCAGTATTTGAAATACATTTGTATTTTGTATTTTGTAATTTGTAAGGATTTTCGAAAGTATTTCGTGTTTTCTATTTAAATACATAAAATTGATGTATTTTGTACTTCAAATACTCAAAATACTTTTTTCTTCTTCTTGTTCTTCAAATTTTGAATTTGGATTTGAAGAATGAACTTGTATTATTTGCCTACCCATTTCAGTTGTGTTAGCCATACACTTAGTTTTCTTACCACAACTGATTTTCTTAATGCCATAAAGAAATCTCCAGCAGCATCAAGGATCCATCACCCAACACTTGCTAAATGTTTAGCATTATGGAATGCGTCTAGGTGACTCAAATACTCAGAAATTATATCAGACGTCTTGAAATATTCATTAAAGTTTCCTTGGCCAACTCGATGGAATTCTCTTTATGACTCAATCTCTCAAATATTGCAATTCAAACATGATATAAACAGTAGCCCCTATATGTGAAAAACTGGGATTGCCAACCTTCAAAGATGTTGAGTTTCAGTTCCTTGAAGAATATTGTGCAGTTCTGAAACCCATTGCCGTAGCCCTTAATTTAATGAAAATGAGAAGTCGTGCTATTACGGCCAATTTTTGTCCACATTAATTTCCCTTAAAAACAGATTACATATTCTGTTACCTAGTAATCTACGCCATCTATTCCAAATAACTCCAGTCCTAATAGGTTCACTTTCATCATGATTTAAAGTGATGTTTGATCTGATCCCAGAAGAAAATTGAGCTATTTTGGCAGCTTTTTCCACCCATCATTGAAGATGAGATGGCTACCTGACATTGCCTCACTAAATGATAAGAAGAGGACACAATATGTGTGTGAAATCAGCTGAGCAGTTGCCTGCTACATCTTTGGTCAGTTCAGACGACGAAGACGATGAAAACAATTTTTATATTTTCAACTCAAGTAAAACAGACTTTGAAAAGCAAAAAGAAAAGAACTTGTCTGCTGTGGAGTATGAGCTCATACAATTCTTCAATGGCAAAGGGACAACCCTGTGCACTCTAGAGAATTACCAACAGTGAAACAAGCTTTTATAAATATAATACAAGTTTGTGTTCCTCCGTGCCTGTAGAAAGACTGTTCTGTTTCGCAGGATTTATTCATTCACAAGCAAGGGCATCCTTATCTTTTGAACATTTGAGGAACTGGTTGTTTTTTTAAAGGGAGCTGTAATTATTCATATGTAGCATAATTTCATTGATGACTGGGAAAAGGAAGAATGTTTAGTTACGGTGTTTATATAAAACTTCGAGGTAAAAGTACTTTTAATGTTAATATAATATTTTAAATTTTCAGTGCGATAATATTCTTATTTCTTTAGGCTTATATATTTTATCGAAATACAAATGTATTTTGAGTATTTGAAATACAAATGTATTTTGGTTAATTTTTTAAAAGTATTTTGTATTTGTATTTCAAATACAATTATTTGAAGTATTTTGTATTTGTATTTGAAATACTTGGATGTCAGTATTTTGCCCAGTCCTGACTACTAGTACCACTATACTACTGCTATTACTAAACTACTACAACTATCTCGCCTTTGTCGGGTTTGAACTCGCAAACCTCAGATTGAAAGGCTAGCATGCTGCTTATCGCCAGTTTAAGGCCACTTTCCCCTAGTAACAATGGTCGGAATTCTTGAGCTTGCCGAAAATCTGGCATGAATTTAGTTAACCAAGAAGGAGAAGCGATATTACAGTAGAAACAGACGCTGCCTTCTCGACTCGTGAGGTGATCATACCATTTAATGAAAGACATTCTTTTACCTCAGACATTCTAATTTGTTTCAATTTCCGTTGCTCTGTCGAAAATTGAAAGTAACAGGCGAAAGACAGCTGCGCTTCCAGCCAAGCGTCTCTCAACACTTTTAAAGTCGATTTACACAAAGAAGTACAAGCTGCTGGAAGTAAATCAGTCGTCAGGCAGAAGGCTCATCAAACGCATTGACGGCCGCTTTATTTCAAGCTTTTACGGACTGACCCTTGAATCTCAACATTGGGGATAATAATAGACTCTCAAAAACGCTGACTCCACCGGAAGGTTTCAAGATATGAATACAGACGTTTACAGCCTTTCTCGACGCAGTGTGGATTCTTCGGCAGCTTGGTGCCGTTCTTATTTCCGGAAGTGAATCACAAAACATTTCTTGTTAACTGGAATTGGCTGTCGATATCTCATATTTCTTCTGGCAGCAACTGGCTTGGAAATTTTGCTGATAACCTGTCAGAAATATGGTCGTTTCTAAATGACTGGCTACTAGTCTGGATCTAACATTTTATAGCACTGCTTACGCTTATATTATTAGTATCTTATATTCATTCTCCATTGACAAAAATGAATAGTAATACTGTATTTCTTCCATCATTTTTCCTGGCCTACTTGTTCAAGCTTTGCCGTAATTTTATCTTCGCTTGCTAGATTATTCTTTCATAGTTTGTTAAACCGTTTCGTTTTCTACCTTTCCATACTACCTTTCTACCTTTACTGATACTTTCAACATCAGAAAGGTTATATTCGCTTCCATTAGACGAAAGATAGGATAGATCAGAACATTCGTCAGACAACGCAAACACCCTTGCAGTTACTTTCGCCGATCCTCGAACCACAGTAGTGAGATGGTAGACTGACGCAATTCAATAATACCTCTCTATTGCAATTTATTGGGAGTAGAGTAGCGGTGACCAAACTGGGTATCGTGATTACATCATGTATTCAAAGACACTCATACTAGTAAGGGCAGTTTTCTGTACATTGCTCTCTGTCTCGCTCACGTACTGAAGGTAAGCAGTGTCGGTACCATGTCGCTCTGCAAACCCTCTGTCTCTACGAGCAGGAACAGGTTTCGTACAGAATGAGAAGAGGAATTTATTCGCTGTTCTGTTGGAGAAAATGTAATACGTTGCTTTGCTCAACGGTTCAATTAGTAGTAGTATATACGAGTAGAAGCGACATTATAGGGGATTACGCTGAATACACGGGCATAACAGGTATTATTATTAATTGATGAACTAGTGGACTTACTCGTGTTAAATATGTAATATTTGTCCGGCTTACAGCTGTTTCAGTGCATCACGCACCATCATCAGAGCCTACTAGATCGCGGCGTCATCTCGAACTTCTCTGCCTGTTAGGAGGGTGTGTTTTATTGTTGGAATGTGTTGGAGTGTGGAGTCGAATAGTGTGTGTGTACTGAAATTGATCTGTGTGTTGAGGATTTGATCGGGGTGTGTTTTAGTGTGTTTGTATATTTCGTATTGTTCTAGTGTGTTGAGTTTTTGGTTCTTGGGTTGTGTGTGTAGGATTTCCATGTCCGTATTTATGTTATTGTATGTATGGTTGGCATTGGTTATGTGATCGGCGTATGTAGATGTATTGTGTCCTCTGGTTATAGCTTTAATGTGTTCTTTGTAGCGAGTATTATTATTATTATTATTATTATTATTATTATTATTATTATTATTATTATTATTATTTATCAGCAAGTGTTACCATAATTCTTATATACGTGCCTCAATATAATTTATAGTCCTACATCTACCCTTGAATGATACAATAATAATTTCGACGCCATATCTCCTTTTTAATTTATTTTTAAATCTTTTTTATGACTATTATCAGTTATTTACTAGTTACCGATTTAATAATAATATTAATAATAATAATAAATAACAATAATAATAATAATAATAATAATAATATAGAGAAATTTATTGAATATTACGTGCTAGTGTAGTAATGAAACGACTTATTAATATCCAAGAACTAGAATCAGCCTTAAATCATCGTCAATGAAGAGAAAGATGACATAAATAAATGTAGTGGTGAACGAAATAGCTCGTTCTCTTAAGCCTTCCAACGAAAGAGAGTTTTATAAAAGCGTAATGGTCAAGATGGCTGAAATAATTTGTCCAATGAAAGTTGGTGAATTAATTTTGAAAAACTTCCCATTTCTCGACTAAATATCCAGAAGAGAATTCAGGAAATTTCTGATTGTGTTCATGAGGAATATTTTAAAAAGCAAGAAAATTTGTATATATATTTAATTGGTAGAAACGCCGCCAAAGAACACAAATAGCCATTTTACGGATAAACGCTCTAGTTCGAATTACGCCCTTCTTCCTGCTAACCCCTTAATTACACTTCACTCGATATTTTTAAGTTGTATACGAGCGCAGAAAAGGAGACTACTTAGAAGTTTAGGGAACCTTTAGAAGTAAGCGTAAAATATTTTGGATTAGATCCAGAGACTTTTAGAATGCCAGAAAGATTTCTTCATGAATCAGCTTCCTGTAACGGTCTGTTAGAATCTCATCCTGAACCGTATGAGAATATAAAGACAATGTTTATGGCGCAATGACAAACCGGTTACAATTCCGAGAGATTGAGGACCCTAAATCAACTGCGCAGTTTCACCGAAGTCATCTCAACTCGGATCTCCATAACCTCTTTATAAGTTTACATTTGTATATCATATTTCTAAAACTGTCATCTTGTCGGCTGTGTTTTTCTGTACTCTCATTAAGCCCCTCTCTCTAGTGAGTCACTCGTATGAAATGCGTCTCCTCTTGCATTTTTTTACTGCTCGCAATATTGGCTGGGAGACGCCATGATGCATTTGACAGCAGTTGCCATTAAAAGAGAACTTAAAGTGGTACTGCGACGCTATGGAAACATTTACTTAACCAGGAGGGTGGAACTTGTCTGCCTTACAATTTTACTTGACTCCATCTTCTAAATCTTATTCCTGCGCTCTCTGTGTGCACGGGATCCTACTAATGAGAGATCCATTTCCAGGCTTCGACCCAGTGTAAACTCACAGCACAACTTCATCTGCCTACAGATACTCGTGGTGCGCAGCACGTGGCTCGCAGTATGTTATCAAGATCTCGTATTTCAGCTCACATGTCGGTGTCTAAAGTTCGATAAAATGAGTTACGTTTCCCATTTTTGTGTCCAGATCAAGATTTCATCCAATCTTTTTACAATGAAATCAATATTTGATCATGTTGGAAAGTTGGACTTCACATTCAGTAATATGACAGATTGATTGGCTTCGCGTGTATAGACATTAATACCCATTATTTGTGGTATATGTAAAACAATTGTGTTCACACCGATACAACATTAAGGATTTTAACTTATTTTAATTCACCTTGTTTTTATCGACAATTTTAGAAAGCAATGGTTGTTACACATATCACAGTAATTTTAATATGATTGAAAGTATCACATCCAGTCTTCATTGCATTTGTGCACACATTTTTCCGCAACATATGCAACATATTACATTTGATATTTTAAAATATTTGATATTGTTATGTATCGCCTGATGATGCCCCAAGAGGGCGAAAATGTTCGTATTTGTAATAAATTCATAACAAATGTTACATAAATAAATTTAAAAAAGATATACCATGTAACTTTTTTTTTTTTTGTATATTTTGACTGATAAGTCATTAAGATCGATAATTGTAGAAACGTGATATAAATACACATGTTAATTGACTTATCTGAAAAATCAGTATGAATTATAAATTAAA
This sequence comes from Periplaneta americana, assembly GCA_025594305.2. NCBI lineage: Eukaryota > Metazoa > Arthropoda > Insecta > Blattodea > Blattidae > Periplaneta > Periplaneta americana. Next base: position 100,030,444 of record JAJSOF020000019.1, read on the forward strand.
AGATTAATCCAGTCCGTATCATCATATCCCACCTCACTCAAATCCATTTTAATATTACCCTCCCATCTAAGTCTCAGCCTTCCAAAAGGTCTTTTGTTATTATTATTATTATTATTATTATTATTATTATTATTATTATTATTATTATTAGTACTTACTTACAAATGGATTTTATAGGACCCTGAGGTTAATTTATTGTCGCCCTCATATAAGTCCGCCATCTGTCCCTATCCTGAGCAAGATTAATCCAGTCCTTACCATCATATCCCACCTCCCTCAAATCCATTTTAATATTATTCTCTCATCTACGTCTCGGCCTCTCTTATGGTATTTTATTATTATCATTATTATTATTATTATTATTATTATTATTATTATTATTTTATTATTATTATTTTTTATTATTATTATTATCACCACCATCATCAATATTATTATTCTTACTTTTCTTAGTTACTTACAAATGGCTTTTAGAGAACCCAAGGTTAATTTATTGTCGCCCTCATATAAGTCTCCCATCGGTCTCTATCCTGAGCAAGATTAATCCAGTCCTTACCATCAAATCCATTTTAATATTATCCTCCCATCTACGTCTCGGGTCGACCTGGTTGGCAATTTGGTATAGCACTGGCCTTCTATGCCCAAGGTTGCGGGTTCGATCCCGGGCCAGGTCGATGGCATTTAAGTGTGCTTAAATGTGACAGGCTCATGTCAGTAGATTTACTGACATGTAAAAGAACTCCTGCGGGACAAAATTCCGGCACATCCGGCGACGCTGATATAACCTCTGCAGTTGCGAGCGTCGTTAAATAAAACATAACATTCTACGTCTCGGCCTCCCCTAAAGTCTTTTATTATTATTATTATTATTATTATTATTATTATTATTATTATTATTATCATTATTATTACTATTATTATCATTATCAATAATAATAGTATTATTATATTATTATTATATTATTATTATTATTATTATTATTATTATTATTATTATTATTATTATTATTATTTGAAATGACTTTTAGAGAACCCTGAGGTTAATTTATTGTCGCCCTCATATAAGCCCGCCATCGGTCCCTGTCCTGAGCAAGAATAATCCAGTCCTTACCATCATATCCCACCTCCCTCAAATCCATTTTAAAACTCGTAATACCTTCCCATCTGCGTCTCAGCCTCCCGAAAAGTATTATACTATTATTATTATTATTATTATTATTATTATTATTATTATTATTATTATTATTATTATTACTTCTACTAGTACTTTTGCGAAAGGCAATAGGCAAAGCATCGTATTGCAATCCCTAGGCCCGGACGTGGTTTGTATATCCTAGACCCTATCGAAAGTATTCAGGGATATACTGTACAGGTATATAGTACCATTATAACTTTAATATGGAGGGAATACTTCAATGGTTCTTATATAGACGTAGATACATACTCACAAAGTAATATGGCTGCCAGGTATTAATGGGCGACCTTAGAAGCCAAGGGAAGCTGACGGAAGACAGTAAATTGAACTGAAGGAACATCTGTGCTGGAGGAGCCGTCGTAAATCACAACTGGGGTCGTATCTGTCCGGCACCACTTCTTGAAATACATAACCCTTGTCCCCGGCCAATTACGCGGTATCTCACCCGCGGTGTGTTTAACGTCGCAGAATGCTTCTAGGAACGAACCGAGCTTGTGTTCCAGACCCTTGTTCACTGAAAACACATGCAAATTGAATTCTAATGTGCTTTCTGAGAACGTGGTAGATGTGTTTGACTTCTCTTAAGTGTGTTAGTTTTTCTTCACGAGCAGTTTGCTCTAAGTTAGCTGTTTATGGAGTCCTTTGAAACGAAGTCGAAATTTGTAAAATGACTGGATGGTATGTACTGTAGGTATGAATTAGAGTTCTGCATAACTGGTTATGAAAGATAGAACAGAAAGATTGCTACTGAACGCCTGGCGCTATAGACAATATGCGAAGCTCTTCCGTCTCGCGGAGTAGTCCAATGTTCGGTTTAACGAATGTCCCAGTCTCACTCGGTTGGACGGCTCTGGATCATGAAAGACAGATAATATTGAGCCATCCAGGAGTTCCAAGAATCGTTGCAAGAAGGCGATTATCATCATGTACCTTTCAAATGATGATTGAAGCACGCATCATGAAACTACAATCATTAGAATTGAGAGTGTTTTTACTTTTGTTAATAACTTATCTCCCTAAAAATGATTTATTAATGAAATAGTAATGCATCCACTTAGAATAATTAAAACACATAAGCTATATTAACAACTACTATTTCAGAGGTAGCCTATGTAATTTGAGTTTAAAGTATGAACGTTACAATTGTAAGTGTGCACATATTTGCTCTTCTCTTTTGTAAGTAATTGTAATTTATTTTATTCTTGTATTTGTTTATACATCAGATTTCATCTATGCATTACGCTTATTTCCTTTGTTGTTACCAGTGTCCATTAGTTGATTTATACATTAGTTATAAAGATAAATGTTCTCAAATCAATTATAACCCTATTTCAAGCTAACTTACAAATGGCTTTTAAGAAACCCGCGGGTTCATTCCTGCTCTCAAATAAGCCCGCCATCGGTCTCTATCCTGTGTGAGATTAATCCAGTCTCTATCATCAGATCCCACTTCCCTCAATTCCATTTTAATATTATCCTCCCATATACTTCTCGGCCTTCTCAAAAGTCTTTTTCCTTCCTGCCTCCCAACTAACACTCTATATGCATTTCTGGATTCGCACATACGTGCTACATACCCTATCCATCTCAAGCGTCTGGATTTAATGTTCCTAATTATGTCAGGTGAAGAAAACAATGCGTGCATCTACATTGTGTAACTATCTCCAGTCTCCTGTAAGTTCATCCTTCTTAGCCCAAAATATTTTCCTAAGAATTTCAAGCTAATTCTTTTTTTAATTAGGAAAAGTAAATTTCATTCAATTACTCCATTTGTGTAGTTACAAAATGCCATCAGAGTTCCAGTATGGTGAAATGCGCTTGGTATTCTGTCCTCTATATCTTTGGTTCTGTCTAGCCAGGCGCAACCGCTTCAAGGCCGGATATCCGAACGAATGTCCAACCTCGCCGGTCGAATATAAACCGGTTGTAAGCGCTGTTCTGCAGGACTCTGGTATGCTAGAGTACAATTTTGAATAAAACGTTTCTTCTTGGAATGGGAAAAACAATGGCATTAGTTATTTTTTATGTGTAGTGAAAGTTAACAAGGTCATTTTAAGATGGACATTTCTTTATGCGAACCTAAACACTTTTCATTAGATAGCGATTTGACGCACAAAAACAAGTTTTGTCTGAAATTTTGTTTTACTAAACTCCTATTTTTTTAAATATTTAACAAAATAAAAAAAAAACATTAATACAGGGTGATATTCAGAACAGGCATTCCCAGTGCGGACAATAAATACCCTTTCTCATAGTTTACTCTCTCCCTTTGTAGGTTCATAATATTGTTATTCATTTGTTTTTTTTTTTTCAGTATTTAATTCTCTTTTAACAGTTCACTTCCAATTTCATAACTGTGTTTCCATAGGAATTCGAAACATGCTTTTAGATTTATTAAGTTGTAGCGGTACAATATATCCAAAATGTTAATAATATACAGATAAGTAAAATATTAGGCGCATAGAATTTAGTGGACCATAGAATTATTTCCGACATTTGATTGGTCCTCGGGTTATAAAGGTTGAGAAACGCTGGATTATACAATCGGCTTTTTGAATCTCAGACGCTTAGGCATTGAGTAGGCGCCTGCATCGCTATTAACTAGTCTCTACATAGGTTTAAGTGTCTTCTTGAATGATTAGACTATATAGAGATGGAAATGTACATTTTTACGACCACAACTCAGATTTTTAGGGACGTGATCGTAGTGGGATTTGTTACTATGTATTGCAAGTTCCTTCGATAGCAATTGGAGCAGACATTGAGGGTCCCAGATCCGACAGTATATATTTAACACTTAGTTATACCACGTATCTAGCCCAAACATTTAAGTTGAATACCTATTAAACATGCCTCCATTTGTTTGCTATTAAGTTAAGTTAGTAAAATATTTTTAATATCATGTTTATTTATATTTTACAGTCCGTTTACAATTATTGTTAAGGGCTACCCCAAAGTTCGTTTCCCAAAAATTGCTTTGCAAGAGTAACTACTATACACTATACTTATAACAAAATTTTAAAAAGTAAACTGTAAAAACCTTGATATTTCAAAGCAGAGGATCCACTATCCTCAGTTAGTTAGAAACCATTGTTCTACAGACGTGGACAAATTATTAGACTAAATTAATTATATATGCAACAAAGCTGTATTTATCACCAGAAATAATGAACAAAAATGTATTTTGCACAGAAATAATGAACAGAAAATTGAGTCTGGAGGTTACTAATATTTTGTGAACATTCCCTTATTCTTTATTAACACGTTGATTTCGTCAGGGATGCTGGAAACCAAAGTTTGACACTTTCTTTGAAGATCAGAATCATTTACCCAGATATCAGACAGTTCATGTCCGGTCTTCTTGCAGGCCATGGGACAACATTCTGTTGGATATCTTCTGCAGTATGTAATTAAAACACCAGTAATACCAACACAGCCAGACAAACCATACTTAACCACTGGAAAAAATATACCAGAAGATGTAAACAATCATATTAACAACAATAAAGACTCTGTGAATTATACGGATAGTTGATATGACGAATTATATTATGTTTCCAAGAAAAACGTTTAAGGCTTATAATTTGTCCATGTCTGTATATTATAGCTCTTTGCGACTTTTTTTTTTCTTCGAACATTTTCTAAGTGCAGTGAAACCTTGGATGACGAGCATAATTAATCCAAAACACTCTCATATCAAAGCGACCTTCTCCATAAAAAGCAATACAAACTCAGATTATATCGTTTCACAACCTTTTATTCATATAAAATGCAGTATCATTTAGGTAAAATTCAATACAATAATGCAACACTAATTACTTTACTGTATTTTGTTTTTGATTGTCTTTCACTTGTTTTACTGCTTAGTGAACTTCTTGAACGTTTAAAGAAATATTATTTGTGCGAGATCGTGCGTATTTGCTTGCTTTCCGCACAAAACCAATACGCGGTAAGTGTGAAATTTCCACATTCAGTATTCCCGATGTAACACACATAACAATTTCCCTATTCTTACCGCTTAAGCGTCATATTCATTTTACTGCTTTAGGATTTTAACATATAATTTCTAAAGACGTTCAATATAGTAATAATTATAAATTGGAAACTTACCACTGCAATTTCACCTAAAGTGCACTGTTAATTATTGTCTTTAAATATTTGCAAAAACTCCACTAAAGTTACTGCATTTCGTGATGCATGTAACATTAAGGAAGCCGTTTGTTTTAAGTTCGCATTTATAGACTGGGGGAAAAAAAGACAGACGTATATCACGGCCTGCTGGAGTCTAGTAAACACAGAAAACATTTTAAAGCAACAATGTTGAAGATAGATATTTTTGTTTTCCAAAATTGCCGTTATTGAACAGAAACCAAGATGGAGATTTCATTGCAACTAATTAGAAATTCCTCTTTCAGGTATGTAATAAACAATCTTCGCACAAAATAATGTACGATACACGAGCGGTATGTTTGTTTTCATGTTCTCGGAAATTAAAAAAGCTCAACTACGTTTCGCTTTTTCAATCTTTTCCTCGAACATGAAAACGTCAACATATCGCTCTTGTAACGCATATTACTATTTTACTATCACCAAGGGACTCACTTCCGACTAGTAGACTGACTGGAATCTTTTGCTGTGACTAAGAATCTATCCAATGACACCTGCTTTTGCCTCATTTTGAGGATTTGCGTTGTCGTTAAACAGAGTTATCGCACGCGATGCTAAAACCTTATCAGGTTGGTGAATTTGAACAAAATTTTCTACTGTTTCCACTTTTTACACACCTCTTTAATCTCATTTGAAGCCAGGAATTCGTCCACTCTTTTCTCCTCTTCCTCCTCAGACGAGATCTCCTCCATTGCCTCATGCTGTTGCTCGCAATGCAGATCCATCATGCTGCTCGTATTGCAAGACTCGCTCATTCATCAAACAAAAATGTTTCATAATTGTTCGCTCGTTTTAGAAAACACTCGCAAACCAAGGTACTCGTAATCCAAGGTTTTACTGTACATCGGGGTGAGACAAGTGACCAACGAAACAAGCAAGCTTTGAGCTCACATCGCTTCCAAGGACGAGAGATTGCATCGCACTTTTGCACACTTCTACAATCTTAAATGTAAATCTTGTTAATTTTTAATATCATTACATAGGTACGCGGACGCAGAGAGAAAGTGGAATTAGAAATTTTTGTCGAAATCTGTAAATCATAATCTTCGCTGCAGCAGTACTTCGTATATACTTCCGCGTCTCGCATAGAGAGAGACAAAAGCAATGTCCCAAGGTGATGTGGATAAAGGGGTGTCATTTGAAGCTATGACTCCCAGCTGAATCAGCTTACGGTGCATTGCAGTGTTCCGCGGCCTAATTTGTCAAAGACATGATGGCGTGCTGCAAAATGCGTCCTTGAGGGGAACAAGACTGAAGAACATGCGCCCCAGAATCGGAAGTGTGTTGTACAGTATGTTCAAATATAATGCACTACACGTCTTTGCAAGATCTACTTGGGATGCGTGATATAGACCATAGGAAAAATATGAACACGGAAAGAAAGTTTAGAAAAATTTCAAGAAAATTGCGGCAAGTACATAAACAAGGATTTTAAAAGCAAGACAACAAAGGAAACTAATTAAAATTTTATGAAACGATACCAGTTCCAATGTTGACATAAGATTCTGAGATGTGGCCTCTGATAAATTGTTGTAAACGAAAAATTGAGACGTAAAAAATGCACTTCTTGAGGTCGGTAGCTGGATTCTGTAGTATAAGAAATAAAAAGGAGTCAAGAAATCACGAATAATTTAATTTAAAACATAGAGACAAATAAACCTAACAGGTTTCAGCATATACAAAGAATAGCCGAGAATCGAATGTTTTATAGACATATAGGTCAAAGAAACGCAGATAGGCTAAGACTATGTTGGGAGGATGACATGCCAGTTTTTTCAATGGGAAACGGAACGGGCCAATAGGCCAGTACCCTAATGATGATGATGATGATGATGATGATGATGATGATGATGATGATGATGATGTTAAATGTTATGTTTTATTTAACGACGCTCGCAACTGCAGAGGTTATATCAGCGTCGCCGGATGTGCCGGAATTTTGTCCCGCAGGAGTTCTTTTACATGCCAGTAAATCTACTGACATGAGTCTGTCGCATTTAAGCACACTTAAATGCCATCGACCTGGCCCGGGATCGAACCCGCAACCTTGGGCATAGAAGGCCAGCGCTATACCAACTTGCCAACCAGGTCGACTTGATGATGATGATGATGATGATGATGATGATGATGATGAATAAGTTGGAGATGATATGGAAGTGATATAAGTAATGATGAAGATGCTGCAGATGGAGATAATGAAGATGGATATGTTGCAGATGGAGATAATGGAAGTTGAGATGCTGATAATGGAGGTGATGGAGATGGTGGTGCAAGTGATGGATATGATGATGATGATGATGAAGATGGAGGTGATGGTGGTGATGGAGATGATAATGGAAATGGAAGTGATAATCGAGGCTATGTACAGTAGGTGATAATAAGTAGAGATGGAGATAGTATTGGAGTGGAGAAGTTGATAGAGTAGCGATAATATGGTAGGTACTGGTTGTGATGATGATGATGATGATGATGATGATGATGATGATGATGATGATGATGATGATGATGATGATGAGTTGCGCTCGAGCGCGGGTTCGCTTCCCGTTTGGGCTGATTACCTGTTTGGGGTTTTTCCTAGGTTTTTCCCAACCATAAGTTTAATATACGGTAACCTATGGCGAATTCTCGGCCTCATCTCACCACATACATCTCGTTACATAATAATAATAATCATTATTATGTCCACACCTGTGGAGTAACGCTCGTCAGGCCGCGAAACCAGGTGGCCCGGGTTAGATTCCCGGTCGGGGCAAGTTACCTGGTTGAGGTTTTTTCCGGGGTTTTCCCTCAACCCAATGTGAGCAAATGCTGGGTAACGTTCGGTGCTGGACCCCGGACTCATTTCACCGGCATTATTACCTTCATCTCACTCAGACGCTAAATAACTTGAGATGTTGATAAAGCATCGTAAAATAACCTACTAAAATAAAAATAAATAAATAATAATAATAATAATAATAATAATAATAATAATAGTCATAATGAGGATAATGATGACGGTGGTTATAATAGTGATGGTAATGGTAGTGATGATGATGATTGATGATAATGATGGTGATAATAATAATAATAATAATAATAACGATAATGAATGAGATAATGTGAGCAGCATCGTTTCAAAATAATTTTCTTCATCTACGTAAATATTATTTTTCTTGATGTAAAAAAATATGGTCTGCTCCGATCAATACTTTGTCTTTTTAACATCATAGTAAGATGAGCGAAAACTCGTTTCATTTCGTTATCATTGCAGATTTGATTTCTGCGTTCATAAAATGTAGAAAAAAAATTAAATGACCAATTTTTTAAGAATGGAGAAAACACGTTTTGAAACGGTACTTTCTTATGTCGAAATTGCAACAAAATAGTTGTGATGTGGTGTCTTTTTATGATTGATACATATAATGCATATAATAGTGATAGTAGGGATTCTGATAGTGGCTTGTGAAGAGAAAACAGAAAAATGCTATAATGTTAATGGAAAGAAGAAGAAGAAGAAGAAGAAGAAGAAGAAGAAGAAGAAGAAGAAGCTGGAAGGTGGTGATGATGGTGAAATTAATGAGGATATAGAAGTCAGTGACGAATTAGTAGTGAAGAGAGTGGGCTGATGGACAGAAAAATACTAAATATAGAGAATCAGGAAAATGATACGACGAGAGAAAAGATGAGGAGAAAAAACAAAGTATTAAGAGGAAGAGAAAGATGATGGTAATGATGGTAATGCAATGTAAATAAAAGACTTGGTGGTTTGTAACCAGTTCATTCATGGATGCCAAAGCCTCATTCTGAGCAAATTACGATTCCAGACGACGCTCTTCTGTTCTCAATTTAAGCAACATCCCCAAGCAGCGTCTAGAGATTCCTTGCAAAGCAACTCTGGAGCCAGAGGGGCCATTTCTGCACATGATAATTTGGTACGTATGAGTTGGTTGCGTATGACAGTGGAAGCGAGCAAACAAACAGGCTGGCGAGGTTCCCAGCATTTTATGCACTAATTTACTGCAAAAGACGGGAAAGTTAACTAAGAAAGTGGCGGCGCCACGAGGAGAGCGCTCTAAACTAACTTTGCTAGCCAATAAACAGGAGAGAGCAGGAGAGAATCGCAACCCTTAAAAGAGCGGGAGAGAAACGTTGAAACTCCTTCCAAAGTCCTGAAGCTCCCTCAAGCTTGTATGCTTGTATGATTTAATATTCCTAGCGGTTACAGTCCGCACAGTAATGAGGGTTTCGCGAAACCAGATGAGAAGGCTGCGACCTTCTTACTACATCGTGTGGCAATACAAGGGAAGTCTTCCTCCTTCGACGTTAAGTTCAATCTGTGTTTCACACCAACGATTATAGGTCAAATAATAATTGTAGGTACATTGAAATGTACAGTAGTGGCAAAAAAAAAAAAAACCGGACCGATCCTTGTAGCTGATTTCAGAGCCTTGTTCAATCCAGAGTACGGTAGACTGGTAACTAAGACTTTCGTGGTTCTAATCCTGTCTGGGAAGGAAACTTTATTTTGTTCTTTATTCAAATTTATTCCCAATACTTTTCGAAATTTTGTAAATCTATACTAATAATAAATCTGTAGCCAAAATTTTTCTGGTAATTTTCGATTTTCCAAAAATAATTGGTATTAACATGTACAATTAACCATCCTGAAACCGAAAATTGCTTTTTTGAAATTTTTGTTTGTATTGTCTGTCTGTCTGGATGTTTGTTACCTTTTCACGCGATAATGGCTGAACCGATTTATGTGAAAATTGGAATATAAATTAAGTTCGTTGTAACTTAGATTTTTAGGCTATATGGCATTCAAAATACTTTATTTAAAAGGGGGGTTATAAGGGGGCCTGAATTAAATAAATCGAAATATCTCGCTTATTATTGATTTTCATGAAAAATATTACATAACAAACATTTCTTTAAAAATAATTTCCGATAAGTTTTATTCTATACCAAATTTTCATAGGACTGATATTTAATGAGATAAATGAGTTTTAAAATTACAATAACAACGCCATCTAAGGCGCTGTACTGAAATAAAAACAAATGACTTCGTCTATAAGGGGCCTTAGACAACAATCGAAAGCTATTAAACATAGCCTAAGAGAATGTTTCTGTGTTTGTATGAAGTAATATCGGAAGCTAATTAATTGTTTAATTATTATTTCACCATTGGAAAGTGTAGTTTCTCTAGATGGACATAATTCTACAATGTTATTACAGTAACTTCTGAAACATATAGCAAGTAATATAAAGTATACACATTAAAACTAAATGATATGTCAATCTTCATTAAACTATGGCTGCATGTAATAACAATTAAGAAACATGTTAAAGGAATTGTCATTGCACCAAATGATTGCTCTCTGGACTAAAATGACCGCATTTTAATTATTTAAATACAATTTAAATTAAGTATCATATTAAACGATTTATCCTTCTATCAAACACGAATCTTCCCTGGATCAAACGTCCTATTTTAATTATGTAATTACTTTATATTTATTTGTAACAGGTGCAGCGGAGCACACGGGTACGGCTAGTGTTTGATAAAATTAAGTGTTAAAAATGAAATCATTGAAAGCAATCAAGAACACAACCACAACAAACCAGACCAAGTGTTCATCAACAGCATGCGCAGAATTTGCAACAACAACAATGAGAACGACTAATGGCTCCTAGTCATTTCATTCAAAACTTATTAGTCTATTTTATACTGCTCACCCAAACATTTGCCATTGTATAGAAGTTTTTAAAGAAATACAAACTGAAAACTATGTTCTGAGAGAGCTCTGCCATTTAAAAAGATAAGGAGGGACAAAGAAGCTTTTATTCGTAAAAATATGACTAATTTGCAGCAAGGTCATAATATGACCTGTTATATTATATTATATTATATGAGACGTTCAGAGCAAAAGTGGTGTAAGTCAAAATTGGGTAATGAGGTTTAAAGTAAATATTCTGTAAAATACAGCGCAAAGTAGCAATTAATATGTCCTTCTTGCTAACCCCTGACTACTAATAGTTTAAATAAATTGAATACTAATTGCTACTTTGCACTGTATTTTACAGAATGTTTACTTTAACCCTCATTACCCATTTTTGACTTACATCACTTCTGCTCTGAACATCTCATATATATTATAATATATTTGTTATATTATAACAGGATTGGATTTCATCCGGAATCTGACATTTAGGTTTCAAATAATACGATTTTAATTTAATGGTGAAAATACAACTCATGAATTTTAATCAATTTTATGGTGAAAAATGACTGTTATGGTGAAGATGCCACAAACAACATTTTTAATCTACATGTTACGTGTAAATTGGTGATATTACAGCCAGTCCTAAGTTTGTAAAATGGGAGCGTTCGCGACTGAAGGATGACCCAAAAAATATAGGGACGCAACTGGTGTATCACCCGAAAAATATAGGGACGCAACTGACGTATAAAACTGACCGCGGGCCGCAATCGCCTGTCCCCGATTTTTTATGGTGTAGAAGAGAAGGTCTCCACTACACCAGAATAAGGAAATAAATAAATAAATTTAGCGACGCTGTATCAACTACAGTAGCGTGCAAATTAATCCGAACAACGTAATTACTTATGCAAAAATACTCAAACGGGATAAAAAAAAAAGGATCTAAGACATACCTCAGTAATCTATGTGGCCTCCCTTGTTCAAATAACAGCTCTGAGACGATTTGACATGGATTCCACTAATTTCCCACAAATATTCTTCATTTCTTCATCGCGAAACCATACACCAATGAGGGAAGAAATCATCTTCTCCTTTGTAGAACAATCCATTTTTTGCATTCTTCTTTTGCAAATTGACCACAAGTTCTCAATGGGGTTGATGTCGGGTGAGTTGCCTGGCCAGGGGAGTACCTGAATATTCTTCTTGTTGAAGAATTCTGTAGTTTTTCGAGACGTATGGCATGGGTACCAGGTCTTGTTGGAACACACCTCTGCCATCCGGAAATGATTTTTGCAGCTGGGGTACGATTCTGATTTCCAATAAGTGAATATATTTGTCAGAATTCATCATTCCCTTGATAGGTATTAATGCTCCAGGCCCTTCATGTGTAAAACAACCCCAAAACATTACTTTAGGGGGGTATTTGGGTGCTTGTTGGAGATGAGCTGCTGTTACTTTTTCGGATCCTTTCCGTACGTAAGAAACATGGTGGCCGTGGACCTCGAAATGAGACTCATCGAAAAAAAGTGAATTCTTCCAGTTATTCGCTGTCCAGTGTTGATGTAATTTTGCCCACATTAAGCGTTTTTTTGCACATAACAGGGGTTAGCAGTTGCTTCTTAATAGGCTTACGAGCCCTTCGTCCAGCTTCCAAAAGCCTACGCCACACTGTTGTGACGTGAATATTCGCCCCAGTGGTAGCCATTAACTCACGGGTTAAGCCGACAGCAGTTAGTCAGGATTTAATTTACTTTTCCTGACAATTAAACGATCATCTGCAGGTGAAGTCTTCCTTTTCCGGCCACAGTTTCCTTTTTTCTGGGGTGTGATGGATCCAGTCTTCCTGTATCGTTTTATGATCGATGTGACATTCTGCAGCAATTTTCCTCTGTGTCATAGAAGAATACTCTACTAATGTTATAATTTTAGACCGTTTTCGTGGAGTTGTATCCATTTGTGAAGACGACAGAATGTACACAGGATTGCAGTATTAAGTCTTCAACACAACTGAAATGCTTATAAGTACAAAACGACAGGCAAAATGTCACATGTTATAAAAAAAAATAATAACGACAGACCTTCAACAATGGAATTACACGTACTACAGATGTCAATTAAAGCGGTATGAGCAGCTGTGAGGCCAACAATGACAGAAAATGTAAAAATATGTCGTGTTCGGATTAATTTGCACGCTACTGTACTAGGTTATTTAGCATCGATTAGATTGGTGATAGCGTGATGATATTTCGCGAGATGAGGCCGAGGATTCACCATAGATTATCTGGCATTCACCTTACGGTTGGAGAAAACCTCAAAAGAATCCAACTAGGTAGGGTAGACCAGGGTAATTGTAAACACTTTTCACTAATTTCAAATATATTTCAGCATTACACAACCCTCAGTAACGGTAAGCATGACAAAGAAACATTGTGTTATTTTTAGACCTTTCTTTTTCCCTAAAAATAATAAGGTTTGCCTTTTTTCATCTTTTAATTGCTAGTTTACATTTATCCCACCTGTTTGCTTTTACCCCTTTGAGAGGGGAGTAATATTATTGTAAACATCAATTTTCGCACGGGCTATCAGACACTGAACATTTTTTGTTCTGTTTCAGAAGAAAGAGCTGTACTCCTTCCAACTCCAATTTTGGCCACTGGTACATTTCGTCCCTTTAACCTATGATATATGACGATATAGGAACTCAGTACCTCTCCTGAGCTTCACGATAACTGTAGTTACCATTTTTTCACATCTGTGACAACCCTTTCTAAATCCTCTACAGTGTAGTTGGGTGAAGGTCTCTTTGGTTACTGAAAAGTACGAAATATAACCATAGTAAAACATGTTTACAATTACTCCCAAGCAATTAAAACTATGGGGCTAATGTAAACACGTTGTAATTTAATGAACTGAGGTTATCGGAGATCTCAAAACCATTGTAATAAATGTTAACTACTATACATTACTCATAAAAACAACATATTCTTTAAAAAAAATAGCACTGTACGTTTACTTACAATGCCAAAAATGAAGGTGAAGTAAAATTCTTTCTCAACTTTTTTGTAGACTCTTACAAAACATTCGTTCACAACTAAGCAGTTACTCCTATTTGGCGCCAAACTGCTTTGTAGGTTAGCCAACATGTTACTTTAAATATTCCCCCGAATTAAAATTTTTATATTGACAGTTTTGTATTTCTCACAGCATTTGTTACAATTATCCCTGTTTACAATTACCCTCATCTACCCTAATCAGTCTCAAGCGCAACTCCGGATCGGCTGGCAATCGCCTCAGCCGACTGAGCTACTCCGATGGCTCACAGTACATATTAAATGACACTATTTATACACGTGTTTTGAATAATAGTTTAAGAGAATAACCTATAAACGATATTATTCACAACATTAGAAAGGACTTAATTATTTAAAAATGTGTAAAACGAATAATGACGAAGTACTGTAGGTACAGTCAGTAAAAAATGTCTCTATACAACCTATCAATTTATTCTCTTTTACATAATAACATATACATAAGTAAAACAAAAACGTCCTGTTCCGTGTATATAGATTATCCTGATGTATGCTAACGGAATTATATACAATAGTTTGACAAATAAACATACTTGTCAATTACATTAAATGAAACTGAACACCAGAAACATAATAAAACAAAAGTCTCCGTACACTATAGTTTATATGCATTCAAATCACCAACCACTCTTCATTCAGTGATCAGTTGGATCTCCTTTTGTTTTTATTGCATCCTTCATGCGTTTAGGCATTGTTTGTACTAGTTTTCTTGTTTTCTCTGGCTCAATGTTTCCCCATTTTTCTAGAACTTTTCCCTCAATTGTTGCTTGCTTCTTATCTTGTGTTTTTAAGCCTTCGTTTCATTTCATCTCATTAATGTTCTACGGGGATCATGTCGAGGGATTGGGGAGGAGTATAGAGCTGTTATTTTGTATTGTACAATAACCAGAGCTTCGCATTTAAGGCAGTGTGTTTAGAGTCATTGTCTTGATGAAAGATAAGTGTCTCACTGATGTTGATTTTTTTTAGCATTGTCGTGTTGGTTTTCCTTCAGGATGTTCAAATATTGTACTCAGTCCATAGTCCCGTTCACAAAAACCAATTTTCTCAAATCTACAGCACTTATGTAGCCCAAACAAAAACATTACCTCCTCCATGTTTTACAGTAAGACACAAATTCTTGTTCTGTAATTATTCACTTGGCTTTCTCCATATCACTGTCCTACCATCCGAATCACTGAAGATTATGACTGAATTCCAGAAGTCCTGTGGTTTGTTGACATGCTCCTTTGCGAAAGTCAATCTCTTCTGCTTGTTGACGTTGCTCATATAGGGCTTCTTTCGGGCAACTCGGCCATGGTAACTTTCGTCTTTTATGACATTTCTTATAGGCTTAGATACCACCTATATCCCATAATCTTTGTCTTTACTCTTTCGAATTCTGCACACTTCAACACCAAATTACCTTTCGTCTCGTTTCTCTTATCTATACTCTAACCACGATGTAAATACCAGATCACTTATCTGTGGCACGCTAAGTATACCTCTTCATAGAACATCTTGTTATTCATCATCTTTTACAATATCCACCTCGCGTCAATGGAATTCCTTGTCACAAAGTATTAGGGGCTGCAAGACAATAAACACCTTTAAGAACAGCTTAAAAGATAACCTTATTAGCATTTCACTCCAATCATACTGATTTAAACTATCACTGACTACATTGTTACTTTTTTCTTTAGACATCATCCTGATTGTGCTGTATTTTAATTGTCTCGTAATAATCTCTTTCTATTATCTAATATTATTTGAAATATATTAACATTCTATGTATTTTAGTTTAATTCTGCTACACAGTTTATTTCAGTGTTTAATTAATAGTTCATAGTATTTTGTTGTTTAATTTGTAAATAACTTTTGTATACATGTAACTCTCATCTCAATCAAATTGTTGGATTCTTTGTAAGTTCATGCATATGTATATACACTTTTTGCTGGTTGAGTGGAAGAGAAGGCCTTACGGCCTTAACTCTGCCAGCTAAAATAAATCATTATTATTATTATTATTATTATTATTATTATTATTATTATTATTATTATTATAATCTTCTTTAACCATGGCCGCCAGTCTCTGTGGAATTATCTTAGGATTTTCTCTGACGGATTTCAATACTGCCCGTCTATGGTTGGATTCCAGTTTCTTGGATCATCCTGATCGACCTTTACTAACCAGTTATTTTGTGTCATTGTACCTTTCAAACACATATTGTACAGAAGAGGGATTTCTTTTACATTTTGTGCTATTTTTTTATCGACTGTCCCTCCTTTCTCAACTTAACAATTAACTCTCTAATTGGTATTGATATTTCCATTGTAGTCACAAGTTTTGCTGCGTCTTACCTTACTACAGTCACAGGAAACTCTGTACTGATTCTGTACCTTTCTGAACAACAAAAAACACAGGTTCTCTTACACCAGTGCTGTCCGTACGGAGACTTTATGTACTCTCCTTTAGTTTTGAGTTGTGTTGTGTCGTGTTTAAAATAAAATGTACAGAGGTAACTGTGCTGTTTTCTGTAGGTATTAACAGAGTAAATTTTACGTAATAATAAAATTTATTTTTTTACTATATACTTAATCAGATTTCTTCACAAATGTTAATATGTGAGCCTGGTGTACGGAGACATTTTTACTGACTGTATATGAAAGACATGATTTAATGGAACAGAACTGCAGAAGTAATAGTAGCTATGAGTGACGTTCATGTGCTCTTTTTCCATTGACGAGACTGTAATCCGGACGACCAACAAATGAGGCAGTTAATTATGCGCAAATCTGTAGCATGCGTGCGTTTAACCAATTTTTGTGTTGAAGTGGTTGTGACAACCTTCGTAATTGATATCGATGCGTACTTCACGATAATTACACAGTTCCTACACTGGCGACAATGTTTGACAACAACCTCGATTAGTGGTGGAATTCATCATATCCATCGTCAGCACGGGGCTCTGCAAACCTTGTTTGTTGGACAGCATTTAACAACATTGTCTGTGTGAGGTCCATTTGTCACTGCGCAGGCCTCAGGGCTAGGGCTGTACACAACACGTGTCATTGTAGTCACATAATGATTCTTTTGTTTGGAATTAATTCATTTTCGCTATTCTTCGACACTAACTAAATAGCATGGTGTCATGTGGCTGTAAATGCCATAAATAGGCTATAAGCCTACAAGAAATTATCTTATTATCTATACTAATAATAAATCTGTAGCCGAAATTTTTCTGGTAATTTTCGATTTTCCAAAAATAATTGGTCCTAACATATATAATTAACCACCCTGAAACCGAAAATCGCATTTTTGAAATTTTTGTTTGCATGTCTGTCTGTATGTTTGTTACCTTTTCACGCGATAATGGCTGAACCGATTTGTATGAAAATTGGAATATAAATTAAGTTCGTTGTAACTTAGATTTTAGGCTATATGACATTCAAAATACTTTATTTAAAAGGGGGGTTAAAAGGGGGCCTGAATTAAATAAATCGAAATATCTCGCTTATTATTGATTTTTGTGAAAAATGCTGCATAACAAAAGTTTCTTTAAAAATGATTTTCGATAAGTTTTATTCTTTACAAAATTTTGAAAACTGATATTTAATGAGATAAAAGTTTTTTAAAATAACGCCATCTTGCAATGAATTAAGAACAAATGACTTTTGATGGACAACAATAGAACTGATATTTAATGAGATAAATGAGTTTTAAAATTAAAATAACGCCATCTAAGACGGTGCAATGAATTAAGAACAAATGACTTCGTCTATAAGGGGCCTTGGACAACAACAATCGAAACAGGAGCCTTGGACATCAACAATCGAAAGCTATTAAACATAGCCTACAGAGAATGTTTCTGTGTTTGTATGAAGTAATATCAGAAGCTAAATTAACCGTTTTGTATAATTAATTATTATTTCACCATTGGAAAGTGTAGTTTCTCTAGATGGACATAATGCTATAATGTTATTACAGTAACGTCTGAGTAAATCGAGGACAGGTAAGATTAAAATAGCTTCTTATCACAGAAAATTTGATAGGATATTTTGTACATTCGTTTTCTGTATTTCTTAAAATAATATTTATGTACACTCATTTTAATCTCAAAGAATTAACGAACAAAGAGAGTGTATTGATTTAGTATGCAGTAATAGTACGTTAGCTTAGCAATCCATTATTTTATAATTCAAATTTTAACTATGCTCAATTGAATCGTGTTAAAATACATAAAATATATATGCAATAAATGCAATGCAAAAACAAATTGGGTAATGAGTGAAGCAGATTATCTTGCGCTGTTGTAAAAGTTGTTCCCTGGATCAAACGTCTTATTTTAATTATGTAATTACTTTATATTAATTTCTAACAGGTACAGCGGAGCGCACGGGTACGGCTAGTTCATAAAATAAAATTCAACTTTTATTGCATAATAATTTCGGAAAACGCATTATTTGCCTCTCTTGTGTTAAATTTTTATATTAACATGTTTCAGCCTGCTATCGGCTATCTTCAGAACAGGTTTTTGCTGGTTTTGGCACCTTTGGGGGTGTGTTTGTGTAGTGTAATGTGGAGTCAAAAAGTTTGTGTGTTCCGAAATTGAGTTGTGTGTTGAGAATTTCATTTGGATGTGTTTTTGTGTGTCTGTATATTTCGTATTGTTCTAGTGTGTTTAGTTTCTGGCTTTTTGGTTTGATGTGTAGAATTTCCATGCCAGTGTTGATGTCTTTGTAGGTGTGGTTAGCATTTTTGATGTGTTCTGCATACGTGGAAGTGTTTTGTAATTTTGTTATGGCTGTGATGTGTTCTTTGTAATGTATTTGAAATCATCTGTCTGTCTGTCCTATGTAGAAGTTGTTGCAAGTGTTGTAGTATTAAAAGTTGTGTAATCAAGATACATAATAATTATTAAAATTCACTGATTTATTACATTTCTCGTATTCTTTTCTAACTTTCACTTGTTAATCCCCTTCTTTACTATTTTTTTTTATTTTCTTCTGTGTGTCCGTTCCTTACGTGTGTGAATATATATTAGTTATTTATTAGTCTTTTCTATACATCTTTCTTATCCTGCCTTCAACGCCTCTTTCTCTCCATATTTTTATAGGATTTAATCTTTCGTACATTAATATAAGTTATTTTTATTTATAATTTTCTTATTCCTCGTCCTTTGCGACAAACAAATTAACGTTTATAAATATATATGAACTAATATTATTATGATGTACCGAAGTACATATGATATTTCCGTGCAGAAATTTTGCGTCGTCATATGATGAAAATGAGTGGAACGGAGAAAAATTCTCTCTGGCACCGGGATTTAAACCCGAGTTTTCAGCTCTACGTGCTGACGCTCTATCCACTAAGCCACACCGGATTCCCATCCCTCTTAGTTTAAGTTCCACCTCTTGGGTTCCCTCTAGTGGCCTCCGTCGGATCCCGGCCACTTAGTCACTCATAACGAGTGCACCTCTGCAAATGTGTGGACATTGTGCCATTGTCATACATCTATGACGCAGTGCATGAGGGTAGGCCACTAGAGAGCACCCAAAAGGTGGAACTTAAACCGAGAGGATTCTGTCCGACATCGGGATGGGAATCCGGTGTGGCTTAGTGGATAGAGCGTCAGCACGTAGAGCTGAAAACCCGGGTTCACATCCTGATGCCGGAGAGAATTTTTCTCCTTTCTACTCATCTTTCATCATATATGAACTAAACTTAGACATTATTTAAAATCTCTTACAGTAAACCCTTATTCGCGATTTAATGATCCAAATTTAGGGTGGAAAATTTTGTGAAGGATTGGGATGGGAAAATCAATGTACAGTACAATATGAATGGAATAAGTGAAACCTATTTTTTATTATTATTATTATTATTATTATTTCACTAATATTGTTATATAATTCTGTAGTCGATTTGCAAAAGGGGACACGTCCAAAATGACAAAGTGTTGGGAAATCGCAAAAAAATAAATAAATAAATAATAGACTTAAAAAATTAAAATTTCCATTGATCCTGAGTGTATGTACCAATAGTGATCTAATTAGAAAAAAATATATGAGCATTTTAATTTGTTAACTTAGTTATAGTTTTGCGATTTTCCAACACTTTGTTATTTTGGACATGTCCTCGTTTGCAAATCGACGACAGAATTATTGTATCTGTTTTCTTAACTTATTAACTAACCGTTTTTGGCTAGTACATTAATATTAGTATTAATAGACAATAAATAAGTAAACAAACAAAACATTATCGTTATAAAGTACGTCGCGTAGTGATTAATAAAAAATAACGAAAGTAAATAATTTAAAATAATGAAAATATACTTTAAACATTGTAGTTCAAAAAATTGCCAACTTACATTACGGTGTTAGGATGCAATTTGTTTTCCCCTTGCAGCACACTAAACAGTAAAACTCATGTAAAACTCGGGGAGTATTTCATTTTTGATTGTATGAGCAGAATCGCGTGATAGATGCTGTTATTAATAATTAAGTGGGGCAGATGCCTGATTCATGATTTGGATTGATTCACGTGGAAGAGGAATTGATTCATGCGAAGCTGTCGTGTTGGAAATATCATTCAATGTTAATCTCGCTGGTATGTCTAAATTCATGTCGAGCGGTTATGTGACGATAGCAATTTTCGAAATGATCAATTCTTACACAACGACAAGAAATATTTGATAAGTTTAAGCTCGTGTTAGATATAACAATTTGACATATGTTGCTATACAGCTTGGACTCTCAATCTCGCTCGTCAAAAGTGAAAGAGATTTAAACAAAGCGTTTCCTGTTAATTTTTTAACAATTCTATAAATCCGGAAGCAGACTCTTAAGTAATCCGCCTTGTGCTGTAATTTGTATTAAGATCGGAAGAATCTCCTGCTCTGTTTGTAGCGTTAATCCTAGCAAATCCAAACAATTGCGCTAATTTACCTTTACCCAACTTCAAGAAAATACATCCAGTTTATCTAATTAAAGGCTACTGAGATCTCGTTGTTTTCTAGGGCTGCAATTTAGTATTATTTTGGGAAATTTCTTGTTGGAATTTTAAAATTTGGATATTCTTTCTATACTTCTACTATACTGAGCAACTAAAATTTCACTAACATTTTGCGACGTTTCTCCAGAGTGTGTTCTTTTTCCATAAGAACGTTTATCACCATTATCATTTACTTCAGCTCTTTGTCTCTTTCAAATCATTCCAGTCTCCTATTGTGAGCATTACAACTGTGAATTAGGTTAAATATTTCAAAATCGCGAATTCGATGTGAAATTATCACGTGGACATAGGCCACAAAGAAGATTAAGATTTTGCATTTAAGGCCTATACAGAGTGGAAAGGGACTAATACACCAAAATTTAAGAGGTGATTCTACATGTTAAAAGTAACAAAACTTTTATTACACTTTTTCTTCGGTGAAGCACCGTTAAACTCGAAAAAATAGTCTTTTCTCAATGTTTGCAGCGCTCTATTTCGGTAATGGCCCGAGAGAAATGGCCAATTACTATACAAACATATATTTAAAAAATAATCTGAACAGTTAATGTCTTGAATCCATTTTTGCAAATGAAACCGTTTAGCCAAAAATTTAACTTGACTATTTCGTTATATGACGTCATCCATTTTCGACCAAAGAAGTATAATGAAATTTTGAATTCCAACCAATCACAGTCATAAATGGCGATAATTTTGCAGCTCGATTTATCACTATCAATTTATCGTATGGTCGTTATTTTGTTTAGTCAGTGTCGCCAACTGTTTCCCCGTAAATCGATGAGTATGAATCCATTGTACTAAATGTAGTGCGAAATTCTACTTCCACATCTACATCTCCATCTTCTAATTCCATGTCCATTGTATCTAAAGAAAATGACACTCCTTCGTAACAATTGTTCATTTAATTAATGTATTAATCAGGTTATTATTTTGTAATTATATTATAAAATGCTTAAATTAAATTATGATTTCAGCAGATAATGAAAATATATTTCTGTTATAATAACAAGAGAAAAACGCAGTACGTGTAATTAAAATTCTTAAACCTGTATTTCGCTTTTCTCAGTTCGAATTACTGAATAACATCCAATTTCTTTATTGCAGTAATCGATATTCATCTATTTCAACTTCACAATGTCTGAATAGGTTAAGTATTCACATTAATTGTAGGGGATATATTATATACATTTTTATTTTATTCACGAAATAAATAGTTCTAATAAATGTCGCTCGAGGTCTGGCCTCTTGTGACATTACTATAGAATGATTGCGAAAAGCGTTGAAATAAATCTTGCAACGCTGTGCACAGTCGCGCGTCACCGACTGAGTACAATAGAGGGGGAGGGGAAGATAATAAGTCCAGGCCGCGATTGTTAGAGTTATTGCAGTAGCCGTGATATTGCTAAATGTGTCACAGAAACATAACGATTTCCTCTAAAACAGTGAATGTTAGAGAAAAAAGTTTTTTCAAATCTCTCCTCATGATCTATTACCAATTTCATTTTGGTGCAAAGGTTACCATCCAATCTATAGCCTATAACTCAGAGGAAGACGTGAAGTCGTTAAAATTTTTTATTGGAAGGAGACCTATGTATATATAAGACTGCAATTATTGCATTTTATTGCCAATTCAGCAGCGAAGAGTTTTCCTAACTTGGAAAGCTAATAGCATAAGTCCAAACATTCACGCATCCAGTATGACCAGTATGAAGAAATCCAAGAATGGCCTGAAATTTAACTTTGGTGTGGTGTGAAGACAGGATTTTTGAGGCATTGTTCTATAGCATTCTTCTTGTTATGGCAAAGAACGCTGCGGATAGCAACCGTCGCCTTCCGGAGATGTGTCGAAGGGTACATGATATAATTAGAGCCTGGAATTTTAGGTGCTAAAAGTTAATAATGGCACTGAGTGTAGATGAATAGATGTGGTGTCCGTCAGGAGGGTTTTAAGCCTAGTTCACAGAAGTCCAATACGTAATAATAGACAGCAGAGTCACAAGGACTGGGTAATGAATCTTGTAAACCGTGCACTAATTTCTAAGTGGTAGTTAAGAGGATTGGAGATCTTTAACGGTACCAAAGGAAAATTCTGAATGACAAGAATGACATATCAAAGAAGTGGGGGCATGGCTTCTATTTTATAAACTATACCGAGGAACAACATTAACTTTTAGCACCTAAAATTCCAGGCTCTAGTGATAATAGAAGATATTACTTTTAAGAACTGAGAATATGTCGATTGTGAAGGAATAAGATTTGTTCTTAATTAGAGTGTAGCAGCTAATGTTCTAGTGATCCATAGCCTATATTTATAGAGTTGCTGATAGTGTCTTTTTTTCCATTAATGTTAGGTATAGGACTTGGTAGAATGTGATTCTTGTACAAACTTGATGTGGATAGAATCCTTGAAACATTATTAGTTACTAGACAATTGCAGATATTTGACCTGAGAGAAACTGATGACGTATGAAATATGAATTCAGACTCTTTATGTCGCACATCATACCAAATTTGGAAGGCAGGAGACAGACTGTCACGCGCCAAACACAAACCGGTCCGACTCGCTGTTCAGAATTTCTCTCAGCCATGCAACTTTTTTCAGTTACGTATTTCCTCCAAAGATAATTTAATGTGAAAGACACAGTTACCCTTCAGTGAATACATTCTGGTCTATTGCGTTACCAAATTAGCGGCCGATCTCATGAACCGCGATCAAGACGACTTGACAAATATCGGTTTAACGACTACCAAACATCTCATTTTCATTTCATCAGTGTTCTTAATCTCTGGCTTTCGTCAAGTCGATGGTAATCTTTGAAGAATATATTTCAATGGATATGGACTGGAAGGTACATTGGCGTTCAAAGATGTCTGACCTAGAATTTTATGATATTGTAAGCGAACTTTCTAACCATGGGATAAATCAGAACCATAGATAATAATAAATGGACAAATTTTGAAATAGTTCTGCTAGTTCTCATGTACTCAGTATTTAAAATAATATACAGTATTTCTGCATCTCTGTATTTAAATACATACGGTCTTACTAATAAAAACTCTATATACAGACGTTTAACTGTCTTATACTTATACAATGAGTAGCTCGTTTATAAGTCGTGTGTAAATTCCTTACTAATAATCACTACATACATCGTGTATAATAGTATAACTGTTACACAGCTACGTCATAGTTTCGTCATTACTTCATTCCGAAAGGTAATAGAATATCTGAGGTTCTCTATTGCATCCGGTAGAGCGCTCTAGTGTGCAGTGTTAAGTATCGATAGTACAACTGGCAATGATCGATTACCACACTATATTTTGGTCAAAGAGTACAAGCTACAGCAATATTATTCTAATTATTCTGTGCTCTTTGGTTTGTTCTTCTGTGGTTACAAGGCAACCATCATCAAAAAATGACAGTCGTTACGAACAGCTGTTAGAAGGGCGGCCAGCGAATAGAGATTATAAAGAATGGACAGTGAGCGAATTTTCCTGTGTTTTGTTTCTCTGTGTGCCAGCGGTTAGTTCCTCTTTCAAGCGCTAGAGGTAGTGTAATCGAGCATACGCTAAGATAATAATTGAGAATAGAGTTGAGACACAGGATCCAAACATCGCCTACCTTATTGCATAATCCAGTAATTCAAATAAATTCAAATTAACAGCTTTTCCTTATTTCTCAGTGACAAACTAGTTGTAATAATAATATTTTATATTTGAGATATAATACATTATATTATAAAATAATATAATACATTATAAAATTAAGTATCGAATTCGTTTAATATTTGTATATAATATAATGTAGGTATATGGTTTTACTTCTCGTAAGAGTTTTTTTTTTCCTTTTTCAGTGCTATGAAATCATTACATATTTTAATTGTTGTTGGGGTCAACGTCTCAACTCTCATTATAAAGTTAATGACGGATTTATTATTTTATGGATCCAATTTATTTTATTTGAGTACATAATGTACCTAAGTGTATTAATTATATGTGTTACATTTCCGCTGTGTCGACTGCTAGCTGGTGTGATGTCAGCGCCAACTCTAGGGAGAAAGCAGAATCTCACGCTTTAGCTGGCTTGAAGGTCATTGAAATCAGTCCGTCAACATCAAAGGTACCGACGCGGAGTGTCCATTCTTTATAATCTCTATTCGCTGGGGCGGCCGTTTTTTCTCCATATACAACGCTTAAACAAGAGTTTTCGTGTATATAACTACTGCAAAGCATTTCCCATTGTTTAGTTACAGACTGTTTATACGTCCATAGCTTATGCAAGGTTTATTAGTAACGTTTTCTGTCCCAACTCTGCATGAGTCTCGTATAAAAACTATACACTGTTTATTAGTAAGACCGATACAATAGAGTGGAAACAATAACATAAAATTGGATTATTTGTTTACTTATTCATAACATAATTACACGCGGAGGGCCGGCCTAGCAAGTGACCCAAAGTATATATTTCATCGTTCAAAGTATCACTGAAAATGAAAGACTGGTAGATAAAATTATTACAACTCCAGTGAGGAAAAGGAAACAAAAACAAGAATTTATAAAACCGTGGTTCGTTCCATCCTTACATGCACTGTAGAAGCTAGACCAGAAACTGTAGAAACAAAACAAATAAATGGAACTATAGAAAAAAATTTTAAGAAAAATTGTGAATGAAACACGAAGAGATCGTATTAGAAATGAGACAATAAGTGAATGGTGTGAAATTGAGCCAATTAAGGATTGGATAAATGTTAGGAGGAATGAATTGACAAACTTGTAAGCAGAATAGCAGACAATGACAGACTAGTAAAAACAGCAACATGTAAATCGCCTAGAGCAGCCATGACGAAAATGTAACTCACGAACACATTGTGGCTCGCAATGATAGCTGTGCATGTCTCTTCCTTTCCCAACCCCCACCCTCTCACTCACTGGAGTCAAACTCCGTTCCATTTATATTTGTCTCTGACTTGCGAGTGGCGTATCGTCGCAATGTCTCTCTCGAAACCATATACCTGTACAAAAACCAAAGTTTCAAGTAGAATGGGAGAACGCATTTTTTTTTTTTTTTTTGCCAATATGGTGAGAATATTAAATGTATGATTTGTTCAAAAGTATTACGAGGAAAACGGTTGTATAACATAAAAAACATTATACTACATGTTATTGAGGAAAGATTAAAAGGTTAAGTGTTATTATTATTATTATTATTATTATTATTATTATTATTATTATTATTATTATTATTATTATTATTATTATTATTATTATTTCGATCCTTTTTCAGCAGATGTACGAAAAATGCGGTTAGGTTTTCAATTTAAACTAGCAGATTTACAATGTAATGTTACAATGAAAGTTAGATGTAAGGACTTGACAAATGTTGAACTTTTCAAATCTTTGCCAAAAAAATAAATATCCGAAGCTTTGTTCTTTCGCTTGCTCTGTTGAAGCCATGTTCGCTACAACTTACGTTTGTGAAAAATTATTTTCAACAATGAAAATAGTAAAAATCTAATTTAGATTACGACTGATAGACAAATACCTTCGTGATCAACTACGACTGGCAGTAAGTGACATAATTCCTGATTTTGAAACTCTGTCGCAGAGACATTCTGAAGACAGTTAACTTTAGATTGTGATAATGTGTCCTATGTTTTCTTGTTCATTTCTTTCTTCGTTACACGTATTAAACATTAGTTTGTAACCTTATACTCTATAAAATTATATTTATAGTGCTTGACGTAAGGAAAATGAAAATCCGTTAATAAGTCAGACAGTTGCTTCACTTCTCCTTCGGATGTCCGCCTTCCTCCATAGGTGCTATGCACGCTGCAGGTTACACAGTGGCTCTGCGCACGATTACATTTTCGCCACGGCTGGCCTAGAGGACGTAGAAGCGATGGACGGCCGAGAAAGAGATGACCTTAGATGGTTTGAACAGACTTTCTGCCCAGTTTTAAAATTTTAATTAAGTTGGCGAAGGTCAGCCGAAATGGCAATTGTGTTGATTGGTGAAACTTCCCACATGAAAAAAGGCCTCGTCACTCCAGAGGATGTTTTGAAACAGTTGAGGCCAATCCTCGTGCCAACCCAGCACAAACTCTCTATAGACCTACTCCATTCTATGATCGTAGTCTTCTGGTATATCCATGGATGGTAATTCAATTCTTTCTACATCACTTGACGTACCGCGTACCTTGTGAGTCCGTTTCCATTTCCTGTAATATTCCTCCTCCTATCCTGAATTTGACTCTTTTTTTTTCTTATAAAGATAACTGAACAGCCTGCTCTGTTTCCAATCCACATCTACTTTCTTCAGGATCCCCATAAGTTTATTCCAATTCATTCTGTCAAAAGTCTTTTTCATGTTTACAGATAACACATACACTTACTTATTTTTCTGTAGGTACCTTTTGCCGATTTTTTGCAAAAGTTCAATAGCACTTCTAACCTTTTCCCTTCCTAAACCCAAATTGCTCTTCTCTCAATTCTCCTTTTATATTAGAGAATATTTATTACACCTAATAATTTCAGAGATTGCTAATGTACTATTCGCAATTGTGGGGATTTAAAAGCAGCAGGTTTGAGGACACTTTTTATTGCTGGTATCAAGAAATTTACCCTGTAAAGACACATGTAATAAATTATTCTGTTGCTGGTGAGGAGAATGTGACAACTGACGAAATAAACAGATATAGTTGTTATGGAAGTAGTAAGGAGTCCAAATATCTCCAAATAATTTGCTAAAGATGTTATTTTTTATCTTTATTTTTTATTTTAGTAGGTTATTTTACGACGCTTTATCAACATCTTGGTTATTTAGCGTCTGAATGAGATGAAGGTGATAATGCCGGTGAAATGAGTCCAGCACCGAACGTTACCCAGCATTTGCTCATATTGGGTTGAGGGAAAACCCTGGAAAAAACCTCAACCAGGTAACTTGCCCCGACCGGGAATCGAACCCGGGCCACCTGGTTTCGCGGTCAGACGCGCTAACCGTTACTCCACAGGTTTGGACTAAAGATGTTATTAATTGGACCAACAGAATCATATCTGTTATAGTGACAATTAATATTTGAGGAGAAAAATTTGCTCCGACGCCGGGGATCGAACCAGGGTCCTTGGTTCTACGTACCAAGCGCTCTGACCACTGAACACTGAGCTACGCCGAATTCAATCCACAGCACCAGATCGATCTCTCCTCCTACAGTCCCTTTTGTGGCCTGACTCCAAGTTGGGCATATACGTTGACGTTTACATTTCAAGTCAACTGCACTTTACTACGGAATCCCGGCCATTAGTCACTCAGCTGAGTGCGCTCCTTGTACAATGGCAGTTGACTTGAAATATAAACGTCAGCGTATATGCCCAACTTGGGGTCAGGCCACAAAAGAGAAACTCTGTAGGAGGAGAGTTCGATCCGGTGCTGTGGTTTGAATTCGGCATAGCTCAGTGGTCAGAGCTCTTGGTACGTAGAACCAAGGACCCTGGTTCGATCCCCTGCGCCGGAGCGAATTTTTCTCCTCAAATATTAATCTTCAAATAGGCTAATCAGAGTTCTGAGGATTCTAAGAAAACATCTTAGTTTGTAACCATATAGCTAACTAAAGGCTTTATTTATGCTAGCAGAGATTCAAATTAATATTCATTGGCACGACAAGTAATCCTGGGCAGACGAAGCACACTTCCTTCTTTACGGTGGAGTTAACACACGCTATATCTCAATCCGACCAACTATTGTTTGTGAAGAAACCTCAGAGAACGAGTTTTTTTAGGACACCAAACAATCCTACAGCTACAGAAACACGCAATGTCCCAAGAATTTACGAATATTCCGACACATTTCTTCAAAACGCTGCGTATGATGTTGCAGAAAGTATGATGTTTGAACAGTTAATCGGCGGACTGTCACAATTGTTTTTTAATTGTAAAATGAACCCTAAAATTTATCCAGTACAATGATATTTTCGTTTCTGTCCCTTCTCTCAAATATTTTAATATTTATAAAGCATTTTAATTTGAATATACTGTTGAATATCCTCATAAGATTAATAATGCACATATATATCTTTGCATAACTTACGCTTCAGAATTCTTCATAAGAAGTGATGCTAATCCTATAACAATGAGGCCCTCTTAAGGGTTTTGACTCTTAAGTAAGGGTTCTGGCTACCTGATTTGGCATTACTGATACTAGCTGGAGTTAGAGAAATTCGTAACAAAAAGCAGAAATTATTCTGCATGTAAGAGTTAATTTCCGCAAACATATTGGTCTGGGACATAATGGATCATTCAAATCAATTTTACATGCTGAAATATAATAAAAAGAAAAACTCTAGCATAGACTTCGCTTCATCGAAAATACTCGAAAATTGTCTATTGTAAGTTTAGACCTTCTTGTCTGCCTGTCTGCATGCCTGCCTATCTATCTGTCTCACTTACTTACAAATGGCTTTTAAGGAACCAGGAGATTCATTGCCGCCCTCACTTAAGCCCTCCATCGGTCCCTATCCTGACCAAGATTAATTCAGTCTCTACCATCATATCCCACCACCCTCAAATTCATTTTTATATTATCTTTTCATCTACGACTCGGCCTCCCCAAACATCTTTTTCCCTCCGGCCTTCCAACTAATACTCTATATGCATTTCTGGATTCGCCCATACGTGCTACATGCCCTGCCCATCTCAAACGTCTGAATTTAATATTCCTAATTATGTCACATGAGGAATGCAATGCGTGCAGTTCTACGTTGTGAAACTTTCTCCATTCTCCTGTAACTTCATCTCGCTTAGCTCCAAATATATTCCTAAGAAACTTATTCTTTAACATCCTTAACCTCTGTTCCTCTCTCAAAGTGAGAGTCCAAGATTCACGATCATACAGAACAACCGGTAATATAACTGTTTTATAAATTCCAACTTTGAGGATTTTGAGAGCGGACTGGGTGACAAAAGCGTCATAAACCCAAAACACCTTTACAGGCAGGAAAAAAAAACTATTATGAAAACGGAATTGCTTCTCAACCCAGTAATAACAGACATTTCGCATATTTATTCTGCGTTTAACTTTTCCCGAGTGTCATTTATATTTGTTACTGTTGCTTCAAGATATTTGAACTTTTCCACCTTTTGAAATGCTAAATTTCCAATTTTTATATTTCCCTTTCGTACAATATTCTGGTCAAGAGACATAATCATATACTTTGTCTTTTCGGAATTTACTTCCAAATCTATCTCTTTACTTGCTTCAAGTAAAATTTCCGTGTTTTCCTAATAGTTTGTGGATTTTCTCCCAACATATTTACGTTATCCGCATAGAAAAACAGCTGATGTAACCTGTTAGTTCGGAGGCTGGAGGGAAAAAGACCTTTGGGGAGGCCGAGACGTAGATGGGAGGATAATATTAAAATAGATTTGAGGGAGATGGGATATGAGGATAGAGACTGGATTAATCTTGCTCAAGATAGGGACCGATGACGGGCTTATGTGAGGGCGGCAATGAACCTCCGGGTTCTCTAAAAGCCATAAGTAAATTAGTAAGTTTTTTTTTTTTCACAAATAGTCAAGGAGATAGACATCACGCAAAAATTTTTTTTTTTTTTTTTTGCATTAGGAATGTTAAAAGTGTATTCTCGACATACATATTTCTTGCAAAATTACAATTTTTTCATGAATGTGAAAATAGGTCATAGATATTAATATTTCGTCTGTTAAAATATTTCAATATTAGTTATTCTCACTTAAGAGTATAATTGGCACATTTTCCCTAATACCTCATTAAAATACATAAGAAGTACTGCAGTTAATGACAGTAAAATAATGATGGAATGAGTATGTAAATAAACTAATTTTATCGCAGCGTGTGTATCACAATGAAAGGTGAATTAGAGTTGCAGATGGAAGGGTGAAGTGGAAGAATTGCTTTGAATGATTACAATGGAAAAAATTAGCGTAATAAAGGTTATCTCACTTCTGAAGAATCACTGCAGGACTGCGTTGTGTTTGCTGGCGTAGATCTACCCCGTGCAAATGAAGCGAAGATGCTATCTGCAGGCGTACGTGACTTCTTGATATTACGAAAGTAGAGTTGTTTGTGTAATATTGCCGTGTTCATGAGTGGATTGCACGCACTGTATTTCCTGAATACTCATCGAGTGCCATGATACACGCAGAAGCGTACATTGAGAATTCTGTACTACTTCTGTCTTTCCATTTTCTTATCAAACGAAACAAAGAGAAGCATTGTGGTGTTCGAAAATACACATTTTGACATTTTTAGGGAAGTACAGTACATATTTTATTTTCTTTCACATTAGTACAGAGCTCCTACAAAAGACGCCTGAGTTTTGAACACATGTAATTTACGTTCTATGAATCTGAGGTGCATGAAAATAGTACCAATGGAAAGAGAAATTCAAAAAGTTCAGTTCCTTACCTTAAAGATGTTCAATGTGCCTCCCCTTGGTAACACTGCACACATCAAGCCTGTAGTCAAGTTCAACTTATGTGCGCGGATTTTCTGACCCCCAGACTCTGAGGTTATGTCTGTTCACCTTACCAGAAAGCTGAAAAGTAGCTTCGACAAAAAACACCATGGAACAATAGATTCATCATCGTTTTTAATTAATGTTTGTATACTTATGCAGAAATTTCTTCGTAGCACTTCGTCCTCTGGTTTTAGGGCTTGCAGCAACTGTACTCGGTACGGATGAAAATAATTTTGCCTTAAAATCAGTGTACCATTTACGGATTATAGGCCCACTAATTCGATTTCTGCATCAAACTTTGTTCGGTAATGTCGTTGCATATTAATAACTGACTTGTTCACTTGAAAATCAAACTTTTCTTTCCTCTATAGCAGCCATTTCGCTTCAACAATGAACAAATTTGTTTATATGGGCTATTATGAGACAGTGTTACAAACTAGGGAAACAATGTTGCCACAACTAAACCTTATGAGTTTATCTTTCCATTGGTGCTATTTTCATGCACCTCAGAATCATGGAACGCACATTTCACGTGATCGAAACCGGAAAGATCTTTTGTAGGAGCTTTGTATAATTATTACGATACAAGGTTGGGAAGCACTTTTTACAAAATGGAGGAAAATTGAAAAAATTCGCTTTTCTCGTTTTTCAAACTTTTCCTCGATTTTGTAATGCAATTCGCAAACGTGTATTAAACAACTTTTTTTTCACAATCATATTTTTAGAATTAAAAGTACAATATGCAGGATGTTTAAAAAATACGGGGAATAATTTTAGGTATGTATTTCGCACATGTAGACAATCAAAATAGTTCATTACAACATGTGTCCGGAAATGCTTTATTTCCGAGTTATGGCCTTCACAACATTGAAATTCACCGGAACATTTTTCTTTCCGTAGGTCGTTGCCGTCAAAGGAGACATTAAGAGGG
The DNA here is from genome assembly GCA_025594305.2 of Periplaneta americana. Classification (NCBI taxonomy): domain Eukaryota; kingdom Metazoa; phylum Arthropoda; class Insecta; order Blattodea; family Blattidae; genus Periplaneta; species Periplaneta americana. The sequence continues at coordinate 100,063,012 of JAJSOF020000019.1, forward strand.
CACTCTGACAGTTCATTCCGAGGCGAAGGTTACATTCAGTGTTGTGTAGGCGTTAGACTGTGCGACATGTATTCAAATCAAGAGCTGGCAGAGATACACTTCATGTACGGTAAGGCGGACGGCAATGCTGCGCTGGCTCGTCGTTTGTACCAGAAGAGGTACCCACAGCGACAATGTCCAGATCGGAAGACATTTGCACGTCTCCATTACCGTCTGTGCGAGTATAGAAAATTTAACTCTCCTGATTTGGGAAGGGGACGACCAAGATCTACAACTCCAGAAGTACAGGAGGAGATTCTGGAGGCTGTGAACATCAGCACACGAAGGGTAGCGTTGCAAGTCAATGTTCCTCATATGACTGTCTGGAGACTGTTGAAAGAGTATCAATTGAATCCTTATCATTTGCAACGTGTACAGGCCCTGTCACCAGCAGATTACCCTGCACGAAGTAGGTTCTGTCAGTGGTTCTTGCAGCAGTGTGGTGTAAATCCGAACTTTCCTGCCTTAGTATTATTTACAGATGAAGCACAGTTCACACGAGATGGCATAACAAATTTCCACAATCAGCATGTATGGGCGTATGAAAACCCACGTGCAACTGTTCCATCTCATCTCCAGGTGCGGTTCTCTCTCAACATGTGGGCCGGTATCATTGGTGATCGATTAGTTGGACCCCATGTACTTGTAAACAAACTTACGTGGCAAGCGTACACAAACTTCCTGGAAAACACCATACCTCATGTTTTAGAAGACACTCCACTGATCAATCGTCAACACATTCACTTCTTGCATGATGGCGCTCCTGCACACTTCAGTCGTACGGCTCGCCGGTACTTGGATCGAAGGTTTCCTGATCGATGGATAGGTAGAGGTGGCCCAATTGCTTGGCCTCCACGCTCACCTGATCTGAACCCTCTCGATTTCTACTTGTGGGGCCATTTAAAATCATTGGTTTATTCGTCGCCGGTGCCTGATTTGGAATCCCTTCGGAATCGAATTGTGGCATGTTCTGAGGACATACGCAATACTCCTGGAGTTTGGGATCGTGTTCGCAGGTCAATGAGACATCGATGTGAGGTCTGTATTCAAGCAGAAGGTGGACATTTTGAACATCTTCTGTAATGGGAACGACCTACAGAAAGAAAAACGTTCTAGTGAATTTCAATGTTGTGAAGGCCGTAACTCGGAAATGAAGCATTTCCGGACACATGTTGTAATGAACTATTTTGATTGTCTACATGTGGGAAATACATACCTGAAATTATGCCCCGTATTTTTTAAATACCCTGATGAAAGTTTAGAGCAATATTTTTCCATTGCCTTCGCATAACTGCAATGTAATTGTAACTAAATAACAATAAGTTTACTGTAATGAGTCTATTTCAGTATAGATTTATGTTATGAAGAATGGTTTCCCTAGCAACCAATTCCTGTGTTGGAATTCTGACTTTCAAGGCCTAACAACAATAGCTGTAAATACAGCAAAAACACGACCATGCAAAAAATAACTTTTATGCTCGACCATGCCGAAATGTAGTAATTATACACCTGGTAGCAGACCTTTAATGCATGTCATTAAAGTACACCTACTCATTAAAGGTCAGGTCTTTCAGCCAATGACGACTCAGGTTACAACTGTTCAGCCAATGACAGGTCAGCTTTGTACCGTTATAAAACCGCAAGTATCGATTATTCTCGGATATGCAATCGAAAGAGAATTAGCGAAAAGTCACGGAGGCTGGAAATCCAATACTGTCGTAGAAGGTTATGTTCTGTTACTATAATAATTAGCGTTAACTGTAAATAATATTCAAATAAATTCAATTTGTCATCTCGTTTTTCAATGTCTAATTTAATTTCAATGTTATCGCTGTAGGCTCTTATGGCCTAGCAAGGTCAATGTGGACATCTGTTCCTCGGAAAAAATCAATACTTTCGCGTCTGCGCACATCTCACAACATACGGAACATTGCTCAATGTCAAATACAAATAAAATTAATAATATCAAGTTAGAAATATGATCGAGCATAAAAAGTCGTATGAAACTCGCCTATAATGGTAATTAAGAAGCTGGTATGAAAATTATGAAACTCGTTTGCGCTCGTTTCATAAATATCCATACTCAATTCTTAATTACCTTCATTATAGGCTCGTTGCATAATGTACTATTAAATTAATTGATTTGTTTGACACTCTAACTATCTGTACTCAAGTATTTTAGTTGTAGACATTTTCTAAAACTTTGGACAATATGTAATTTTTATAACATTGTCAAGAGGCAATATTTCGTCTCATATTATAGGCTACATGACAACTATTCATAATTTTTTACTTGAGAATTTAGTTCAGTCATGGCATAACCTGCTCAGATGAAGTTGAGTTCACGTTCTTGGGACGGAAGGATATCCAGTATGATGTTACCCCCTATTTACCTTCAAATCCCGTTCGTTTCCTTCAAGTAAATCGTCGGACAGCATCAGTGGCGAAATATCTTTAGCAAAGCTAAGTGGAAGCTCAAGAAAGCGTAATTATAATTAATTATGAGAATAACAGGATTTATGTTGCTTAGAAGGAGAGAACATAGCACATAAAATGTCTGTTACCTTCAAACATTTGTATGTATGTATAGACATGCGTGTGTGAGAAAGAAAAAAAAAAGGATCGTGTTGTGAATGATTGAAAGGATTTATGAATGTATACGTCATTAAAATATCGTTTTAAATAGGGTTGAAACGTTGCATACTGCCATTGGTTTATCTGATATTTAATAAATGTGCGAACAGGCTGTCGTAACACTTGCACGAAATCTTTAAATAAGTCATAATACGGCTTCCATTCATCACTGTCCGTTGTGGTCTGACGTGTATAAATGCTGTTTCATTTGTTTTTTAGATCTTTCGTTCTGATATTATTTGCTTTTCTGAACAGCGATTACTTTTTTCTGAATAAAATTTTACGCTATACCCCGAAAAAGTTGCGCTTCCTTTTTGAAGGATTGTTGTCGCTGAAATCATTCAGAACTCTACCTCATTTATTGGGACTTGAGAAGGGTTATCTGAGAAAATGAACGAACTCTGTTCTCTAAGGACTGCGAAAGCGATCTAATGGCAATACTGGGATATACCCAACGTGAATCATAGCCAAGCTGCGGATTTTTAGGCACTAAAAACAGTTGAAATAGGCAGGCAAAATAGGCACTCAAAATTCTAAAATAGGCATTTAAAAAGGCACTAACAATTTCTAATTCTTAATGGATAACACGACCATAGAGTAGCATTATATATTAGTTTCTAAGGGAATGTCATTATAGCAGTGAATAACTAAATATTCCTCCAAATGTTGTAACGAGAACTGATGTCTGTTGTCTGTAAGAATGTTCTTAAATTGGGAGAACTCCTCTCCACTTCACATGAAGTGATGGGGCAATATTTCTGGGGACCAAACCAATTGTATTCAATTAGAATTAGAGTCTGGCTGGGCGGAAGAGAAGGCCTACTGGCCTTAGCTCTGCCAGATTAAATAAATAAATAAATAAATTATTATTATTATTATTATTATTATTATTATTATTATTATTATTATTATTATTATTATTATTAAACCAGTGGGAACGCAGTAATGTCAATGTCTTTTCAATTAGTGTTTCTCCCATCAATAACATTTGCTCCTAACCAGGATTTCATTTCACAATTTTCAAATACTTGTTAATCATTGTTTCTCCCACACTGCCTGATATTTCTTTAAGAATAGTTTCTACTTCCTTCGTAACTTGCACAGCATTGTGGAGCGGAATAGCCCTCGTTTCCAGTTTCGTTATTGTAAGCAGGCAGCTTTCCAGAAAAATCAACTCCATACTCAACTCACAAAACAGATACACAGTTTAAAACAACTACCCTAGTCAACTACCACCAATTATTCACGTGGCTTTCGAAATACATTTTTTCTTATTGGTTGATTTTAAATTACTCGATTTTTCCGCGCTCTAGTGGCAGTAAAACGTAACACACAGAATTATCGATAGTTGTATGATATCACTGCTCTCTGCTGGATAAAAAGGAAAAAAATTACAGATAAAAATATCGATAGAATTGACAATAAATTCAAGTATAATATTACGGATATGTAGGCAAATTTTAGGCATTTATGAGCAAATATGCATTTACTAGTTAAATAGGCAATTATAGGCACTATAGAATTCACATATAATACTCAATGCCTTAAAATGGATATATAACCTAAAAGCGTGTGTCTTCATGTTAAGGAATAAAATAGGCATAAATCCGCAGCTTAATCATAACAAATAAAAGTCGTCGAACTAAAGGCTGGTTCACAAAAAAACCGGGAACGAGAACCAGAATGAAAACGAGAAGCAGAGGACGTGAATATGAAAATTTTTGATTCACAATAAACCGAGAACGTAGACGACTATGCATATGGATATGCATGTCAATAACGATATGTAAAGTAGATATTACGCATTCTGATGTTATTTGTGTATAATTGACCAATGGCATTCTCTCATGAGTACAAGGCAGCCAACATAAACACAGGTTAACCAACTTCGAAATTTCAACTGAAACATTTCATTAGGTACGGTACTATAAATATGCCCATGCATCTTTATTATCACAACCTATTTTAAGTCTACCATAACGTAAAATAATTAGAGAAGAAACATTTGTAATAGAACAAAAATGAACACAACAGTAGTTATTGAATTGAAGCATGAATATGTAGTGTGTAATACAACCAATACCAGTAATAAAATATGATTCACTTACGATCGGTGTTCAAAGACGCAGCTATTGAAAGCCACGTATTCTCCTTCATTTTCTCATCATTATACGAGGCGCGCTGCTTATCGTAAACGTGAGGATTTTCCTCAACACTCAATATTAGAATCTCATCAAATAAAACTTGCTCCATGATGCACAGCACAGAACAAAATAATGCATAGGTTATGTCACGGTCTTCGTTCTACAAAATATACGACGACAAAATAGCTTTTAGATGGCAATAAAATGAATCTAGTGGGCTGTGATCGGAAACGTGAATGCCAAAGTTGAAACTTGGCCAACTCTCCGTTCCCGATCCCGGGTTCCGGCAAGCTTTTCGTTAATTGTGAATGCTCACATTTAAATATACACATTTTAACAATTTTACCGTTTTCGTTTTCGTTCCGATTCTCGTTTCCGGTTTATTGTGAACCAGCCTTTACTCTGTGGTTCCTTTCCGTCAAGCAAAAGAGACTGATCTCGTGCACAGGGGAGGATTCAACTGTGACTGTATGTGACTGTTATTTCTGCAGTGCTTGGGGAAAGTGACACAAGTCAGTTTCCACAAACCTTTTTTGATAATTTATTGAGAACTTACGGAACATCTGCTCGCTTGGAAAAAAAAAATACATAAGTATTCCTCCCATTACAATAATTCATACAGAAAAAAATCAAATCGACATAAGCCAGTGTAAGTTGTCAATAAATTATCAAAAAAGGTTTATGGAAACTGACTTATGTCACTTTTTCCGAGCACTGCAGATTTCTAGTACTTAATTTCCAGTGAAATGAAGCATGTAAGTTCTAAACCTGCATCCACTAGTAACAAGGCAGACGTATTGCAAGAATAACAAGCCAGACAAAAGAATGACTATGTTTAGTTGTTTCACGTGTTAGTGAAAACGATGTGTTTTGTAGTGTGTGCTCATATGGCTTTTTCTATAGCTCATGAGGCCAGAGATGACTGTAGAAGACACATTGATCCAAAGAAGCGGAAAGCATATGGGCAAATTAAATTGGAAAACAAGCGTATTTCTTCATTCTTTGTTAATAATGATGAAATAGTAGTCACGAATGCGAATTGTTGTTTACATCATTTCTTTCAGAACACAATATCCCATTATCCGTTTTCAGAAAAGCAGCTGTTAAATGTAAAACATGCCACGAAGAATATTTTATAGCAGAAAAACTTACAGGTAACGTGTAATTACTGTGTATCCAAGTGCACCATGATTCACATCTGACATTTTCGAAAAAGAGGGTAAGTCAGGGCTGCCAGGTATCAGCTTTTATAGCTTTTTCCACAAGTGTTGTGTTGTGTCAGTGTATTTTATATCATTCGGTTTATTTTACATTTTTATAGAGACGATAAAATAAAACTCAATTTCGTTCCTCAATGAAGATAGACAGAACTCTTTTCTTCTTTGTACGTTGCAAATTAAACTATGAAGGAAAGTGCCATGAACAAGTGTTTAATGGAAAATATTTTAATAAATCCAGGCGGCTATTGAAGAATATAATGAAAGTAATTCATACTAATATTGCTCTATTTGTTGTGTTTTCCGGATTTTCAATGCTGTATAGTTTGTTATTGTATGCTTGGCAGTGGCGTAGCATGAAATTTTGAGCAGGGGAAGCTAACTCAAGTTGTCTTTCATGCAATATGATAAAACGTATTACAAAAATACAGTCTTAAAATAAATAGTAGTCAATTTCAAGTCAGCAGTCGAAGATTGGTTGGAACATCGTAAGTAACACCAATAAGGCATGACCTCAAATGATACGTAATAAAATATGATTTCACGGTTTACACATATCTCTTAACAAATAGACACGTATACGTATAACATTAGCTCAGTCCCTGTCATACTTAGAGAAATCACAATATTAGTATCATTACGTAAGTATGCGTCTGTCTTTTGGTTGTGTCCTTCATTGACAGCAAGGGAGTCGGTCATTTGTTTTTTAAATCACACTTCTGTTCGTAAGTCGGTCTTGATAATACAATTGTCCTAAAAAAATTAAAGTAAATTAGTGTCAGGAACTGTTATTTCGCTCATTATTTATTATATCAGCCACAATGCACACTAACACTTCAACTGAACACAACTGACGAAAAGGGATAACTCGGAATCTACTTATTTTAAATGTTAAAGCTAGCTTCTTTGCGAGCCTTGCGACTAGGGTAGTTTAAAAGGGATGGAAAATCTGCGGGGTGGATTACACAGAAGAAACCGGTCTGCTTGGAAGCTGGCGTGTGCAGGCTTCTTGTTTACTGCTGCATCACAAATCATCCTGGGCTGCCGCATCGCAATATTTAATGCGTAAATATAAATTCTATTAAAATTAATAAATAATTTTCTCCATAAACTGCAGGTTTATTATGAAATTATTATTAACTGGGGAAGCTAAGCTTTTTAGCTTACATTGACGCTACGCCACTGATGCTTGGTAATATTTACGATTCTTCTTCTTCTTCTTCTTCTTCTTCTCTTCATGGAGTAGGAGAGTCTCCTGTTCCGTCCTCAACTTTCCACCTTGTTCTTGGCCGACCAATATCTCTTCTCCCTTGTGGTTTATAATCCAACACCTGTTTCGGTATACGCTCCTTAATCATTCTTCTTAAATGATTCGACCAACGAATTCTATATTCCTTTATTTTATCTATAATTGGGGGCAGGTTTAGTTCATTCCTTATATCATCATTTCTACATCTATCCAATCTTGTACATCCTTTTACTCCTCTGAGAAATTTTATTTCCGCTGATTGTATTCTATTAGTATCATTTTTCTTCAAGGTCCATGCTTCACATCCATATAAGAGAGTTGGTATAGCCATTGTCTTATGGAATTTTATTTGCATTTCTTTCCTTGTTTTCTTCTTTAAATTCTTGGCAATTGTGCCACATATAGCCTGGAAGCGTTGCGTTTTAATATTCACATCCTTATAATTCATTAAACGAGGATGCCAGTCCAGAAACATGAAAATGGTAGCCCCATCACTGTACTAACCCATCAACAGGCTTGTAACCTGTTATGGGGACATTTTCATACTGACAATCCTCAACAAATGAAGACGATTTTTCTTATGAAAATAATAATTAATGGTGTCAGTTTTTTGTCAGCTTTTTTGAACACGATTTTCAGGTTATTTCAGAATTTTAACTTGGAAAGTTGGCAGCCCTGGGCTAAGTACAGCGGGATAACTGATAACCCACTTCTTTGTCTCTCTAGGGTTCGTAACAAACTAACCCAAGCACTCTGCGTAACTTATCCGAGAAATTTTTAGATCTGTTGTAGCGCTACTATTTTTGTTATCTCGATTTATTTTAAATGATCTGCACAAGGAATAATTTCGAGTTTGATTTGTGGTTATGTCATAAGTTACTATATATCAAAATGTGTTAGTTATGAATTCCTACTTGTAAAAATGTTAAAATGTTAAAAAGGCGGACTTAACTTGAAACGAAACTTTGTATGTCAGTATCTTTCGATGGGAACGGTTCAAGTAAACTATGTCAAAGACCATTCATTATAGGGAGGCAGCATTAATGCAGCGTGGAGATTTTAAAGTCTCCCTTTGAAAGGAAGGTTTGTTTATCTCTCCCTAGGCTTTGAGAAAAGATAAGAATCCACTACCTTCTCCCCTAGCTCCGAAAGAAGGGTAGTATCGCAGCAATGTCATGTGTTGTTAGAGGTCACCCCTATGGACACAGTCAGGGGTGAGGGTGATTCTGATTTGTGTGTGTGGCATAATTAGCCAACGTTGAAATACCAAGGGAATGTCGCGTTTCTAGGATACAATTCAATCAATCAAATGTCAATTAGGGGCAATTGCGGAGGCATGTCTGAATGCAGCGCAGAGAATTCTGGGTATTGCGGGGGATACTGTTTCTTGTTTGTCCGACACTCCTTAACCTGGCATGTCTACTCTATACGTTGACAGTGTGTTATATTAATTATCTGAAATTACTAATAAAAATATTGTAGTGACCTGAGTTAGAGGCTCGCCACATATTACTTTCCCTCACAAAACTGCGAGAAGGTTACAGAAAAGTAAAATAAAACTGTGAATTAAGCCTAAGTTTTACGTTTTTTATAGCGTGACACGATATTTTTTATTTTGTTTGTCGTGTAAGGTCAATATTATCCGACCTACGTACATCAAAGGACTCAGTAGAACGGAAATTGCACCGATATCATTCGACTTCAGTAGTCATGGAAATGCTTACGTCATATGCGATCAACTCATTATTAAAAAAATGTGGACGAGTCCATCTCCATACATAAGGGGAGTCCGCGTATACTGTATATTATATACACATGTGTGTATGTTTGTGTAAGTAATATTATTTGGTTATGAGATATCAAACAAAAATGTTCTCAATATTTTGCTCGTTTTATATATATATATATATATTAAACATATATAGCGTGTTCTGTGAACCATTGATTTAATTAATGGCATTATTTTAAAGATTATTCTTTGAGATGTTTGAAAAACAAAAATTTAATACTTTCAAATTTGCCAACGTTTTTGCTTCATTTTCGAGATAAAATTGATTTATAAGAAACATTTTATAGCGTGTTTTGGGAAAGCCATTGATTTAATTCCCAATCATCTTCGGAACTAGAAGTCCGATTGACCTAAAAGTTTACACACATCTTGCCCTTACTGCATCTAACAAACAGTTAAAGAATGAAACAAATCAGATTTAAAATAATTGAATAAAATTTTCTTTACTCACAAGCTTACATTTTCAACGTTAAAATATTGCCATGGAGGCAGATAAAAATATATAATTTCCCCCTTTATTTGAATATAATGCTAAGAATGTTCGTTACAACTAATTTGCATAATTAAAATAAAATTTGGAACTAGAAGTCTGATTGACCTAAATTACGATCTTGCCCTTACTGCATCTAACAAAAGTAAAAAAATTCAGATTAAAATTGTAAAAATTTTACAGATAAAAAAAAGTTTACAGAAACCAATTTCATGGAAAGATTTATTGGAACAGATACAGCAATTGTTGAACTATCTTTTCAAGATATTCCCCACCGGAATTGAGACATTTGTCATATCGTGGAATATCATTACCGGTGGAGAACATGTTGAAAAATACTTCAACTGCTGTATTTGTTCCAATAAATCTTTCTATGAAATTGTGTTTCCTTTCTGTAAACTGCCCCAGGTAAACTTACTTTCTGAAGACCCTCGTAATTGCGTTCGAGTGGTCAAAATTTGTATAAGCACTTTTTTGACATTATGGTGGAAGAGAAAAAATTAACTTTTTATCTGCCCTCATGGAAATGTTTGCTTGCCAGTCCTAATGTTCCTTAATTGTGAAGTATTGCTAATATAGTGTATTAATCTAATGCAAAAAAATTGTTTTCCCGGTTGGAAGCAGAGCTGAGCGGCCTGTACTTACACTGAAACAGTCGGTAAGTTGAATGGTGTAATTTGAGAGCCTAGTTTGATCGTAATTTTAAAAATGTAGAAGAGATTAGGAAAGACGTTTGATAGGGATATAATTTTAAGTTCTTACATTAAATTGAAATCCTGATTATCTGCAATCTTCGGTGCTTCCCAAATCATGACGACAATAACGAGACTTTACGTCTTAACTCGATATTATGACGTCATATCTCAGAGCGAGCGACGTAATCAGCCGAACTGATTTCATATTCGTAGGATACGTTCAGTCGACTTGAAGATGAGAGCTTGATTTGACGTCATCAATTTCTGGGAGAAACATAAAGTACAATAAAACGATGATCGAGAAGATTAAATTTCTTTCTGTGTAGCATGTTAAAATCACGTGATATTTGAACAGTGTGTACGAATGTATTGCTAATAGTATTTCAGAGGAGAATGTCGAGTTTGAAATCCCTTTAAGCCTTAATATGGAATTTTTAATGTACGGAGTTTGAACCCGGGATCTCCTGAATGCGAGTCTGAAATGTTACAGTCACAGCCATTTCTCTCAGTTACGGCAGTTTTAATTAACGAGTTCGTATTGGAATACATAACCTTGCTGTTCTCGAAGTGTTCCGTGCATAGACGGCACTTTGTAACCTACTCGAGTAATTTGTATCTTCTTTTTTTTTTTTTAGAAGGCCCTCCCGTAGACACCACTTATAGGTCACATCTGAAATTATTACAACACAATTTAACATACAAATTAAACGAAATAAAAACCTAAAAACCCGAAACTTAACCACATTAAGGGGTTAGGTACAGCTTACAGCAGTAAAATTTTTGGAAATATTCAACATTCCCCCCCCCTTACTATATCTTGTACAATACTGAAAATTGGTATGTGGAAAACACTGTCCTTCTGCTATATGAAGAAAAAAATATATATATTCTTACGATTAAAAAAATTATTTACATATATATATTTTTTTTTTTTCAAAACTCAAAATGTGCGGTTCACTGTGCAGTGATGAAGCGTTTCCCTCATAACTCATAAACTTTTTAACTTTTTCATGTTCTCTCTTTTATTTTATTGCTGAAAGTCATGTTTACAATATCATGCTCTTTCAACTACATTCCTTAATAAATATTTTTTTTTATTTTGTGTTGTAAGAAAATACTGATATTTGACCATTTTGTAAAATGAATTTATTTTTTATTAGACAATCTATCAAAGATAGAGAAGTGATCTTGCATCATACTGTAGATATGATATGCATTAATACACACAAGAAATTTCATCACAGAATGTTCGATAGTTTGTTAGTTATGTGGAAAACGCTTCATCACTGCACAGTGAACTGAATTTTGAAAAAATAATTTAAATAATTTTTTTTATCGTAAAAATATTTTTTTCATATAGCAGAAGGACAGTGTTTTACACATACCAATTTTCATTGTTGTACAAGATACAGTAATGGAGGAAAAAAATGTTGAGTATTTCCACAATTTTACTGCTGTAAGCTGTACCTAACCCCTTAAGAACACATATCAAAAGAAAGCAAAAAGAAAATATCCAATTCTGGTTTTCTCCCTGCTGAAATTTGATTGATGAACAATAAGATCCTTTCGAAATCCTCATACTTCTAATAAATCTTTCGCGTTTGTACCATCACCATAACATAATAAGCAGCTGACTTTTCCAGTAATGCTACTTATCTGCCGCTTGGATCGCTAGCTGTATGCGCGCATGTCCGTCTGGCAGGAAAAAAAATGGCCAAGTTTCCTTACTGTATCAATACTTGTAATGTGGTTTAACACAACGTATTTATATGATGTCCCCATGTTAATTTGAGGTCTTGAACTGGAGCAAACTATAGGATATATACCGTCGTCGTCGTTGTTGTTGTTGTTGTGGTGATGGTGATGATTATGATGATGTAACAACAATTAATAGTAATGAATATCAGTTGAAGTGATACTTTTGGGAGTATATTGCAAACTACGTGACAAAAACTAGTAGCGCAGCTGAAGATAATGAAAAGACCGTTATTATCATTAAGGAAATAAAACGAACACCCTGTATATAAAGATATAATTCAGAAGAACATGTTAGTTGTTTTCTTGGCATTGAACAGCCAATATGAAATCCACTGAAATGCTAGTTTTCAGCGGTCACTCAAGGGTGAGTGGTCAGTTTGCTTGCACCCCCATGTATTTATTCATCTGGATTACGAGGGGAATGGTATGTCGTAGTAGCAAAATAAGGGTCGCAGGAGAAAAATGTAAACCCCTCTGCAGCCATATTCGACTAATGTACTGTAATGGAGTCCGCTTGCATATGGGACTTGGCGTCGCGATGGTCTTCCAGATCTCTCCATTGGCACGAGCTATCAGCCAGCATCCCCAGTGGCGTAAACAACGCACATCAGGGATTCAGAACTCGAGCGGCGGGGTAGAGACGGTCAGCTAGCAGTTTCAAGTCGGGCAGCTTGTGTGAGATGCATGTTAACAGGTACATGCTGTATCTGAAGCTGGTTTCTTTCGATTACCTAGATACTACAGTTTCCTTTTGTGTTTTCATTCTTTAATCAGTATATTATAACATACAATAATCCAAAAATGTGTTAACAGCTTCTCAATTTGAAAATAAATCTCAAGTATAGAACTATGGTATGCGGCAAAACAAACGACACAGAAATTATTGCTCAACTGCTGTCCACATTTCCCTAGCAACAAAGTGTTTATTTATTGTATAGGCTATAATAGTTTGACATATTTTGAATTTTGTGTTGTGATGATTTATGCAATTATGGTTCTCACAACAGAGGAGAAGGTGTTTATCGTGGAACATTATTTCCGATCATACGGAATAGGACTTGAGAATGGGCCAAGTTTGCTTTATGTTAAAAAAAAAACAGTATCAGGATCCATATGTAACATATGATTTTCAGATGAAAGCCATATACTCGTATTATCCATTCCCTCCCACCTCAATATTATCCATTCCCTCCCACCGAACATCCTCATATTCATCTTCTTTCACTGTGGCTGTTCCTCGGCTTTGGAATTCCCTACCGAGTAATGTCAGGGACTGTCAGACATCAAACCAATTAAAGAATAGGCTAACGAAATATTTTTCTAACAATTCTTGTTAACAATAATAGCTGTTTCAGGTTTCTCAATGTTTAATGGTTAGGGTAAACATTGGTAATTTCATGGCAGTGGTTATTTCGTGATACTTTTTCTTTGCTCTTTTGTGAACTAACCAATGGTGTTACGAGAACCAAATTTCCGCCAAGGGATTGCATATGTTGTCCAGTTTCCAGAAACATACAGCTAAGCTTTGTGTGACTATTGTAGTTGCTTCAGTGAGCTTTTATGTTTGGAGGGAGCAAGTTTGCGTCGACTTCTCAGGCATAAAAATTTTGTGGATGTTTGTAATTAGATTACAGGCTTATTACTAAAGATAAGCATATGATATTTGGTACAAAGATTTATTGTATCTTCATGAAATTTTAGGAAATGTTTTTGGAATTTTAGATAGATCTGTAGTCGCCATATAGGCTTAGCTTTACTGATAGAAATCTTAGCTGTTTGAGGCGAAATTTTGTTGAGCATTAAGTTTTACAATTTTTAAAATAGTATAAAATGTATTACAATAGGAATTTTAGAAATCTGAAGACAAGATGTGATAACAAAAAAGTAAACGGAGATGCAATGGGTTCAGTGTAGCTTCTGTTTGAATTGTTATCATGCTAAGTGTCAATGATAAGTGCTAGATGACTTACTTGCAAGAATTGTGACAGAAGATGGAACATGGCTCCACCATTTTGGACCGGAGACAGAGGCAGACAATGGAGTGGCATCATGCAAATTCACCAAAGAAATAGAAATTCAAAAGTACACCTTCGGCAGGAAACGTTATGGCTACTGTGTTTTTCGATTCATAAGGACTCTTGCTTGTGGACATCATGCCACACGGAACCACCATTAATTCTGACGGGTATATTGCAAATCTCAAGAAACTTCTAGTTCGACTGAGTCGTGTTCGACGACATCGGGAGAAGCAGGATGTTCTGCTATTGCACGACAACGCAGAGCCATATGTCAGTCACAAGACCACAGATCAGATCAGAAAATTCGGATAGATAACACTGAAACAACCGCCTTACAGTCCTGAACTGGCACCGTACGATTACCATCTCTTTGGTAAACTGAAGGATCCCTTCGTGGAACGAGGTTAGAAGATGACTTCCTTGTGCACGCTGCTAAAGAGTGGCTCAGACGTGTTGGTCCAGACTTTTACCGTGCTGGTCTACAGGCCCTCGTTCCTAGGTTACGTAAGGCAGTTGAAAGGGACGGGGATTATGTGGAAAAGTGACATTTTGTTCCTTAAGGATGCATCTACATTCTTTGAAAATAGCAAAGCTGTAGGATAAAAATATAATTTTTAAACAAACATTATGCATTACTTTTGAAGTTACCCTAGTAATATAGGCTATAGTAAAGTCCGTAATAAAAGTGTTCACCCTTTCAGAGCAAAGAAGATCCCTTTTCAATTTCAATTTGTACTTTGATTTCATTCTTATTATGTGCTGATATGTATTTCTATGTTTTCTTGCTATGAATATTAGGCGGAATTACTATGTTTGAAGTCTTGTAACAATAAATGAGAATTTCATTTGACTTATATGAATTTTTCCACAATTCTTCTACCTCTCACGAAATTATCAATGCAATATCACGAAATTACCAAGGTTATCACGAAATAACCAACCTTTCAGCTTAAGTTGTAAAAGTGGTTTTTGGCACATATTCAAGAACGTATCCAATCTTTTATGTCTCCAGATTTGTACAGCAAGTTATCGTCTTTTAGATGAAAAAATTGGAATACGGATATATTTACACATTTGTATTTTAAATTAGTTTTCATGAAATTATCACGAAATTACCAACGTTTACCCTATATATATCACAGATAGTCTAAATATCAAAATTATCTCATTATTTTTATTATTATTATTATTATTATTATTATTATAACTACTATTTCTTGCCAATGTTTATTATTGTCACACTAACATTACTTATCCAACTTTATATATATATATATATATATATATATATATATATATATATATCAGTGCTACCTTTGAATAGTTTCTGTAATTTGAAACGAAAGATATAAATGGGTGGAGGACCCGACGCTGAAAGGCATAAAGGATAGATGAAGAAGAAGAAGAAGAAGAAGAAGAAGAAGAAGAAGAAGAAGAAGAAGAAGAAGAAGAAGAAACGAAAGATATAGAAAAGTATACAATTACAGTTTTATTTTTAGAGTAGCGTGGAAGAATCGTTAAATAAAATAACTACAACTACAATAACCTAATGATCCCTGTGTAACCCCTGTAGCTTAGAAATTGTATTAAATAGTTACGTTTGTAATCCTTCCATTGACGCACGAGTACTTGTTTACGTTACATAAAAAGTTACATTTACAGTCATCTCACGTTCACATTTGTTTAAAAGGCACTTTGTGTATACATCGAAGTTTACAGTTATCTCAGTGTGGCAGTTATTTAGAAGTACTTACGTAATAGAATACAGTTATGCTATTGTCGTTGTTTGGAAGTTAAGTTAAATAAAATCACAATTACAGTCATTTCATTGTCATAGTTTTTAGAAGAACATTTAAATGAATACTTACACTAACAGTCATTTCACTCTCATATTTGTTTATGGAGACACTATACTGAAATTACTAACTTCCATGATTTTGAAGCTACGAGTAAATTCAAAAAACTTTTATCGCTGTTGTATCTGGTTGATAATAATATAGAAGTCTCTTGCGCCACAATTTACATTGTTTTAACTGATATTCACTTATATGATTCTTATGTAAATTGGAACAAACACTGTTAGGTTTTTCTGTACAGTGAATCGGTAAATTACTATTAATTTTTTATGATTATATTATTATTATTTTTACTTATTATTCTTTTATAATAAGAAATTTTAGCAATTAACTGATTAATTTTACAGCAAAAACCTAGGCATGATAAAATTGTTTTCTTTAAAAAATGTAAACGAGTTTTCAATCACACACACATTAACAACTTACACAACAACTTTGTGTGATTAATCATAAATACACAACAAAAAAAATTGCTTATTATATAAGTAAGTAAAGGCTCGTAATATTTCAAAATGTTTTTAATATTTTAAATTTTTTTTTCTTTAATCTAATTTTAGCATTCACCTCTAATATTGAATATACCTGCTCTATATATAACTCAGGTTAATATATTAGATATTGTATGTGTTTGATGATGTTGCAAGTGCGACGAAAACGTTTATACAAATCGTAAAATATGTAATATAAAGGACTTCTTCCTTGAATATTGTATGATAAGTCATTGACTGAAACCAAAAACATTAATTGATATTAAGATTAATCCAATCTCTACAATCATATCTCACCCCCGTCAAACCGATTTAATATTATCCTCCCATTTACGTCTCAGCTTCCACTAAGGTCTTTTTCCCTCCGGCCTCCCCACTAATACTCTATATGCATTTCTGAATTCGCCCAAACGTGCTATATGTCCTGCCCATCTCAAATGTCTGAATTTAATGTTCCTAATTATGTCAGGTGAAGAATACATTGCGTGCAGTTCTGCGTTGTGCAACTTTCTCGTTCTCCTGTAACTTCATCCCTTTTAACCCAAAATATTTTAAGCACCTTATTCTCAAACACCCTTAACCTCTGCTCCTCTCTCAAAGTGAGAGTCCAAGTTTCACAGCCATACAGAGCAACCGGTAATGTAGCTAATTTATAAATTCCAACTTTCATCTTTTTGAGAAAAGCTTTCAACTGAATAACGGGCATTTCCCATATTTATTCTGCGTTTAATTTCCTCCCGAGTGTCATTTATATTTGTTACTGTTGCTTCAAGATATTTGAATTGTTTCAGCTCTTCGAACGATAAACTTCCAATTTTTACTCGTATATTTCCATTTCGTACAATATTCTGGTCACGAGACATTATCATATACTTTGTCTTTTCGGGATTTACTTCCAAACCTATCTCTTTACTTGCTTCAAGTAAAATTGCCGTGTTTTCTCTGATAATTTGTGGATTTTCTCCTAACATATTCACGTCTTACATTTGAAGAGCCCACTGCAAGAATGATGGATGTCACTTTCTTGTCGAAAATGAACCAAGACTGTCAATGCATAGCTTAAAACATATAGAATGTACATACAGAGTTATATGACATTAACACTGATAGTCATTGTCCAGTAATGATCGGAAAATCACAGTTAAGCTTTGAGCGTTAAGCATTTCAAACTATCAATTGCTCCTCCTGCAAAATGTATTCCAAATGACATCCATCATTCTTGCAGTGGACTCTTCATTTATAATCATCCTCATTTTCGTAGACTAGTCATTGGAAATGTACGTCAAACAGTTACAATTGCAATCATCTCATTGTCGCATAGTCAATCGACGTCTAAATATTAAACAGATCAAAAACTATACTGTTTTCGCTGTAAGAAAAATCCTAATGTAAACACAAGCACGTGGCTGTCATACCCGTGATTGGCTCACAGTCCAAACACTCACACGACGCAGGAAAATATAGTCCGTATTTGGAAACTATCATCTTGTATTATTAGAAAATAAAAAATTGAATTCTAGTTGTTAAATACAATGAAACATATAACTTCACTCATATGTAAAACGATAAGTAAAAGAAAAGCTACTTTTATATTTTGTTATGTACAATAAACGCGGATGAATACCAACAGTAATACCGAGGTAGTCTGTTCTTGTAACAAGTTGGCGTCACTAGAGCTCCTAGTTGTTCACGTAAGCACGTGGTACGTACTGAAGTATGGCTTCTGCATCCACGGTGTGTGTGGTTATTAAACATAAGAGTAGAAACTCTCTCAAAAGCGGAGAAAAACAAATAATCTTAAATGTATACAATAAGTTATGTGAGATTTAATTACAGTAATTATAAAGTAAATGTTTCCTAAGCAAACGAATGCATAGTAGTGAGGTTAGACCTACTTGACGAGTAACGGGAAATGTTTAACATGAAACAGAATGTGCAACAGTGGGCGGGAACATGTACTGAGAATCTATGGCGCCTAACAGCGGCCAATGAAGCCTCACTTCAGTCACGTGCTATTGTTTATATTAGGATTTTTCTTACAACGAAAAGATTATATTTTTCTACTGTCCCAAATTCAAAATACAGTATAAAGTCTTCTTTAGGCCTTTCTTTTTTAGATTTTAGGACGTTTTCTGAAGAATTTTTACGTCGTAAACGCTTTATTTCAGGACTTTTTTAATATAAAATATAGCCTAGGTAATAAAAATCCTAGCCCTACAAATAACTATGCTGGCAGTGTTGTGATTTCGCACTAACACATTCGCCGACTCTTCCGAGATCATATTTTAGGAGCAGTTTGAGTTGCACGTCTCAGACTGGAGACCTGACAGCCACAAATTGGCGCCACTCTATCCAAGTTTCTTCAGATGTCATCTTTCGGAGTCATTACAGCTCTAACCTTTGCCTTTCCCGCACATGTGCGGCACCGCATAGCAGGTACCTCTCCTTTCAAAAAGCATTTCAGTGTACTTCCTCGCGGAGTCGTACCCTTAACCCACACCCCCACCCATTTACTTGTTCGAAACCCTTCACCCCCTATTTTATGCTAAGGAAACGGAACTCCCTAATTGTTTCCGTCTGTGTCAGTGAGCAAAAAAACATAAAAAGAAACCCCAGCATGGAGCTGAAGGGATTACAAGAGGAGAGACTCCGTTACACAAATCTCCAGCCTCCATTTATACTTGTATGTGCGCGCATGAAGAAGTGCCGGCCGCAAGTTCAGCTCTGATTTACACGGTCCTGGTCTGCACAATAGCGTGTAATTACAGGCAATGTAAACCCCGTGTCCTGATATAAAATTATGACAGAGCACTCCTCCAGCTTCGTGCAAGAACAGTTTCGAAGAAAGAGTTTAAACCCAGCCGGTCGTAATTATTTTAAGAGGAAAAGAACTACTTTGTCTTGGGTCACTAAAAGAGAGAGAAAAGACACACATTTCCTATTATAGTACTTCTACTTCTTTGGCCTAAATAATGTACTACTTTTTATTCTTTCTTTCCTGTACACCAATGATAGCAAAACTAGCTTGTTACGGTATTAAAAATTTACAAGAAAACTCAAAAGTTGTAAATGTTCATGTACAAGGGAAAAAGTCGTGTTTCGATCGTTTCATTCCATTATTTTCTAGTTAATATTAGCCCTCCTTCTGTAATGGTTAGGTACAGCTTACAACAGTAACATTTTTGAAAATATTCAACATTTTTTTTTTTTCCTTTATTGCTGTATCTTGTACAATAATGAAAATTGGTATGTATAAAACACTGTCGTTCTGCTATATGAAAAAATATATGTATATATATTTTTTTACGGTTTAGAAAAAAATTAAAATATATATTTATATATTTTTTTTTCAAAATTCAAAATGGTGGCAGTTCACTGTACAGTGATGAAGCGTCTCCTCATAACTCATAAACTTGTTAACTTTTTTATGTTCAATCTCTTTTATTTTATTGCTGAAACTTATGTTTACAATATCATGCTCTTTCAACTACATTCCTTAATAAATAGGGTAAACTAGGGTCTGTTGGACAGTCGGGCATGTTGGATACTCTGTACTTTAACGTGTTACCTCGCCACTTGGGCATCACATTCTGCTAGAAGTCAATGACGGAAGTAGCCACGAGTGGGGGGAGTACTTCCGTCATTGACTTCTAGCAGAATGTGGTGCCCACAAGTGGCGAGGTAACACGTTAAAGTACAGAGTGTCCAACATGCCCGACTGTCCAACAGACCCTAGTTTACCCTAATATATTTTTTTTATTTTGTGTCAGAAGAAAATACTGATATATGACCATTTTTAAGTGAATTTATTTTTTAACAGACAATCTATCATAGGTAGAGAAGTGATCTTGTATCATATTGTAGATATGACATACATAAATACACACAAAAAATTTCATCACAGAATGTTGGATAGTTTTTGAGATATGTGGGAAACGCTTCATCACTGCACAGTGAACTGAATTTAAAAAAAAAATGTAAATAATTTTTTTAAATCGTAAAAATATTTTTCTTTTCATACAGCAGAGGAACAGTGTTTTACACATACCAATTTTCATTACTGTACAAGATACAGTAATGGAGGGAAAAAATTTTGAATATAAGCTTTACCTAACTCCTTAAATTATTGTTCTAACAGGTTGAAATTTATGTTTTATGTTCCTGTATTGTGGTAATTCATTACTATTTACATAATATCATAGTTGTTCTGTAGTCAACTGTTCAGGTCTGAACCTTACAAGTGATACCAACAAGGCACCACTTATTAGGCAACTACGCCAGGAGGTAATGGGGGTAGGGTGGCCATTTCCTTAAGAGAAATGCAGATAATAAATACAAATGAAAAATAAAAATGAAAAATAAAAATATATATAAAATACAGATATAAATGTATACAAGATATAAAATGTAAACTGTAAAAATGAAAATTAAAGAGTAACAAATAACAACATTATTTTAAATCGACTGTGTTCAGTAATTTAATAAGAAATTTTTGTATTTAATGTAAGAAACGCTAAAATCTAGCTCCTATATTTTACGTAATTTCTTTCATTTGGAATGCAGTTTTAACAGTGGTGAATTTTTTTGTGCTGAGTTTTTTTTTTTTTTTTTTTTTTTTAGTAACTATTGGCGTTAAACTTGAGCGTTAAACTTGATTTGTGACAATATTTTATGCAATGAAAGTTGCTCGACAAGACATTAAACTAAATTCAGTAGCAAATTTTGTCATGGAAGGCCGAATAATGATATTTTTTCTAAAATAAAAATATCTTGAAAATCTTTTCTCAAATTTTTCAATTTGATTACTATGTGATTTAAAAGTGGGAGCTCAAATTCTTGAGGAATATTCCAATTTAGCGAGGTACATGGCAGTTAGAAAGAACACCCTTAACCTCTGTTCCTCTCTCAAAGTGACAGTCCAAGTTTCACAACCATACAGAACAACCGGCAATATAACAGTTTGATAAATTCTAACTTTCAGATTTTTCATGAACAGACTGGATGATAAAAGCTTCTCAACTAAATAATAGCAGACGTTTTCGATATTTATTCTATGTTTAATTTCCTCCCGAATGTCATTTATATTTGCTATTGCTGCTCCAAGGTAGGCCTACTTGAATTTTTCCACCTTTTCAAAGGATAAATTTTCAATTGTCAACTGACTTCTGTGTCACACAATATATGGAACACAAAACATTAATTAAAAAAGGGATAAATTTGAAGTTCTTTAGTCCAAGTCAATTACTACATAGGAATCTACGCAGTTACTACACTAGCTTTGGAAATTTTCAGACTGTGTATCTAAATGAATCTTGTGTAGAATAATTTGAATTTACCAACACATTGTTTACTCTTTGCATTCATTTCTGACTTCTGTGTAGGTCTGTACAAATTATGGCGAATTCCAAATTAGTGATGATAGTCATGATTAGAGGCCGGATTTTAAAGGGAATCCCTTTTCTTATTTCAACACGAAACATGAAATAATTAATTACGATGTTCAAAACTATCTTCCACCGACCAAATTATGTGGTTTTTACTTCCCTTTTTTCCCTTTTTTAGTCCATATTCCCTTTCTCCCCATTTTTAAAAGCATCTCTTATTTTGGTCCTTTTTTGACAGAATATCGCAAATATTTAGATTATTTTCTATATATTTTTTCAGATAGGCCTATAACTTCCGAGCAAGCGAAAATAAATATCCTTCTTCTTCTGATTCCAGACATTGAAAAACTAATAAAGCGTGCTGATTTAGAGTTCAGGATAAAAAGAAAATTTTCACCTCTGGTTTCAGTTGATGTAGAGCGATCATTTTCTGTTTATAAAGACATTCTGTATTCAGAGAGGCAGAATCATATTGAAACATATTGAAATGTTAAATGTGATCAAATACAACACTTTCCTTGTGTTGTGAAGCGATAAATATAAACTTTTATGTGCTATGTGTATCCATGAATGTGCTGAAGTGAGTTTTCAATTAAAATAGCACCCTTTTGAGGGAGTAAAATAGTCCTTTTTGAAGTTGTTTTTTGACTATATCAAATAAAACAGTTTCTTTACGTTATAAGAGATAAATGTAAGATTGTGTATGCCATGTATATCCATGAATGTGCTGAAGTGTGTTTTGGGGAGTAATATAATCCTTTTTCAAGTCCTTTTTTGGCTATAACTTTCCCTTCTTTAGTTCTTTTTTGATGAAAAATTTCCCCTTAAAAATCCGGTCTCTAGTCATGATCAGACATCGGTTTCTAGGGCAAATGCCTATTTTGTTTCTTTAGGAGAAAAGTAAAAATAATTATTAATATTTGTGTTTCATGGAAATTGAAAGATATTCAAAGAGTTTTATAGTGCCCTAAAATGCCCTAAAACGGTTATTAGAGCCTAATTTGTTAATATTCGCCTAAAAATGCCTAACTCACTGTAAAGTTTCGCATTTTACTCTTACTTTTTATAATTTATACATGCATTCACTGCGAAATTTAAGGCATTTAAAAAGTGGAAAGTTTGCTTCACACCGGCCATGAAACCATTGATAAAGGAAACAAAATGTTTTGAATCTCACGACACTCGCAATAGATTTCACCGAATTTAACATGTTTGGAGGCATAAATGCCGACAAAGAACCAACCTTAGTTTTGAAGCAGGCAACAATCACAACATGTGCTGCTACCGATTCAGAGATATACTATACTATAAAAATGACTGTTTTCGGTCTGAAACCGATTAGCTGTACTGCCCTTCAGAGTGTCATAAAATCACAATTTTTGGAGAAAGAGTGTTTTTGAAATATTTATGAAAAGTCGTAAAACTGCGAATTAGTAGGGTAAACCGTTACAAAATATTTAAAAGAATGGCCCTCCTAGTGTTAACACTACCAGGAAATGCAACAATAAGTGGAACTTTGTATTTTTGTCCAATTGAATCTCAATAACAACGGTTCATTTGAATGCTCGTTAACAGTTGCTCTTTCCCTCACCTTATTTGTGTCGAGAAGTTTTGAGCGGTAGGACGTTTTCCTGTGAAGTTTAACGCGATAATGCCGAAAAATATAAGTGCAAAATCTACATTGATCCGGCAATGGCTAACAGAATATTCAGAATTCACTTATGATGGAAAAATAATATTCTGCAAGATTTGTAGCAAACAGGTATGTAACAATAGTTGAAATATATAAATTCTATTAATTTTAATGAGTAGGCCTATAATATTTATACATTTACTGAGCTATCCTGAGGTATAATTCTTTTTAAGACCACTACACTTTAACCTTTTAAATTCCGATAGTTAAAGTATTTGCAGGTCATTAAAATTTTGATTGTTCGAACCCACTAACTTTGTGATAGAAATACGGCAATACAACAATTAGGATTTTATTTTTTTATTTTTTTATTCAGTTTACTTTACATTTTTAGATTTCGCAAGAAAAGAAGTGCCACCTAAAGCAGCATGTGCAAGGAGCGGCTCATAAGGCTAAAGCTCAGCAGAAAAATCAACTGCAACAAACTTTACTAACACAGCCTACTTCATCCAAACTCAGCAGCAATTTCTATGCTGATTTAACCAGAGCGTTTATTGCTGCTAACATTCCTTGGAATGCAATTGAAAATCCGGTTTTAAGACAGTTTTTACAAAAATACTGCAAACAAAATATCCCATCTGAGTCGACCCTAAGAAAAAATTACTTAGACAGAATATACACTGAAACTTTAGCTTCCATTCGGTAGGATATAGGTGATTCTTACATATGGGCCTCTGTGGATGAAACCTCAGATCCTATGAATAGGTATATAGCAAATATGGTAGTAGGAAAACTTAGTCCTGATGGACCTTCGATTCCACACCTCGTATGTGTTAAGGAACTTTCGAAAGTGAATAGCCAAGCCATTGCTTATTTTGTAAATAAAGGCCTACAGTCTTTATACTCAGGTAATATAGACGATTCTAAAGTTTTGTTGTTTTGTACTGATGCTGCCTCATACATGGTTGCTGCAGCTCCACTTCTTAAAACATTTTATCCTAACCTCACGCATGTAACCTGTCTAGTACATGGCCTTCACAGGGTTTCTGAAACAATCCGGAATGAATTTCCTCTTGTCAATTCGTTTATTTCTAACACAAAAAAATGTTTTTGTAAAGCCCCATCCAGGATTTCAATATTCAGAGAGAACTTTCCAGATATCCCACTCCCACCTCAGCCGGTTGTTACACGATGGGGAACCTGGATTCAGTCAGTGGTGTATTATTCTAAGTATTTTAAAGAAGTGGTCACAGTTATTGATAAATTACCTGAAACTGATAGTGGAGCGTGTGTGAAAGCAATGAAAGATTGTCTGAATGACTCACGAGTGAAAAACGATATTGCCTACATAACATCAAACTTTTCTTTCATACCTGCAAGCATTGAACAATTAGAACGTGAAAAACAATCTCTTTGTAGCCAAATAGCAATAGTAAAGGAAGCTCAAGTGAACATACATTCTGCTTTGTGCGAAACTGGGAAAAAGTTAAAAATAAGTGGGACAACGTATTAAATAAGAATGTAGGATTTTCATTGTTGGAAAAAGTATCAAGAGTGATATCGGGGAAAGTGTAAATGTTCCAGTAAGTATTGATGTTTCTATTGTACCTAATTTAAAATTTGCGCCTCTCACATCAGTTTCGGTTGAAAGAAGTTTTTCTGCTTTCAAAATGATTCTCGGTGACAAAAGGCAAAGGTTAACTGTGGAGAATTTAGAAAAAATTCTGGTGGTGTACTGTGCAGATAATTATAATAAAGTCTGAGCATGGAACTGAATTTCAATAACTTAAAATGAGTAATCTTGATATCAATAATCATTATTTCATTAGTTTCAATATATTAAATTTGTGCAGCTCTGTTTATAAATATAATATAGTATTCTTTTTTAATGTTTAAACATACTTTTTTGTACGTATTTTAGTGTATAACTAAAAATTTCAGTGAAAGAATTAAGTATGATACCTTGATGTGCCTAAAATGCCTATTTTCATTAAAATAGAGCCTAATTTTACAAATTTTGAGCTTATTTTAGGAGCCTAAAACTGCAATTTTTAGTGCCTAAAAACCCGATGTCTAGTCATGATATTGCGATACAATTATATCATTTGAGACAGCACAGGACAAAGACAAGGCAAAATTAAACACCTAGTCTCTATGAAAAGCAGATAAAATTACAGTTCTCTACAGGGAATCAAACAATGGTTCCCTGAGTCTGAGCTAGAATTGCTACCACTTGAGATACATTTGAGCAGAATCCAGTTACTTATCGCACGTAATTTCATTTTAGCAATTACTATGATTGACTGGGTGCAGCTGAAAGGTTACATAAACTGACAGCCAGGTCTACCTTCTTCCCTGTTTATATGCTTGGGGAGATATTCAATACTCTTCTGCTATTTCGGGAAGTTATGGCCCTAGATCCCAATGTTCACCCTTTCCATCGCCAACTCCTTTTATTGTTAATGAACTTCTACGCACCCTTCCATCCCTTACAGTCTTATCGCTGTTAAACTACCCCTCCTTTCCTCTACACATAAAATACGTATGAGGGGGAAAAATAAATTGGGGTTTAAAAGTTTATGTGATACGATATAGACGGATGAGTGGCGCGAAATTACTTGACCACGTTACCACACCGTCAGTCTGTGTGTGTGTGTGTGTGTGTGCGTGTGTGTGTGTCTGTCTGTCTGTGTGTGAGTGTACGGGTGTTTGACTATATTCTAGTGAACAAACAGAGTCTATACCTATGTATTTCTCAATTTTCTAGAAAGCCTGCTACTTATCTCCCGTTAAAAATGCGAGGGAACTAAAACAGCGTAAGTAAAATTCAAACTTAGGGGATATTACTCACTTTTTCCTGTGTCCATAGCGCGACAAAGTCTAGTCTCAGGGTTGCCAGTCAACTCGCCTGCCGTCGCCTTAGCTGTAGTCATATGTAAACGTTCTTCTTGGTGTGTGTTCGAGTTCCCTTGATTGTTACTATTTGAGAAAAACAATAATTATTATATAATCTTTACAATTCATGTTGATGTTCAGATAAGCCAATTCCTATATATAGGCCTACTTATGTCAATAATTTGCAGTAATCAATCTTAATGGCTTAACAAGAAATATACGGAACAAGTTATTTTATAACTTTTTAAATATATTTTACGTAACATTTATAGGCTATGCATTTTATTACAAGTGCAAACGTTTTCGCCCTCCAGGGGCATCATCAGGCTGGAATAACAATAACAAATATCAAAATCAAAAGTTAAAATAAATATGTGATGACAATGTGTGCGATGAAATTGGATTTTATAGAAGAGATGAAGTGTGTTTCATATTAAACTTATCTATATAATATTAAATACACAAACACTATATTGTGTGTGAGAACTTACGTGAATAATAGCATTGATAAATGAATATTAAAACTGTTGAATATTAGGCCTAAGATGGCTGTTGATTATCATTACATTTGCGTGATGTAAAAGGATAGAAGTAATTCCTAATAGGAATATCTACTTTAAACGCTGTGTTATATGCGCGAATCTTATGTTCTACAATTATGAATAAAATGCCAATAAATAAATATTAAAAATGAATTAAAATTAGATATCGTGTTATGTACATGATGTGAAGAAAATGGAACGTATGAATTGTAAATTAATAATTATTATGTTTACCTATTCCATACACTTCACTTACACGAACACTTACAAATAAACTCACTCTAATATACGAACTAACTTTCCAAGATACACATCATGCACAGCCTGGCCCGCTGAAGTCGTGTGCATCTTGAAATGGGACATAGTCCTGATGTCTATCTGCAATTTACGGAACCCAAGTCACATAACTGAAGTGGGTAGTCAGTGGATACACACAAATTTAAGTTTCCATTGTGACTGTTACCTTAGAAATACTTACTCAAAAAATCGTTTCTTTTATGTCCAATAGCAGGGTCATTACTTTACCGTTATCCGCACCGACTTTACTAGCAAGCTCAATAGATGTCGCTAGAAGCGTACGACAGGCGCACTGTGGGAGACAACGTTTCTTTACGTCCCGTGATATAATTTACGGAAGACTGCATTTCAGAACCTGGCATCGCTGTATACACTCTTTTCTTTACATCATTATTTCTTCATCATCATCTTCATCATCATCATCATCATCATCATCATCATGTCCACACCTGTGGAGTAACGGCTAGCGCGTCTGGTCGTGAAACCAGGTGGCCCGGGTTCGATTCCCGGTCGGGGCAAGTTACCTGGTTGAGGTTTTTTCCGGGGTTTTCCCTCAACCCAATATGAGCAAATGCTGGGTAACTTTCGGTGTTGGACCCCGGACTCATTTCACCGTCGTCGTAAAATAACCCACTAAAATAAAATTTAAAAAAATCATCATCATCATCATCATAGTCATTAATATCATCATTAGAGTTGGTGGATTTTATCAACAGTAATCTCACTAGAGGTTTTGATTTATCTAGAGAAAATCAAAACTCTAGTGGGATTTAATTGATTATTACAGGATTAGAAGAAAGTATAAAAAGATATATAATATATTAATAAAATATTAATTGACTTACTGAAATTCTATTTCACTAATGTTAGTTACACCAAAACGTTTGAACGGAGCTGCCATTATCAGTTGATTATCTATGCGGTGAACAATTGACGATCACAAAGCATGTTTTATAGTACCGTAAAGAATTTGAAGTTTGGAATGTTGGCGAATATAGAAACAAATGGTAGGAAGGTGATAAAAACAGTATATAAAGATTAGAAGAAATAAAGTATTCCAATACAATAAAATATTAATTGACTTAATAAAATTATATTTCACTAATGTTAGCTTCACCAAAACGTTTGAACGGAGCCGCTATTTTAATTCACAATCTATGCGGGAAACAAATGACGATCGCAAAACATGTTTTATAGTACCGTAAAGAATTTGCAGTTTGAAATGTTGGCAAACAAAAAAAAAAACAAATGATAGAGAAGTGATAAAAACAAACAAACAAATGCTAGGGAAGTGATAAAAGAAACAAATACTAGGGAAGTAATAAAAATAAACAAATAATAGGGAAGTGATAAAATTGTAGCGATAAACAGCAATGATTGGTTGAAACACGTCCTTTCGTACCGTTTTATTGATCAAAAATAGTGTGACTTAGTAAAAATGTAACAGTCAACTTAAAATTACAAATTTAGCATTTTACTCTATGGCACTTTTAATTTTAAAATTTGACATGCTGTAGCATATTGGGATGGAATGTTTTTTAAGGAAACTCAACAATGTTATAACAGATGATTTTTCTACATTTTGCAGTTAAAATTTTTGGAAATAATAAGTAAGCGAAGAAACATATAGAATTGCAGTGGAATTGTGAAACAAGAGAAGCTGTGTCTTCGATGAACTCATTTCTTTCTAAACGAGTCTTCTTTGCTTTGTCTTCCAGCTCTGAGAAAACAGTCTGTCGCTTAACCCTACGTTGTTTTCTTCTGTAGTTTTTAAATTGAAGTTTTCTTTTGCTCGTATGTGCCTATTTCTATTTATACGTCTTTTTTTCTCACAAGTACTCTTATTTACACGATTTTCACATCAAAATATTATAATCACTAACATAAAAATGCTCACTTTTATAGCTAATCATTCGCTCATTGCTTAATGTTGATTTTTTTCCCGACCCATCTTGTTACTCAATCACAATCATTATCTACCACACACAACTTTTTCTGAGTGGACACTGAACCTAAAGATGTCGCATAGACAGTCAATATTCTGTCACCAGCACGAGACAGATTAGGTACAGTTGAAAGCTCCAGATAACGATATGGATAATAACCAAAGCTCGGAACTTGGGGACTTGTGTCGTGTGCATGAGTAAGGTTACAGGTACAACGTACACAAAGCTCACGCTGCAAGTGCTCAGGGACAGTCGTGTGTACTAAGAAAGTGGCCACAACTAATGACAGGAAGACGGACGAAGAAACTGTTATGTTGAAGCCAATGACATTCAGAGAATTAAAGGTAAACGGTCTGTTTGAGGAAATAGAAAATACGCGTTATTTCTAATGGGTATTATAGAAGTTTGAAAATACATTTTGTTTTAAATTTAAGATAGAGAATTTCGTGGAGAATTCGGAGGAGATACATTATTTTTTTTCGAATGGAGAGTTTATATTTTGTAAGTTGTGCCACACACAAACTAGAGGCTGGAAACTAAATTCATTGAAAGGCATTGCAGTCCCTCAAATTGTAGAAAAAATCTGTCCATAGACATGGATCGAAACGTAGAGGGGCTTGCCCTAGTAGTGACACACTAATTGAAAACTATTTTCGAGAAAAATTTAGGATATACTTATCTTTCTCAGATACGAGATCAGCTAGCAACTGCTGAAAATCGAACAGAAAATAGTAACAATGAAAACATTCAGTATTTTAAGTCTGCTACCAAAAAATCTTCGAATGTAGGTAGTCATACACTGTAATAAAATGTACACAGCAGAACAGTAAATTTGATATATTTCTCATGTTTATTTTTATTATATTACATGCTATGAAATTACGTGTTTCAACCTACCATAATATTATCAATATGTTGTTGGAGCCAGAAACCACTTTTGTAGCAGACCTGACAGTACCTCCGTGCTGGAAGCGGGAATATGTTGACATTGAAGTCCGGTCGCTTAGTCACGTGCAAAGACACAAGTTCCCAAGTTCCGAGCTTTGATAATAACTCAGAGGACTAACCAACCTATTAAAAAACATGTAAGAACTTCTATGTGGTAGAACCTTCCCTGATTTTTTTTTTTACAAAAAGAAAAAGTATCTCATAAAATGCAAATTCCCTCTTATTTCCGAGAAACACTTAGGCCACATTTCGCATTTAGTGCTCAATTTCACATTTTATACGTGACTTAACTTGCTTCTAAATTTAAAATTACTTTGACAGCATTTGGGCATATTATTATTTCATTTCACAAAATCCTAAAGTTCAACGGCTGGTGGTATGAAAAATGGGCTCAACTACGACTTAAAACTGTACAACAAATTAATTTCTTAGTACCCTGCTTTAGTTAACATAAATACGATTAAATTTAAACTGAAAATGAAAGAAATTAATAAGGGAACTTAACATAGTTAGATTGATACATATTAGTCTTATATACATACTTGTGAATATTGGTTATAAACTTTTTCAATTCTGATTGCTTTTTATCATATAGGCTCTTGTTTTTGTAATTTGTAATATTTTATTGCTTACTAGTCGTACCCGTGCGCTCCGCTGCACCTGTTAGAAATAAATATAGAGTAATTACATAATTAAAATAGGACATTTGATCCAGGGAACATTCGTGTTTGATAGAAGGATAAATCGTTTAATATGTTATTCAATTTAAATTGCATCCAAATAATTAAAATGCGATCATTTTGGTCCAGAGACCACTCATTGGTGCAATGACAATTCCTTTAACATGTTTCTAATTTTTATTACATGCAACCATAGTTTAATGAACATTGACATCATTTAGATTTAATGTGTATACTTTATTTTAATTGTTTTAGGTTTCCATTGAATTATGGTAATAACTTAATTTTAACCCTTGTTTTCTACGTATTCAGTAAATGGCGTTTGGTCCACTATGGTTCTGAACCCTTCAAATAACTTAAATTATATTGTATTATATTATATTACATATATTAAATTATATTATATTATTATATTATATCAGAAGTTACTGTAATAACATTATAGCATTATGTCCATCTAGAGAAACTACACTTTCCAATAGTGAAATAATAATTAATTATACAAATCGGTTAATTTAGCTTCCGATATTACTTCATACAAACACAGAAACATTCTCTGTAGGCTATCTTTCATGGCTTTCGATTGTTGCTGTCCAAGGCCCCTTATAGACGAAGTCATTTGTTTTTTATTTCATTATACGGCCTTAGATGGCAGTTATTTTAATTTTAAAACTCATTTATCTCATTAAATATCAGTCCTATCAAAATTTTTCAAGGAATAAAACTTATCGGAAATTATTTTTAAAGAAACGTTTGTTATGTAACATTTTTCACAAAAATCAATAATAAGCGAGATATTTCGATTTATTTAATTCAGGCTCCCTTATAACCCCTCTTTTAAATAATGTATTTTGAATGCCATATAACCTAAAATCTAAGTTACAACGAACATAATTTATATTCCAATTTTCATCGAAATCCGTTCATCCATTATCGCGTGAAAAGGTAACAAACATACAGACAGACAGACAGACATACAGTACATACAAACAAAAATAAAAAAAAGAGCGATTTTCGGTTTCAGGGTGGTTAATTATATATGTTAGGACTAATTATTTTTGGAAAATCGAAAATTACCAGAAAAATTTCGGCTACAGATTTATTATTAGTGTAGATATTAATTTGTTTATTTTTCTTCTTCTCCCTTCTGCTTATCTACAGCGCGGTTTTGAACTCTCAACCACGAGCATTTGCTCTTACGGGGGTAAATTCTTTAATTTATATTTCTGTTTTATTTAAATATTTGACATGTTCATTTTTGTTTGATGTATGCAATAGTTTTAAAATGTGTTTTTGTTTCTATTATATTTAATATGTAGGTATTTTTTGTAGTTTCTTAATTGTAATAATAATTGTAATTTACCGCGATTGCGAAAATGTATCTTCTCTAATCATCACCTTCAGGGATTAGATCTTTTAACTTGTTCTGCCTTCTCTACAGTTGACTGTTTTCTTTACAGTGCGTGGTCCAAATGAACCTTTCCTGTTCAAATTTAACAATTTCGGCTTTCAAATGAACACTTCTCTCCTTTGTAGAGCGACTGAAGGTGTATACTTTGCTTTTGTTCTGTGTTGCCCAAAGCTGTAGCATTGCAGTAAGCTGACTGTATGGCTAAAAAGACCCACTACCATGCAGTGTTAGTTCACAATTTTTGCGATTGTGATTAAGGGATGGAAAAAAGGCTTAATCCTTAAAGGAAGAAGGAAGAGATGATTATGATGTTTTGGTTATTATAAATTTGAAAGTAACCGATGAATTTTAATTTAATATAGGCCTGTCTCTTTCTTTCCAGGAAAGTCTGAGAGAAATGATGGTAGTCTCGTCACTCGAACTTCATACTTATCAAGTAAGAAGTCAACAATATCTTCTTACATGGCAGCTGTCACAATCGGTAAGACAATTTGAAATATAATTAATTATCTTAGAGTCGTCAGATTTTAAGGAACGCATATCTCTCACACCTTCAGTTGAGAGGCGATAAACTGTGTATATTCTGTTGCCAATACAAGTAATTTAGTCACCATGGAGAGATGGAGCGGTATACAACGTGCTTTTGAAATCAAAAGCTTTTTCTATAGAAAATTCAGGTGGTATATCAATTAAAATAACGAAATATTCTCAACCGAAGGGCTTTTTGTGAATCTTTATGACACCTATACCATAATAAGCGAATTATGAACGATATTGAACGTAATAAGAACGTCTTTATAAAACTAAAGTTGCATAAAGTAATTTGTATGTATGAGAAATATATTTTTGGATACTTTCAGTCAAATAACTAGAGTATTGGCTTTCCACGAAAACCAGAATTGAAATCCTGGCGTGTCCAATAGGGTGGAGTGAATCTATACATGAAATTGTTTTTTATTTGTTTTCTAAATGTAATAGATGCAAAAATCTGTATCTTCACTTAACTTAGGAATGTGAAAAATATGGTGTTTCACTATTTCATTTTTGAGGTGCTCCAAGGACTTTGAAGTTTCTTAAAATTATATATTTTTTGCCTCTTTGTATTTGTTCTATTATTGTTTTTCATTACACAGCTAATGAATTGCTGTAAAATCATATATTTAAACTTTATTTGGAAGACTCTAAATTGGGGTTGCAGTATACAGTAATTTCGAGGGGATCCAAAGGAACAAAATATGTAGTATTTTACATAAAATATGTCAAATATTCCATTTCAGCCCATTTATTCTTTTTCGTTATTTTCTTTTTCATTTCTTTCTGAGTGTTAACTAAATCATCAGATCCAATTATCATCCTTATTTCTTTCTTTGCTCTAGTAAAACACTCTTTCTTGTTTAGGAACACGACGGTCTTTATCACAATTAGGCCTATAGTATTAATTTATTTTTGCACTTGCAACTGCATATATCAAATAGTTTGTTTGCTTCTTCTTTGAATTTTGCAATGTTGTCATTTTAATTGTCGTCACTACGTCGTTTCTTACAAGGCTTAATTAAGTTTGTGTATTGATCATGGTAAGCACGAATCAGTTGTAATATTCTTGTATGACTGATTTTCGGAATTTATGCCTTTACCTGGATTTCCTTAGTTTTGATAGAAACTCTTTCTGAAATCTCTCCAACAATAGATTCTTTTGATTTGAAGTCTGATTTTAATTCATTTTTGACGGAGGGAAAAAGACCTTTAGGGAGGCCGAGACGTAGATGGGAGATAAAATGGATTTTCATGATAAGACAGGATAGGGACCGCTGGCGGGCTTTGCAATGAACCTTCGGGTTCCTTAAAAGCCATTTGTAAGTAAGATAGACAGGTAATTGTGATGGGTTCAGCCCCTCTGGCATTGAGAATACAGGGTAGAAGGTCAGATTTCTTGTATTAATATTAGAGATATTCTGATTTAAATACTCTGCAACATAAGAATAATGAATTTACATCAATTTTATTATATAATTATATCATATCTATGAGTTTTGTGATTATTCCCAATTTTCTTATAAATTTAGGTTCCTGTGACACTTCAAGATGAAACAACAGTGGACCAAAAATACGCAGAGTCTTTTGACATGTATTTTTTTAACATGTTCTGGTATCTTGCTCAGATTAAATCACTGGAGAATGTTCTGTCGCTAAAAAATTTGAATGTCAAAAGTTTGTGAAAATTTCAAAATATGATGCTCCTGGGGCTCCTCTAAATATTAATCTAGAGAAAATATATTTTCCATTGTTCTTTATGATATCACCCCACAACTTTTTCCTGGTATTACATTTTGATTCCATAAACTTCATATTTTCACTCCACCTTAGTGTCCAAGTGTAATTTTTGGTGGGGGAAACAATGTTAGGGAGTCACCTTGGCTTACTCTGGTTCCTCTCTCATCATTTAATTCAGAGTACTCGATTTTCGACCTAGCACTATTGTATTGTATTGTATTTATTAACATTCCATGGTATTCATGCATTCCTTACGCTGGGTAAGTTTCGGTGATGGACCCCGGACTCATTTCACCGGCATTATCACCTTCATATCATTCAGACGCTAAATAACCTAGATGTTGATACAGCGTCGTAAAATAACCCAATAAAATAAAAAAAAATACATTACTTACAGCTAGAATATGGAACAAGTCAAAAAACTTAATCCTATTATAAAATCTTAATTTATAATCACAGTTTAGATTAAATATATACAGATGAGATTTACAATATAGTCTACTAGTACAACACAAAGTTTTAGTATCAATTTCATGAAGCGTTATTGAATGTCATGAATTCACCTACAGAATAAAAGGCGTGAGAAATTAGGTACTTCTTTAATTTGGCCCTAAATAATTTTATGTTTTGAGTTTCATTTTTTATATCTATAGGGAGGTTATTAAACATTTTTACTGCCATATAACGCACTCCCTTTTGATAGCATGATAGACCTGCCGATGGAGTATGAAAGTAATTTTTTGACGTGTATTTATGCTATGAACTGTTGAATTAGTTACAAAGTTTTCACGATTACATACGAGGAAGATTATTAATGAAAAGATATACTGACAAGCCATGGGCATTATTTGTATTTTTTTGAAAATAGTCCTACACGATTCTCTAGATTTGGCACCTACTATTATTCTAATTACTCTTTTTTGTAATAGAAATATACTGTTACTGTCTGTGGAATTTCCCCAGATTATTATTCCAAAACTCATTACCGAGTGGAAGTATGCAAAGTATATTGTTTTTAAGATATTGATATTATTATCTTTTGCATAGATCTAATAGCAAAACAAGCTGAATTTAGTTTGGGGGTAATTTCTTTAATATGATTTTTCCAATTTAACACATTATCGATTTTTAAGCCAAGAAATTTGGTTGTTGTTGTTTCTAATAGGGATCTATTGTTAATTATTGCGCTAGAAATTTGCGACGTTGAATTTGGACAGGATTTAAATTGAATTATGTTAGTTTTGTGTCATCTGCAAATAATATGGGATGACCTACATCTTTTATTAGGGGGCAAGAGTATAATATACTTAACGATATATAGGAGAAATTTCATATATGTCCAGCCATGTGAACTGAAAATACGAGTATATTAAAAGCGAGAGAAGAACCTTAGAGTACATCCAGCTAGGTCTAGTAGCACTCGGAGGAATGACCACTTGCCTCGGACAGTACCGGAAGATTGCATTCTTCCTCCTGTGAGTTTCCATATAAGACATCACCTGCTAGTACGCGACTGGTTAAGAAACTGGTTTGTCTTAACTGTTCGTCATAAAAGGGCAATTTGTCTTCTCTGAAATTACCAAGTTCAAGTACCACAACTCATTCAAAGCACATCGATAACATAACGGAATAATTTTTCTTATTCTATAAAGTCTTGTAGTTTGCGATACGCTGTATTCTGCATTCTGAATTCTAACAGAACAAAATATATTCTACTTGAGCCATTACAACATTATCTAGATGTGTTCACCTCTCTTTGAACAACGCTTGGTCTCTCACGTAGTAGGCCTCCCTGGTCGTGTGATGAGCACGGTGCAGAGACATTGTAGAGACGTCACAGGATAAGTACAGAGCATTCGCCAGGAACCAGGATTCGCTCAGAAAAATGCCGTCTGCCTTTTGCTGTTATAGATCAAGCGCGACTGCCGAAGAATAGCATGTACATTTTCCTTGGATCGAGCGTGGGAAGGTTTTGTATTGTATTCTATTTATTTACATTCCATGATATTCGTAATCAATATTGTACGAAATGGAAATAAAAAAATTGGAAATTTATCTTTTGAAGAGGTGGAGAAGTTCAAATATCTTGGAGCACCAGTGACAAATATAAATGATACTCGGGAGGAAATTAAACACAGAATAAATATGAGAAATGCCTGTTATTATTCGGTTGAGGAGCTTTTATCTTCCAGTCTGCTGTCAAAAAATCTTTATGGTTGTGAAACTTGGACTCTCACTTTGAGAGAGGAACATAGGTTAAGGGTGTTTGAGAATAAGGTGCTTAGGAAAATATTTGGGGCTAAGAGGGATGAAGTTACAGGAGAATGGAGAAAGTTACACAACACAGAACTGCACGCATTGTATTCTTCATCTGACATAATCAGGAACATTAAATCCAGACGTTTGAGATGGGCAGGGCATGTAGCACATATGGGCGAATCCAGAAATGCATATAGAGTGTTAGTTGGGAGGCCGGAGGGAAAAAGACCTTTAGGGAGGCCGAGACGTAGATGGGAAGATAATATTAAAATGGATTTGAGGGAGGTGGGATATGATAATAGAGAATGGATTAATCTTGCTCAGGATAGGGACCAATGGCGGGCTTATGTGAGGGCGGCAATGAACCTCCGGGTTCCTTAAAAGCCAGTAAGTAAGTAAGTAAGTAAGTAAGTAAGTAAGTAAGATATTCGTACATCACTTCACTGCTATAATATGGAACATGTCAAAAAAAAAGTCTTAACAGTACTACAAAATCTTAATCATAGTCACAGTCTAGTTGAAATATATACAGAAGAGATTTACAATATACTAATACAACACAAGGGGTTAGTATCGATACTTAATACAAGACAGAAATATTCATGAAGCCTTGTTGAATGTCATACATTCGCCTACAGAATAGAAGGCGTAAGAAATTATGTACTTTTTTAATATGGCCCTAAATAATCTTATGTTTTGAGTTTCATTTTTTGTATCCATAGGGAGGCTATTAAAATGTTTACTGCCATATCACGCACTCCTTTTTGATATCAAGATAGACTTGCCAATGGAGTATGAAAGTCATTTTTTACGAGTATTTATGCTATGAACTGTTGCATTAGTTACAAAGTTTTCACGATTACATACAAGGAAATTTATTAATGAAAACATAGCCATTGAACCTTCCAGCAGTTTTGTTCCTACTTTGCTGCAGTGTGACGTCATTGACGTCCACCGGTTCGGTGGAATACGTTCTACGCTACGGCGCGTATAGCAGACGATCGTCTTCCCAGTTGCTGTCAATTCTACTGTCCAAATTTCATGAGAGGATCCCTATTAGGGGAGTACGGTCCTTGCGGGGTAAGAGGAGGGAGTAAGCCAGTAACACAGTGTTCTTGAAAGAGCAGGTGGATGGAAGTGGTGTCATTGGCCGGCTGGGAGAAACAAGGCTCAGTCAATGGCCGGCCGGTACCGTGTCGGGGATAGGTTATAAGAGTGGGGAAAAAACTCACATTCCTTGTCCCACGCATGTCCCCATAGACACTCACAAACCAATACCGCCACCTATACCCAAACCATCACAGTCCGTCTTGAAACCAACACTTCCCAAACCCGAATTGTCTTATGCGGATGCGGCTAAGACTATGACAACCAAGACAACCACTACAGACGATCCACAGATAGACAAAACAACCACGGAACAGCTGGTCGAGGAGGTTCTACGTTCTGCTATGCAGAAAATAGAATCCAACATTGACCGGCAACTAAACAGACTACAGGACGAAATAGTGACACTCACTATTTCCTTACTCACTACAGACACAAACCCCACGAAACGACACACGACACTTGCCACAGCCAACCAGGCAGCCAGACGGCTTCTACGGAAACGAGTAGCCCACCACTTTGTTGGTAACAGGTTACGAGTCTCCCTAGCGCCACTACAAAAACGTGACTAGAACAGAACTGACCAGAGCACTGGACTCTCCACCTCTCATTAACATCTGCGAGGCATGGTGCTAACTTCACTTCATTCATATCACTATTCAACTGTCAGCGTTTACATGTCTCATATTATCATTTACAGGGGAAAATACACTACTGTTAGATGAGAGGGCAAACGGCTTTTAGCTGGGAACCTCGATCTAAGGTTAGTGAATTGCAAGTCGGGAACCAATGGAGGCATGGGATGCTTACCCTGCCTGCCATTTTAAACATCATTCATTCTTTCTTCGTCCCCTTTCATTCATTCATTCATTCATTCTCACATTCCTTGCTCGGATCTTCACGTGAAATGCGGACTGTAATCTTACGTGAGTCCCACTATACTATTTCAAAGTCACTGTTGTGTGTGAGTATTTCTATTGGTAACAAAATGAAGGGAATACATTTCATTGTGCACTGCTGTATAGGGACGTCCTTTTCATCCCCTGACTTGCTCCAATACGCCAGCTTTGGGTTCGGTTCGAGTCATCATATTAAATCCCGCAACTTTGTGAGGATCGGGTTACGAGCAACTAAGTACGGGCAAATCTTGTGGGACGCACGACCTCCGTCCAATAAGCTGCGTACAGCTGGGGAAATCATCAGAAGTGAACACATTTAATACACAATGTGTTGAACTTTGTTCAGGACTGTTGCTGGCTTCAGGGAGCAAACTGCCTGAACAAAGCGGAGCCCTCGTATCGCATAATATTATATAGTCATCAACATCAGCATCACCATCGTAAAAGTGAATCCCTCAAGTTTTTATTCTTAATAATAATAATAATAATAATAATAATAATAATAATAATAATAATAATAATAATAATAATAATCCTATCGTAAAAATTCTCCCTTTCAGATCTTCTCCTTCTTCATCATCTCCATCACAAACCACTATTGTAAAACTTATTCCATCCTTAAAACGTACCTTCTTCTTCTTCTTCGTCTTTTTCTTCTTCACCATCACCATCACTATAACTCAGCCCTGGGCATAAGAGGGGAAATGAAAGGGATAGAGAAACTCCCGCCCATGTCCTTTTTTGCTTACACCGGCTTATAAACAAACGCAGGATAAGGCTCTGTACATCAGTGGTGGAATTTAAGCGACCAGCGAGAGTCGAAAGTTCGTAGAAGCAATGATGCCCGCCTGATACAATCCGTCATTGACCTTCCTATCTGCTCGTACCGCACCAAAACATTACTCTCTCAGCCAGGAAAGTTGGAGTGTTGAGTTAATAGATGATCTGCAGTGACTCAATCGAGTTATTTACGCCCAGGCCTGCTGCTACTATTGCAAAATTTATAAGAAAATAAATAAATAAATAAATAAATAAATAAATAAATAAATAAATAAATAAATAAATAAATAGATAAATAAATAATAAAACAGGCAACAAGAAAATAATGCTAGGAAACCGTCATTAACGTAATGTTGGATAGGGATTATAATCAATATGTAGAATTCCAGGTATGTTAATAGTATGTTTTGTTATGAAGCAGTTATTTATATATTATATGGGCTATATAATTTTAAAGTTACAGGTAATTGTATTTTGCTCTTCATATTTTACAAAATTAACTGTAGTTCTTAATTGTAAATAATAATACAATCTGACCTTATAATTTGATAGTCATTCATATTTTTATAGGTCATGTTTTTTTTTATGAAGAACAAATGCGTGTTTAACCAATTTAATAAAAACTTTTGTGAAGCGTTAAAGGTTTTTGAAGTTTTTTGAATCCACGTGTTCACATATTTTTCTACATTTTTCCATGAAGCAGTAGGCTACATTGTTCATTAATTCTGCAATTTTTAGAGTTAACTTTAAACTGAACACAAATCAACAAATGCTCAGAACTGAGCCTGTTACAAACTATACTCAGAATAACATAGAAAGAACTTATAAAAATGAGAATATACTAGTTTTTATATTACCAAATATTAGTATATATTCTGTACAAGATGAACACTTGAGTATATTCCACTATGCTTCTATGTTATGAGTATGTAATCAAAAATGAGTAGGTATTCAAATGTTTTTATTCATACTATCAAGAGTATTTACTAAAAAAAAGTCTAGTATATACTATATACTCATTTTTATTCTTACCACCTTATGTCATCTTGTGATACTATGTTTTCAAGTTTAAAATTTGTGGTAAATCGGTTTTCCTACAGGTTGTCCTAGCAGTAAAAGAATGTGCGATGCACCCTATAATTCATCCCCGAAACGAATTTCTAATGCCATGCCTTCAAAAGTACTTGTGGAACTCAAGGGGCTTCCAGAACTTTAGAAATAGTTGGCATCGGTATTACAAATTAAACTGATTGATCGGGCTTTTATATCTTGTAGACTCATCTTTTGAGGAACAAAAGAGAGGGAGCCCTGCAGTGGAATATTTGATCATACAGTTAACTGAATGCTTAAATTCACCGTGCACTGCTTAATGCGGAAGAGGGAAAAAGAAGTAGACATGTCAACAAAAGAGAGGGAAGCGGGCCTGGGCAGGACTTTGATCGAGGGCCGGATCCGGCCCGCCATGTCAGCAACTTTGTAACTTAGTCCCTGCGCCACCACCTCCGGCCTCGGCAAAAATTTGTGACGATGTGCACTTTTTAGACTCTCTCCTCTCTTACTTCCGCTTCAGTCATTTCTTAGGCTTTCTCTTCTTCTTTTTATGGCACTTTTCCTTCCCTTTCTTATATGTCAGTCACTTCCTTCTTGTCAGATCCTTATCTTTTTTTTATTCCCTCCCCTTGACGACCGACCACATAATCCCTTCTCCAGTCTTCAGTAAATATCCCCATTTTAACACTAATTCTATTTGCTTATCTCGTAGAGATCGCATCAGACTTCTAATCTATTGATTGAATCATATAGAATCTTTTTGTTTCTAAGAAAGTTGTGACGTCACGGTGGCAGTATCAAAGTTCATATTAAGTTCTGAAAGACAGCATCGTTGACAAAACTTATGGTATATGTTTTCAGACTTTCCATAAGCAGGTCATAATTGATAACAATTGCAAACCTATATCAAATGATTTTATTATTATTATTATTATTATTATTATTATTATTATTATTATTATTATTAGCCTACTGCTACTTCTACTACTACCGCGGCTTTTGCGCTGCGAGCAGTATTCAATCCAGACAGTCAGGGTTCGATCTCCGGTCAAGTTATGATGAAATTTGTGGTTATTCTATGAGGTAGTTCAAACGAAAAAGTTTAACATAATTTCACGATAAAAATTGTTTTATTATAATGATTATTTCGTTTAAATGACGTCATTCCATTTTCGGTTAATGAAGTGTAATGAAATTTTGAATTCCAACCAATTACAGTCATACATCGCGATAATTTCTGCAGCTCCATTTATCACTATCAATTTATCGTATGGTCGTTTTCTCTCGAGGTACTTCTGTTTGCCTCTATCATCCCACCAACACTTTGCATCTTCCCCTAATTTCATCTATCACCAACAATAGTAAAAAATATGCTGGCATGACGCCTTGGAAGTATTACGGATTTTCGATGCTCATATATAGGAATTAAGGACTTGAGGCTTTGAATTCTAATTATTATCAGACCACTCGACTGCGGATGGGATCTGGTTCTATCAAGAGCTGAGATAGGATGCCCACCTGTCAGCATCGGATTCACGAATGCTACCTAGGCCACCTGTCGAACTTGAACAATCATCGCACGTACTGTAGGCATTAGAGATGAACAACGATCGAGAAAACAAGACTAACAGCGCCCGCAAAATCAAAAACCCGCACGACAATGTTGTATACGTCGCATCGTTGATGTAAAGACTGCTTGTGAGTGTTTCGAGTCGTCGAGACTGATCACTCCCGAAGTACCGAACATCAAGCAGCCTTGAATCGCCACAGTTTTTTATACCTAACTGAACTTTTATCTACTTTGGCCTACTACGATTAAGTAGCCTATTTGAAACATCATCTCTACTTTTCAGTATATAATAATCCGTTCCCCAATCTTTATTTAATTACGGCCCTTATTAAAAGGCTAGAAATTTTCTTTTCATATGTTTGAGATCAAGTGTGCAATCTCAAGTAAAAATATATTAACGTTATGTTTTATGTTTCTTAGAAATGCAAATTTATTTGAGAATTGTTTTTTTCTATTTACAGAACCACAACATTTTAATAACTACAGTAAGATACTGTTCTGTTTTGTCTTTTTGCCTCATTTAAACATTTATAATGTTATTTGTTTCAATGATGTATGTTATTCAAAGTTACGAAATCTTTCCACGTCGACCGAATGCTATTTCGAGAATGATGAGCGAGACTCGAAAGACAAATGCAACGAACACAGCGAGCGAGAGCGGCAGTTAGTTTTGTTCATCTCTAGTAGGCATATAGGGCGCGCAATGGGATAAAACAGTCTTAAGTTTAAGCATCCGTTCTGGGTTCTGCTCTGAAAATCCAAATTAAGTCAAACTACTACTATTATTTAATGTACGGACGTACATATTATGATCTTTCCATGCAGATATTCTGCGTCATCGTACGATGAAAGAGTAGTGGCAGGCTACTAGAGGGAACCCAAGAGGTGGAACTTAAACTGAGACGATTCGATCCGACACCGGGATGGGAATCCGGTGTGGCTTAGTGGATAAACCATCAGCACGTAGAGCTGAAAACCCGGGTTCAAATCCCGGTGCCGGAGAGAATTTTTCTCCGTTCCATTACTCTTTCATCGTACGATGACGCAGGATACCTGCATGGAATCATCATATGTACTTCGGTACATTAAATAATATATATGATATACGTAAATCACTTGTGATTTAAAACGGCGCTTATTCCGTCGGATTCCGGCCAATCAATCACTCATAACGAGTGCACCTCCGCACATTATGTGGACATTGTCCTACGTTCATAGACATCTCTGACGTAGAGCAGAGGGCAGGCACTAGAGGGAACCCAAGAGGTGGAACTTAAATTGAGACGATTCGATCCGACACCAGGATGGGAATCTGGTGTGGCTTAGTGGATAAAGCATCAGCACGTAGAGCTGAAAACCCGGGTTCAAATCCCGGTGCCGGAGAGAATTTTTCTCCGTTCCACTACTCTTTCATCAAACTACTACTACTACTACTACTACTACTACTACTACTACTACTACTACTACTACTATTGCTACTACTGCTGCTACTGATACTACTACTACTACTACTACTACTACTACTACTACTGCTGCTACTACCATTGCTATTACTATTACTATTACTGCTGCTACCACTGATACTACTTCTACTGCTGCCGCTACTACTGATACTGCTATACTACTATTGCCTACTACTACTACTACTACTACTACTACTACTACTGCTACTACTACTACTACTACTACTACTATTACTGTTGCTGCTACTACTGCTGCAACTGCTGCTAGTACTACTACGACTGTTATTATTATTATTATTATTATTATTATTATTATTATTATTATTATTATTACTGCTACTTCGAATAGGTATTATTGGCCAGTTACTCAAAACTTCATAAAGTATTAAATTCCATAAGTGATTCAATCATCTTATGAATTAGTCTGTATAAAGGATTTGTTATAATACTGTGAATTTTATTAGTTACAACAATGTAATTTATTCGTCACAACAATAATTCCTTTCTACAATTCACCTTAAACGCTATTCGTCAACAATTGGATCTTCACTCAACACAGTATTCGTTACAGCACTCCACCGACGACAATGACAGTTTATGGACTATTACGCACAACAATGAACTGTTAATCTTAACTAATATTTACAAAGCACTATTTACAAATCAGAACTACCAGTTCTCAGTTCACAGTTCTTCTATCTCAGTC
Organism: Periplaneta americana; assembly: GCA_025594305.2. Lineage (NCBI taxonomy): Eukaryota > Metazoa > Arthropoda > Insecta > Blattodea > Blattidae > Periplaneta > Periplaneta americana. The sequence continues at coordinate 100,107,230 of JAJSOF020000019.1, forward strand.
ACTCGAGTTCACGGTATCTCGAACCACAGACCTTCAGAGACAGTTCACTGTACTGAACTCGGGTCCCTCCAACTGCGGTCCACTGCACTCGAACTCAGGTCCCTCCAACTGCGGTCCACTTCGAATTCGGATTGACGCAGATGCGGATTACACTCGAGTCGAACTTACACAAGTCTGGCTTGCTTGCTCTGGCTTACTCACTGACTGAATAACTGAAAATAGCTGTCGTTCCTTCGCGACCGTAATTTATAACCACAGCGACGTAGCCTCGAAACTTCGCGAGTCTTCCACTTCGACGGATTTCTGGAATTAAGGTCGTTCATTCACTGCGTTAAGCTGATTCAATCATCTAATACATTCCACCGCGCGAGGTCACTCAATGTTCCGTGGAGCCTGTGCGATCTGCTTTCTTGCGGGACGCTGGTCGTGAGTTCGATTCTCACGTCGCTGTCACAATACATTTCACGCGACTTAGTTTATACTCCTTATATTCTTCGTAGCTGCAATATTTTGTTTGAGCGCATGTAATATTTACCTTACCATAACTAACAGCGACCGAGTCTTAACATTACAGCTAGGTAACGTTGCTCAAGCGCGAATGGCTGTTCTGTGCGGCTAAAAAGCCGCGACCTCCATTAAGTAAGTCGCATAGAAAGGAGTTAGAGGCAGAATTTTCAAGAGAAATAAAAAAAAATGTTTGCAGCATTCGCTGAAATATATTCAGCGAGATAGCCATGACGAATTTCTGTTATTAATAGGCCTATATTGAACGTAGGATCCGGTTTCGTGTATACATATGCAGGCTCTTGCCTGATGACAGATATTTTCCGATATATACTTTTCTATTCACGGAATCGCAGTCTGTCCTATATGTTGGGAAAGCGAGACAAATGAAAGTGACAAGTTACGTCGCTTTAAAACAAATGACGGTTTGAAACTGAGCCAGGAAACAGAATCGACCTTCACGTCGAGTGTGACACTTTAAAAGAGAAGAATAATATTAATGCATCCAGAGGATAAATGGAACTGCCTTCCGTCTAATGTTGGCCACTATATTGGCTGGCACAATCACAGCCTTGTTTCACTCCTTAAATTACAGTATTTCAAGAAATTTTCTTCCTACGCGACAAACTTTAACGTATTGACGGTGTTTATACAGAGTGTTGAAAAAAACATTCGATACTTTGAGAGGTGGTAGTTATAATGAAAGCAATACAAAAACGTTTAATAAACATAGGTTCTAAAATTAATATCTTCAAGATATGAATACTTGTTCATCAGCATCATAGGAGATGCTCAATGTGATTTCCATCCATTGTAACTCATCATTCTGGGATACGTCTTAAGGACTCACACCTTGTTACCCTTTATTTTTACTGCATTTCCGATATGATACTCTATAGGGTTACCAAATAAGGAACAAGCAAAAAGCTCACATTAGATACGCTATTCTTACAATACCAATTTTAAACCCTTGTTTCGTACAAAATTTAGTTTTAGGACCTATGTTTATTGTTATACTTTTTCTCTTCATCGTTCTATATTTATTTATGTTAAAGATTAGTATCAAACGAAATATTCTATAGTAATCTCAGACCTCGAGTGACACTTGTTAGGACTATTTCGTGAATAAAATAAAAATGTAAATAATATATCCCTAAAATTCGCTCACAAAATGTTAATAATTGTACTTATATTCATGAATACTTAACCTATTCAGACATTGTGAAGTAGAAATAGATGAATAACGATTACTGCAATAAAGAAATTGAATGTTATTCAGTAATGCCAATTGAGAAAAGCAAAATACAGGTTTAAAAATGTTAATTACATGTACTGCGCTTTTCTCTTGTTATTATAACAGAAATATGTTTCAATTATCTGCTGAAATCATAATTTAATTTAAACATTTTATGGCATAATTACAAATAACACAATTAATAAATTAATTAAATGAACAATTGTTATGAAGGAGTGTCATTTTCTGTAGATACAATGGACATGGAATTAGAAAATGAAGATGTAGGAGGGGAAGTAGAATTTCGCACTTTATTTAGTAAATGGATTCATGCTCATGAATTTACGTGGAAACAGTTGGTGACACTGACTAAACAAAAGAACGACCATACGATAAACTGATAGTGATAAATCGAGCTGCAGAAATTATCGCGATGTATGACTGTGATTGGTTGGAATTCAAAATTTCATTACACTTCATTGGCCGAAAACGGAATGACGTCATTTAAACGAAATAATCATTATAATAAAACAATTTTTATCGTGAAAAAAAACATAAACGAAGAAAATTATGTTAAACTTTTTCGTTCGAACTACCTCATAGAATAACTTCCTGAAGTTAATGACGTTGTCGCCCTCGGTAGCGTAGTTGGTATAGCGCTGGCCTTCTATGCTTGAGGTTGCGAGTTCGATCCCGGCCGAGGTCGATGGCATTTAAGTGTGTTTAAATGCGACAGGCTCATGTCAGTAAAAGAACTCCTGTGGGACAAAATCCCGGCACACCGGCGACGCTGATATTACCTCTGCAGTTGCGAGCGTCGTTAACTAAACCATAATTTTTAATGACGTCACTTACAGTTCACTCTGTGTAACCCATCCTCCACTACACCGCATTAAATAAATAGTAAAAAAGAAATAAGGTTCTGCGGAATGATGTGTATCAGGCGATCTGTAGACCAAAGGAAACTGAGCTGTATTTGTTTGTGTAATGGTTTTTTTTTTATATATGAACTAAGTTATTTCAGAAGAAGTGTGTACGTGGCAGACTTGCATTTTGTCCCTCCAATAAGTAGCAACGATCAGTGGCGTCGTTTACAAGACAAATCGTAACGTTGTCCTCTTAAAACTCGACAGGAAGAGAGAGAAGGCTGGAAAAAAGAGAGAGGGTACAGGATCAAATAATGTACAAATAAAAGAAACATAAAACAAAATGAAAATGATTGTGTTGTCAGGGAGCGGGTGTTCTTGAAAAGACAAACCGGGACGAATATGTCTTAATTTGTCAGCCGGAGTGAGAAGAAAGACTCGCATCAGCCTTGGCGCTGGAGAAAAATGTTAACCAGTTACGAACAGCGAAGCAGCAATAGGCGGCGTGGCAGAAGACAAAGTGAACACTTGTAGTGGGGCGAGGTGTCCGGGAAACTACCGTCTGCATATACACGGCCAAAATCCTTCACGGGCTCCAATAAACATCCTGTAAACGAGTCGGCGGTGTAAACTTGAAATATCAGAGATAAATCACACACAAAGAACAATAATGCTTTTATTTTCTCTCCTTCCTGTTTTATTAGTCCTGCTCTATTTTAAGCACTTTTGCCACGATTCTATAGTGTTGCTTGCACTACGGAACTCTATGTGACATTACAGATAGTCTCATATAAGAAGAGTCCTGTGTTTGGTTACCTAGTCACCAAGCAACTCGCAACAGTGTATTGTTGGACCATCGGATCTGTGCCCCCGTAAGATGTGCGAACTGAAACCTAATTCCTTCTCAGCATCGGTAATTCATTTCTCTCCCTGCATTCCTATCTCTCTCTTTGCTATCTCTCGTTCTTTCTCACTCCCACTACTCACAATTTTGAGCCTTCTTGAGGGACAGCTTATTAGCACTTGCAGTCCAGTGTTGTCAATTCAACATGAACACTGTAGCAAGGAGTGGCGAAATAAATATTATTAAGCAAGTACGTAATAGCATTTTGCGATGAAGAGAAACAAACAGGTCAGTATCTCATTCCTATAAATAAGGCAACGAAAAGAGCAGCTGCGATCACTGGTGAGGCTTATTTTATTTCAATTGATTACGTAAAATTACTTACTTAACTAATACTAATACAACATGTTATGTAATTTATATAGGCAGGTCAGAGCGCCTAATGAAGAAAATCAGGAGAGAGGGAGTCTGTGCAGGAGATGAAAAGTTAGAATCACCAGGGAAGAACAGATCAAGGGAACCTTTAATTCTTGTAGATGATATGAACCGATAGGGTAAATTAGGGCCTATTGGACAGTCGGGCATGTTGGACACTTTGTACTTTAACGTGTTACCTCGCCACTTGTGGACACCACATTCTGCCAGAAGTCAATGACGGAAGTAGCCACGAGTGGGGTTACTTCAGTCATTGACTTCTAGCAGAATGTGGTGCCCATAAGTGGCGAGGTAACACGTTAAAGTACAAAGTGTCCAACATGCCCGACTGTCCAACAGACTCTAATTTACCCTATATATTTTAAAAAGAAAGGTACAAAAATGTTATACCGTGCAGAAAGAAGTTCCGACATTGAAGAAATTACTGTAGGTTGCGAGAGAAGCAATAATTTCCAAGGTTGGAGAGAAACGCTACGGAAAGTGATTCGAGACATGGGATTTTAAAAATGTAGAAATACAAGATGTATTTTGATTGAAAGAAATGATATTGTAGCATGGAAGACCAGTTATTTATGACACCGTTTGACGAAAGTTTGGCGACATCCCCATTCGGCTAGGTTCGTGGCCTGCTGTTTAACGTGGTGGGAGGAAAGCGGGTGGAATGGAGTGAGTACAGGAGTTAACTTTTCCAAGAACGACAGCGCTGAAGGGGCATAGATCCGATGGTCCGACAATAGTTGCGTATAGAGTATAGTTCAGTGGCATTGAATCCCAAACACACAGTTCAGGTATGCTATTCAGTGAGTAAGGCAGTCAACATGCCGAAACAAAAGTAGTAAGTGTAAACAAATTTGTTTTTTCTCATTCATTTATTGGTAGATGTGTACACACGTAGGCTGTGCCCAGTTACAACGTTCATTTTCATTTCATTTCATTTATTATATTCCATAGATCTTACATTAGCAATGAAGCTTTAAGATGTACAACAAGTCAAAATTTTACAAGATTACAATTACAATTACAATTTTTACAATTTCTACAATTTTTTTAAATATTTTGGTAAGATGGAGTGAGATGAGGTGAGGCCCGAGGATTCGTCAAAAGATTACCTGGCATTTGCCTTATGGTTGGGGAAAATCTCGGAAAAAACCCAACCAGGTAATCAGATCAAAGGGGGTGAAATGAAGAGATGCAGAGGACTCGCCTTAGACCACCCGGCATCAGTCCCACCTGGGGAAAACCTCAGAAGAAACACGTTCGCGCGTAAAACAAGGATTCATAATTAATTTCTACAATCTGGCATTAGAGATGGTAATACATGGAGACAAAAAAACTTACAAACATTTCTAAATGAACGAAAGTTGAAACGTCAGGACTGAAATATATTTTATATATTTCAATATTAACAGATTTTCATTTGTGGATATTCAAATTTCAATCCTTTCAATAAATTGTCATATTATTTACTTCTAAATTGATTTTAACTTCGATAAAATATATCTATTTCTTTTAAAAAGTGCAACTTAAATATTCAAAACTCTATATGTAGGAGAAAAATATGAATATTAGCGTTTACTTTTTGGATGAAAAAATAGGCCTATGTTATGAAGCAGAAAGTATCTGGAATCTAGAAGCGTTTTACTTATTGTCATAATAATCTTTTGCCCATAAGGTGGCTTTAGTTTTTTATTAAATCCACGTGACAGTATATTTCGTATGTGAGTACTATTCTCAATATCCAGTGCCTATACACAATATAAATTCAGATGTGAAGGGATTAATTTTCTTTCAAAACACTGTCAACTCTTTGTTGACTGACTGGATATGTTTACTGGTTGACTGGCTGTCTTTGCTGACAGAATATATTGGTGACTGGATTTAATAACTGATAACTGCATATCTTAACTGACTTACTGGATATCTTTACTGACTGGCTTGATCTTTTTGCTGACTTGGATATATTGATGACTGATTGAATATATTTGCTGATTGATGACTGACTGGATATCTTTGCTAACTAAATGCTATATTTGCTGACTGGCTGGATATATTTGCTGACTGGCTGGATATATTCGCTGATTGGCTGGATATCTTTATTGACTGACTGTATAACTTTCCTGACTGACTGGATTTTTTATGACTGACGTGTCAATTTCACAGATTGTCTGGATGTCGTTATTGACGGATTGGATGTATCTGCTGTATGTCTTGATCGATTGAATGATTCTTTTTGCTGCCTTGTTGTCTTTAATGATTGACTGTCCATCTTTGATGACTCGATGTCTTAACTGACTAACTTTACTGCTTTTCTATCCTTTGTTGACTGTATGTATTTGATGACTGGTTGTCTTTGCTGACTGGATATCTTTGCTGATTAGCAGGCTGTATGTAATGGCTGGCTGCTATTGCTAATTTATTTGCTCTTTTTACTGACTGATTGCTTTTACTAGCTGCCTGTCTTTGGCTTTTACTGACTGATATATCTGTAGTAATTGGACTGACTAGAGCAACCGAACCGAGTGGAGTGAATAAATGGCAATCAGGCTTATCTGCCTGACTTCGCGCCTGATTGTCCAGCAGGCCTGACTTATTGACTTAACATGAACTGAAGCTAAACATAAACCCATATTAGCAAGAGGAAATAAACTGAACGAGAAGATTAAGCAAATTACCTCAACGCGGACCACGTGTTACTATTGTGGGCGTGAGAATATCCGCCGCCTGGCGTATCGCATTTCGACCCACATCTCGGCCATTGTGGCTGATCGAGTTTCATGTGGGACGCCTCAGTCTCAGGTTACACATTGTTTCTCATGTCTCCGCGTCGCATACTTGCGCCCCAGCTCGATAAATTGGTCATTACAACTGAAGTTCGAAGCCACAAATCACAAGGGTGTCAAAATCTGCACGGCGCGGAAAATCATTGCCACGTGTCTGCCTTGCAGGCAGGGCTCTGAGGTGTGGACAAAATAGTTGACAACTGTAGTATTCTGTCGTTATTTTGTTAGAGGCCTTGCATGAAACGCAAATTACTGGGAGAAAAAAATGCTTTTTGAAGATGCCATTAATTTATATGAAAATAATAAAAAGCAATGTTATAAGCTAGCGTTTCTCAAACTATGGTCCGCGGACCACCTGTGGTCCTTGAGATCTGTCCTTGTGGTCCTTCAAAAAAGACAGAAGGAAAATAAAATTCAAACGAATTGCGTATCACACTATAGCTGAAAATCTCAGAGTTTGTAAATTACACATGGCAATCGCCTTTCACCTTTTCTTCCAGTACTGACATTTTATGAAATTTATTCACTCTACCCGTCCACTGACTTCCCACTCTACTCTCAACAACAAAAGAGTAATTTAAAGCACTATGAACGTGGTGTTTCTCGCTATCTTTTCCCTGCACATCTGGCGCCATGCCTGTAACCCAGATAGAAACCACTCGAATTCATAACAGAACCAAAGTACCGAACCTTTTCATGTATTCATGACTTTCTTAATAATCTGGCGACACCCAGTCTGCACATTGTAAAGGACACGTACTACACGTCGTACACCAATAATAGAACATGCAAAATTGCATCTTTACTTGTTGAAAATCGGACATGTTTCTGCAATATTTTTTTTTATTCCTGTTTTTACAGATGACGATATAAGAAATTTTCTTCTATTAACATTAACTTAATTAGTTAATACTAATATAAAGTTAATTGAATTAAATTAATTTTAATTAATTATTTCTACATTAAAATGTAAGTATACTGGTATTAAAATATGCTACATAAATGATAAATTTGCTTTCGAAGGGTTAAGAGTAAGGTGGTCTGGAACTGTTCTGACTTTAAAAAGTGGTCCCCACTTCAGAAAAGTTTGAGAAACGCTGTTATAAGCTAATAAAAGCCTATATAATAGCACAAGGACATGTATAAATTATAGAGACTATTTAGCTCATACAATCAGTGACCAATCTAGTATAAGAATTCGTTCAATTTCAACCAGTTACAGTCGTCCGTCACTGTAGACGTAATATTGTTGGAATAATCTTGTCGCACCTGATTTAGCATGTGTTATTGTAGCACCTGACAATATAAAAGGTGAATGGGAACCTATTACATTAATTCACAGAGGTAATAGATCAAGTCAATGCGAACAAGTTTTGTCAAATAAATTTTTCGATACGTCCAATAGTTTTGAGAATACGAAATGCAATGAGTTGCAACGCTGCAAAGAGTAGCAGTGCTCCTTGAAGTCATTGCCCCGCAGTGGGGGTTGAGTGTAACTCAAGTCTTGCGAGAGAGAATGTAAACAAAAACGTCTCTTCCGTTACGTTTAGTTTAGTTCAGTAAATAAGTTGACACAGCGCTACTATATAACCCACATTAAGAAAAAAGAAGTAATATTGCAATTGCATGAAGGAAGTACCGTCAATTGGAATGACTGACACTTTCGTTGTCTTTTTGTTTTTTTTTCTTATTTATTGTTTTAAATTGTTATTCTTTAGTTAACTGAGGTCTGATATTGGTCGCTTCAGGTGAATAGAAGGTGAAGATGCCAAGAAACTACGAACGTCAGCCTGGGTCAAGGCTCTACACTTCAAAAAGCATTGAATGCTATAAAAAGTAGGATGTCTAGGGAAGAGGCATTTAACATTTAAAAAATTGCACGTAGTACCCTTATAAACAAGGTGTTTGGAAAGCGTGAAAACTCTCCAGATGGCCAGCGCTTACAAGCAATAAAGAAGAAAAGAATCTTCCCAACACACTGGCGTGAGTCGCTATAATGAGTTTTCGCTGACAAAAGGCGATGTTCGTTCTGTGGTGAAAAAGTATCTTGACACAAGAGGTGTTGAAATTTTCAAGTACAAAAATAACTTTCCTGGATCTGAATTTGTGAAAAATTTCATAAAAAAGAATAACCTTTCAGTGTGTACAGCCTCACATAATAAATTATTATCTTTTTACATGTTTAAAAATTAGAATCAATGACTCTTCTATCCTAAATGTTAGATGAGGTGTCCAAATAAGTATCTGTGGGGTAACTTTGACATTCAGAAGACTACAAGGCTGAAATAATGCAATGAAACCTAGAGTGTTAATGTTACACCAATGTCGAGGCGACTAAGATAACCTGAATGTTTAACGTAATCGAAGGAAAGTCTTAGCCACATACATTTATTGTTTTATGAAAAATATAAGTGATTATTATATAGAGAGATAATAATTAAAGAAGAAACAAGAGACTTGCTTTAAAATGTTTTCTGACATCAGGTTTAGGGGAGAACAGAAGGACGTGATATAGGTCTGAGAACAAAAAAGAGTTTTTTTCCAACTGGAAGAACAAAATGCGCAATTAAAAAAGGGATCGAGAGTTATGAAGAAGATACCAAGATAAGATTTTAAGATTTTAAGAACTGTTAGGGATGAAGTAACATTAGCGACACCGAATAGAGGTTTGTCAGTGGGAAGAAGTAAGGGACAGAAAAACTTATAACTTAAGAGGTTGGTGCATGAGTGACAAGACATAGGAAAGTGATAAAGTGAAAATAGTATGCATTTTGACAAAATTTAAGAAAGTGACAAATTGAAAAGAGTGATATTGACAGGTAAGTTTCAAGGGAATAATAGTTAAAAAGTTAAAGATCAAGTAAAACCAATAGTGATAATAAGTAAAGTAGTAAAATACAAATCAGGGGCGTAGCGTCCATGGATGTGGGAGATGTGTTACATACCCTGCAATTTCCTTCAAGGTGACTCTGAATTATGAATTATAATATTGTAACATATAATCGTTTTCGGACAGACAAGTTTTCCCAGAATGTTTGATTTTGAATTCGCACTATGTTTTAATCACCTTGAACAGCAAAAGGCGCGATCTCATTACAAAATAAATTATTACTGTAACTTTTTACATGTTTAAAAACACTTAGTAACGTCTCAACGACATCTGTCGTCAGCCCGAGGAAATGTTGCAGTGAGCATGCTCGTGACCCCGGGGATGTTGAGCGTTGTAGACTACATATTGTGAAATAATGGAATGCTTGTGTTATAACCAATTTCCAGGGACTTATAAAGAATGATGAGTGAGTTATTTGTTCCAAAATGTTACTCTTTAAATTACAAACACTGAAGACTGTTTTGAAAGCTTAATTGTTTAGTGTTGAAATAAATTATTTAGGTTAAGATCTTTGTATTACGCGCTTATGGTCTCAAGATATGTACGCTGACAATATACATCCAAGAGGTCACGCAGTGAGTGAAAGAGAAATTGTTTCGTGTTCATTGTCGCAATGCATCAAATATGGAAAAAAAAATGTTGTATAATCGACAAATTGAAGGTAAAGAGTTCAGACTTTAACGTCCTGGAAAAGACGTAATTAAAGCAGGCCCTTCAAAAGGGTACTGAATATCACTACAAACATAAAAAAGATAAGAAGACATTTTAATGTAAAGATTTATGAAAGTGAGTCTGGAAGGGTTGTAAGACCTTAAACAAACTGTTTTGCTGGTCTTGTCTTCTCTTTTGTAATAAGGGAAAAAACGTTTGAAATACCAAGGCTATGAAGATTTAAATAATATTTATAAGGCAACCAAGAAACATAACTATTTTTGTAACCATATAATATTTGGAAAAAAAAACGACTAAAAATGAGGAAACTGACAGAAGAGCCACCGGCGTAACTCGGTCGGCTAAGGTGTGCTTGCCGATCCAGAGTTGCAATCGGGCGTCGGTTCGATTCCCAGTTGCGCTGATTACCTGGTTGGGATTTTTCGAGTTGTCCCCAACCGTAAGGTAAATGTCAGGTAATCAATAAGGCGCCATCGGTCCCTCATCTCGCCAAATATCATTTCACTATCATCAATTCATCAACGCTAAATAACCTCGTAGTTGATACAGCGTCGTTATATAACAAGTAAAAAAAAAAACTCAAGGATAGTAAACCTGAGTTTATTTTTTATTTTACTGCATAATCCTAAACTATGTTTATTAAAACACTTTTCAGTGTGTCTATTATTTGTCGATGTTTTACTAGGTACGTAATATGCCTTGTAAATTTGTAAAAGATATATGCAGTGTTTATATATTACTTACTTACTTACTTACTGGCTTTGAAGAACCCGGAGGTTCATTGCCGCCCTCACATAAGCCCGCCATCGGTCCCTATCCTGAGCAAGATTAATCTAGTCTCTACCATCATATCCCACCTCCCTCAAACCATTTTAATATTATCTTCCACCACGTCTCGGCCTCTCCAAAGGTCTTTTTCCTCCGGCCTCCCAACTAACACTCTATAGCATTTCTGGACAACCATACAGAAGAACCTGCCCATCTCAAACGTGTTTTGTGCAGTGTTTATATTACATGATACAATTTATTCGGTATATACGCTATGCTGGATACAGATATGGAGAAATTCCATTTTCAAACTATATTAACAAGTAATAACCAGAGTCTGATAAACCAGGCTACGCCACTGATACAAATATAATAACGGAAGTGGAAATGGAAAGGTAATGAAACTGTAGAAACTACTTCGTCTGAAAATATACAGATTAGATTAATGGGAAGAAGTGTCAGTGAACGTTAGTGATTCAAGTGAATAAATAAGTTAACAACTATGGAAGAGCTCAACAAATATAAACAATGTTGGGAACAATTAATAACAGATTGAGAGAAGTGATTGTTCAGTTAAATGAGATTACTAAGAATGAGATAGATAACTAGGAAAGGGAAGGGTAAATATAAGAAGAAGGGAGGGAAACAGAAGTGAGGGACGTGATAGAAAAGTGATCAGGGTCATTTATATGTAATAGCTGGAGGTTTAGAAAAAGCGTAAGCAGAATGTTATGTATCCAAGGGAGTGATGGCACTGTGTACAGAAATGTGAAGGGCCATCACGACCGATGTAAGCTGGTGGAATAAATATATCATATCATATAGAGAGATAAAAACAAGGAAAACACTTTCCTAAATGTGTCAAAGTCACCCCAATTGGCGGTATCTATAAGGATAAAAAAGTAATGATTGCATTACATGTTAACAAGATGGTCCCTCCATGTCTTCATTCGCCACATGTGTCTCGAAATAGAAACTTGACACCCCTGCGGAAGTCCATATTCAAGCGACTGTGTTTGAACTGGATTTCTAAATGATTCATCACATTGCCATCGTTAGAGAGGAGCTGATTGCTTGAATTCAAGTTTCATGTTACCCTGACCGAGTGTTTAACGTAATGCGCTGCGCCGCATTTGTTCTGCTAGCAAACTAACAAGACCTAATACGATGATGAAGTCATATAAAGCAGCCGGGACATCCCTCATAAATGTATTGTATTAATGACCGCAACTACAACGTCCACAGCCGCTGTTTAAACAGCATTATCTCTTCCTAAAATATTACAGTTAACGTTTCATTTCTGCTTCACAGTCAAGACTTTGCTTTCGACCTAGCCTGTAGGCAAAACATACAGGTACATCATTTTATTTTTACTTCAATTTTTATTGTACCTGAGTTTTTGAATGTACTTCACTCCCACCCCTTCTACTAATGCAGTTCAACCGTCCTCCACACAGATCCAAGACCAGTCATATGACGGTCATAGTAAACAGTACGTTCCAAAAATATGTTCGCGTTTTCCAGTGACGAAAGAGCTTTCAATATTGCATCATTTTCCATTTGCCTACGTCGCATCCCGATTTCCCCACGTACTTCTATTCGTCTCTCTGTAAATGCTAGTGGCTGGGCTGTCTTATCTCTTTTCTGAGAACATTAATTTCTGTTAAGAATTGGACGTCTACGTAATATTATACCCATACAATTGTTTAAAATAACTTAAATAAAAGGGCCTCGTTAAGTAATTAACTGTCACGTGATTTCCTCCCTTTCTACGAAGCTGCGACGTAACCACTTGGACGGATAGTAGATAGCATGTCTGAGTAATTTTATCTTTTCGGATCGGGAAGAAGTGAAGATTGAATTTACAGTACGTAAGGTCTCTTTTATAGAGTAGGTACAGAATTATTTTCAACGAAGTACGAACCTGGTAATTGGAATTACGTACAATAGTCTATAGTGCGATAATATGCACATTAGAACTGAAGCCTGTATCGAAATGAACGGCCACCATTTTCAAAAATATGTTTAAATATCCATATTATGATTATTTTTCAATTTAACTTCATTCTCTATATTGTACGATAATGTGCTGTAGACAATATAATATACACTGCATAATGAATACGTCTGCATGGAAAGCTCATTCGTGAGTAAAAAACACTCATTGTTAATACTATACTGTATTTTTATTAAACAAAAACCTAATGGAAATTATCAAACTCAAAAATTGAGATATTTCCTAGTTTACGTAAATGGATGACCTACTTTTCTTCCCTCCTATACCTAGTAAAGTGATTTGTTTGTATATTAAGCCAGTATCATCGAACTCCAGTCGTGGAAGGGGTAGCAAACGGTGTTCCCGGTTCTTAATCGTTGATCCAAAGGTATAGCCAAGTTAATAATAAAAATGTTAGTAAAATAAAATTATGTCCCTGTATTATATGAAGTAATTGCTTTCTCCTTGAAGAATAAAAACATAGTGCAGAAGATAGGCCTATTTTGTACGTACCATGGTTAAGAGATAAATTTGGTGTTGCATGGAAGTTACTGTTGTGGATTCTAATCACGCTTACGGCATGGCCGTTCGTCGAATATGACAGGTGATCAAAAAAGTTTTTTTCTTTTATTTACTTAAAAGAAAAATTTAGTCTCCACTAAAATCAGTGCATTTCTCCCAAAATGAAGCTAGATTTAAAGTCAAATTCTGTGAAATAGTCGGTCCTTGGGGTTCTGGCCACATCATAATTTCTTACACGATACTTGTGCGCAAGGAAACGAAGAGTTGGTACTTCGTGGGTGAGAGATCTGGAGAGTTTGGAGGGTGCATCAGTGTTTCCTATCGAAGTCTTTCTATTGTCTCCAGCGCATGTTGAGCAATATGCGGTCTCGTATTATCCTCAAGGAAAAGAACATTTTTACAACCAAATAATGTCATTATATGTGTTTTACATTATTTTTAGTTCATTTTCTTTGTACTACTCATACGTGCTATTCTTTTTCGTTCATTTTCTTGGTATACCTCACACGTGTGTATTATTATTCGTTCATTTTCTTGATTATACCTCATACGTGTATATTACTATTCGTTCATTTTCTTGGTACTACCTCATACGTGTATATTATTATTCGTTCATTTTCTTGATACTACCTCATACGTGTATATTATTATTCGTTCATTTTCTTGATACTACCTCATAAAACAAGTGTGTATTATTATTCGTTCATTTTCTTGATACTACCTCATACGTGTATATTATTATTCGTTCATTTTCTTGATACTACCACATATGTGTGTATTACTATTCGTTCATTTTCTTGAAACTACCTCATATATGTATATTATTATTCTTTCATTTTCTTGATACTACCTCATATGTGTGTATTACTATTCGTTCATTTTCTTGATACTACCTCATACGTGTATATTATTATTCGTTCATTTTTTATACTACCTCATAAAACAAGTGTATATTATTATTCGTTCATTTTCTTGGTACTACCTCACATATGTATATTATTATTCTTTCATTTTCTTATACTACCTCATAAAACAAGTGTGTATTACTATTCGTTCATTTTCTTGGTACTACCTCACACGTGTATATTATTATTCGTTCATTTTCTTATACTACCTCATAAAACAAGTGTATATTATTATTCGTTCATTTTCTTGATACTACCCCATACGTGTATATTATTATTCGTTCATTTTCTTATACTACCTCATAAAACAAGTGTATATTATTATTCTTTCATTTTCTTGATACTACCCCATATGTGTATATTATTATTCGTTCATTTTCTTATACTACCTCATAAGACAAGTGTGTATTATTATTCGTTCATTTTTTGGTACTACCTCACACGTGTATATTATTATTCGTTCATTTTCTTATACTACCTCATAAAACAAGTGTATATTATTATTCGTTCATTTTCCTGGTACTACCTCACACGTGTATATTATTATTCTTTCATTTTCTTATACTACCTCATACGTGTGTATTACTATTCGTTCATTTTCTTGGTACTACCTCATACGTGTATATTATTATTCGTTCATTTTCTTGATACTACCTCATAAGACAAGTGTATATTATTATTCGTTCATTTTCTTGATACTACCTCATAAGACAAGTGTATATTATTATTCGTTCATTTTCTTGATACTACCTCATACGTGTATATTATTATTCGTTCATTTTCTTATACTACCTCATACGTGTGTATTACTATTCGTTCATTTTCTTGGTACTACCTCATACGTGTATATTATTATTCGTTCATTTTCTTGGTACTACCTCATACGTGTATATTATTATTCGTTCATTTTCTTGATACTACCTCATACGTGTGTATTATTATTCGTTCATTTTCTTGATACTACCTCATACGTGTATATTATTATTCGTTCATTTTTGATACTACCTCATACAAGTGTATATTATTATTCGTTCATTTTCTTGTACTACCTCATATGTATATTATTATTCTTTCATTTTCTTATACTACCTCATAAGACAAGTGTGTATTACTATTCGTTCATTTTCCTGGTACTACCTCATACGTGTATATTATTATTCGTTCATTTTCCTGGTACTACCTCATACGTGTATATTATTATTCGTTCATTTTCCTGGTACTACCTCATACGTGTATATTATTATTCGTTCATTTTCTTATACTACCTCATAAGACAAGTGTATATTATTATTCTTTCATTTTCTTGGTACTACCCCACACGTGTATATTATTATTCGTTCATTTTCTTATACTACCTCATAAGACAAGTGTGTATTATTATTCGTTCATTTTCTTGGTACTACCTCACACGTGTATATTATTATTCGTTCATTTTCTTATACTACCTCATAAAACAAGTGTATATTATTATTCTTTCATTTTCTTGGTACTACCTCATATATGTATATTATTATTCTTTCATTTTCTTGATACTACCTCATAAAACAAGTGTGTATTACTATTCGTTCATTTTCTTGGTACTACCTCACACGTGTATATTATTATTCGTTCATTTTCTTATACTACCTCATAAGACAAGTGTATATTATTATTCGTTCATTTTCTTACGTGTATATTACTACCCCATTACGTGTATATTATTATTCGTTCATTTTCTTATACTACCTCATAAGACAAGTGTATATTATTATTCGTTCATTTTCTTGATACTCTTGGTAGTCGTTCATTTTCTTGATACTAAGTCATACGTGTATATTATTATTCGTTCATTTTTTTCTTATACTACCATTTTCATAAGACAAGTGTATATTATTATTCGTTCATTTTCTTATACTACCTCATAAGACAAGTGTGTATTATTATTCGTTCATTTTCTTGATACTACCTCACACGTGTATATTATTATTCGTTCATTTTCTTATACTACCTCATAAGACAAGTGTGTATTACTATTCGTTCATTTTCTTGATACTACCTCATACGTGTATATTATTATTCGTTCATTTTCTTGATACTACCTCATAAGACGTGTATATTATTTCGTTCATTTTCTTGATACTACCTCACACAAGTGTATATTATTATTCGTTCATTTTCTTATACTACCTCATAAGACAAGTGTGTATTACTATTCGTTCATTTTCTTATACTACCTCATAAGACATAGTGTGTATTATTATTCGTTCATTTTCTTGATACTACCCACACGTGTATATTATTATTCGTTCATTTTCTTATACTACCTCATAAGACAAGTGTGTATTACCATTCGTTCATTTTCTTGTACTACCCACACGTGTATATTATTATTCGTTCATTTTCTTATACTACCTCATAAGACAAGTGTGTATTACCATTCGTTCATTTTCTTGTACTACTACCTCACACGTGTATATTATTATTCGTTCATTTTCTTATACTACCTCATAAGACAAGTGTGTATTACGTGTATATTACTATTCGTTCATTTTCTTGGTACTACCCACACGTGTATATTATTATTCGTTCATTTTCTTATACTACCTCATAAAACAAGTGTGTATTATTCGTTCATTTTCTTGGTACTACCTCATACGTGTATATTATTATTCGTTCATTTTCTTGATACTACCTCATAAGACAAGTGTGTATTACTATTCGTTCATTTTCTTGGTACTACCTCATACGTGTATATTATTATTCGTTCATTTTCTTATACTACCTCATAAGACAAGTGTGTATTACCATTCGTTATATTTTCTTGGTACTACCCCACACGATATATTAATTTATTATTCTTTAAAATTTTCAAAAATTTTAATACAATTTTGCTCGTTTTTGCATCTTTTCGAGATAAAACAAGTAGTTTATTAAATTTTCATTTTTTGAAAGCTACTGATTTAATTTCCAATCCTCAGTCACAGTGTGTTATGATTATGATTGAAGGAATTTTAGTTTTTCTTTAAATGTGCAGAAATTTTGTCCAAACAAGTGTAACAATGTAAATTTCCTTTGCAGAACGAAGAGTTACATTTGTACGGATCAAATGTCTGCACATTTAAAGGATAACACTATAATTATTTGAATAATTTTGTATCATAATACACTGCTCTCTTAAGTTGACTGAGCATATTGAAATAAATCAATGGCTTTCCAAGAATACGCTATGAAATGTTTCATTTTCTTTTTATCTAGAAAAGGAACAAAAACGAGCAAAATTGTATTATTATTGTTCATTATCTCAAAGAATGACCTAAAATTAATGACAATTGTGTATTCATTCTGTATTATTATTCATTCATTTTCTTAGTATTACCTCATACATATGTATTATTATTATTATTCGTTCATTATTATTATTATTATTATTATTATTATTGTTATTATTATTAAGTTCACTTTCTTGGTACTAACTCATACGTGAATTTTCTTCATTTTTCTTGAAAAGTCCGTAGCTGACAACCTACAAGGAAAGAAAAACGTGTATTATATTACTTGATTATTTTAACATCTTTTGCACATAAAATATATAAAAATAGAGAAATTATAAAGTCATATTCTACACATTTTTACAGCCTACAAATTAATAAATTCAATATAAATAACGTTGTTTGGTATGAATTAAAACTTTATCCCAATGTAAGCAAACAAATCAAGTTCATCAACAGTAATAATTATTAATAGCACAACAATAATAGACCTAATTATAATATATATATATATATATATATATATATATATATATATATATATATAATTTGAACTGATAATGGAAATTGGAAAATAGGCTGAACGGATTTTAATAAATGGCCCCTCATTTTGAAGCTTGGAACCCAAAGTTTTTCGGAAAAATAGTAGTTTTCAGTGAAATGTCAATTTTCCTACATAATTTTCCTATTTTGCAAAATCCATCTGTCGTCAGTTTTGAGAACAGCTGATTGCATTCAGGAGAAAAAGCATCAAGTAGTTTTGTTGCATTTCAGAATAAAACAAAACACACACTACAGTAAACAATATTACACGAAGGCCATGATCTGCAAGAATGCTGACATATTTAGAGCTCAAATTAATTTGGTTGTTAAAAACTTTACTAAAAATAATTTATAGGTTCGATTCTGTGGTGTGTAATTTTCTGGGTACAGCTGTATATTGGATATTAAAAACTACAAAACTTGAGGTGGTTTGATGACATTATTACTATTAGAAATGAAATATTTTGCAGTTAATGCCGTGAATGACTACATTTTTCATTAATTATACATATTAATGCTATATTTGATATGGATGAAACGTTTTGGGGTTATATAAAGATTATTTCAATAATTTTATTTCTATATTTTACACTGCTATATAGTATAATGTTACTGAAAGCTATAAAACTTACGTAAGATAAATTTAAGAGGCATGATGGGGCCGATAAGCTAATTAGTATAAATGACAATTAAAATTTATTACATGTGCCATCTAGCTTCTTTTATTTAACAAATATATTGGTTATACAAATTTGTTACATAATATATCTATTTAAACGTTTTCGGCTCTATGGAGCCATCATCAGAAACAATAAGCCCATATGTAATGAGTACACTGCATGTTGCCGTACAAGTAAACTCAATTAATATTAAAAATTAAAATGACATGTTTCTATGTAAAATCAATAATTATATGGCAGAAATTACAATATAAATACAAATTCTATGGGCCGTAATAAAGTGTCAATTGCTGAAGATAAAATTACTAAAATACTTTAATTTTGTTAAGATCAGACATTAATAGTCGTCCAGTTTGTGTTAGATTTAATTTTCTTGGAACTAGCTATGGGAAGAAAGTTTCAAATGTAATATCTTCAAAAATTTTTCAATGATGCTCGTTACTAGAAAAATATATACATATCTCAATGCTATTAAGGAAAGAATCTTAATAATTCACATGAATATTACTTGATTATTTGTAACAATTTTATATAAGATAATAAAAATGAGAAATTATTAAAAATCAAATATGTTTATAGTTATTAATCAAGTGGGGTTGGGTTTTTTTCATATATTTAATGGGGTGTGGTGTAGATATTTATATCCGTGGTTCTCTTCAGTATTGGCTTAGAAATCTTTCCATTAATGAAGCAAACAAACTTTCAAGTTCATTGAAAATAAATCTGAAAAATGTTTATATGAACGTCAATAAGTTTAGACCTAATTATAATAATATTTATATTTCTCACGAAAATTGTACGCATTTGCTAATACTTGTATATTTAGTATAGTGACTTAAGTGTAACGGTTCGTACTAATTATAAAATAAATGTAATGGTTGGTAAAAATTACTGGTTATAACTGAAAAGAGTGGCCTTACGACTTGTCATTTGTAAATAATTATGAATTTACTCCAAGATTTTGTGCCAAGATTTTGGTGGTAGGCTTCTGATCCAATGCCACTGATATGATTATGGTCCAACTCATCTTAATCTGTATTATTTCAAGATTCCACTGGACTACGTAACAATTTATAACCCCAAATGCTCAGAAATCATCCCTCTGATATAGAGGAAGGAAAAACCTTTAATCTGGCTGGTTATTATTAGTTGTGTGCTGATATTTATTTATGACCGCGCTCCTGAGCTGTGGAGTGGCACAACAGTCTCCATGCCTGAGGCAGACGCGGTAATCTGTGCTTGTCGGCTTCTGTTTTGCGGTCTATATCTTTCTCGTTGCTTTCTGTTATAGTTGCGATGATTCGTGGCGTCTGGAGAGAGACAGAGGATAAGAAAGTTAGAATGCCCCATCAGTAACTCAGAAAGAGGAATGTTCTTCGAGTATGGGAGAATTGAGACAAATTTTTCTTCTTGTAATATGTTTACAGCAGGATAAGACGAGTTTCAGTACCTCATAACTTTCCTCTACGGACTTCAGTTTGTCACAGCTCAGGTATTCTTGGATAGTAGCCATAACATTTTACAAGAATATACGACATCAGTGGCGTAGCGTCAATGTAAGCTAAAAAGCTTAGCTTCCCCAGTTAATAATAATTTCATAATAAACCTGCAGTTTATGGAGAAAATTATTTATTAATTTTAATAGAATTTATATTTACGCGTTAAATATTGTGATGCGGCAGCTCAGGATTATTTGTGATGCAGCAGTAAACAAGAAGCCTGCACACACCAGCTTCCAAGCAGACCGGTTTCTTCTGTGTAATCCACCCCGCAGATTTTCCATCCCTTTCTAACTACCCTAGTCGCAAGGCTCGAAAAGAAGCTAGCTTTAACATTTAAAATAAGTAGTTTCCGAGTTATCCCTATTCGTCAGTTGTGTTCAGTTGAAGTGTTAGTGTGCATTGTGGCTGATATAATAAATAATGAGCGAAATAACAGTTCCTGACACTTATTTACTTGAGTTTTTTAGGACAATTGTATTATCAAGACTGACTGACGAACAAAAGTGTGATTTAAAAAAAATGACCGACCTCTTGCTGTCAATGAAGGACACAACCAAAAGACAGACGCATACTTAAGTAATGATACTAATACTGTGATCTCTAAGTATGACATGGAGTGAGCTAATGTTATACGTAATACGTGTCTATTTGTTAAGAGATATGTGTAAACCGTGAAATCATATTTTACTACGTACTGTATCATTTGAGGTCATGCCTTATTGGTGTTACTTACGATGTTCCAACCAATCTTCGACTGCTGACTTGAAATTGACTACTATTTATTTTAAGACTGTATTTTTGTAATACGTTTTCTCATATTGCATGAAAGACAACTTGAGTTAGCTTCCCCTGCTCAAAATTTCATGCTACGCCACTGTACGACATAGAGTTGTTTAATTTCAATCTTACAAGATTTTCCTATTATCAGTGTGATGTGATATCACTTAATATCCTCTATAATATAAAAATAACAATTACATTCTATTTCGTAACTATATTTGAATGAATGATTAACACGTATAGCAAACTTGTGAATCCTCATAACTCAGTGTTTCATATAAACGAAATGTTTTAAACGAAAAAAAAAGATAAAAAACAATAATAATAAGACAAAAGTGCACGGTGATAGGTCTAACTATGACGACACCGATGATCACAGTATGAAGTCATTAGAAAAGCGAAATAGTTATTTATGGTACTTGTGAGGTAAGTGCATCTTTATTGAGCGAGTGGAAAGATTTAAGCACGAGGCGTCAGCCTCACAAGTACCATACGTAATTTTATCCATGACCATAACGAAAAATTCTGTTTTATAAAAGAAAATATGTTAAAAATAAGTCCTCATATAATCACATATCATGGCATGGATTTTAGAATCGATACGTGTACTACGTAGGTTATGATGTAGGAGGCCATGATTAGTGAAGAATGGTGTCTAAGGCGTTGGATAAATAACAAATTATAATTAATTATATAATTTTAGTATATATTGTTTTCATTTTAAACGTGTGTTTTCGTCCTTTTGAAGTTTCAGGGATTATTTAGAAGTGTTCACGGGACTAATGTGATTAAAATAATTTCACATTTTACTTCTGTAAACTTAAGAGGAATATTAAAACGTAATTAATCAGTTGACTAACGCGTGTTGTTATAAAATCCTATAAACCCGACTTCGCAGGTTCAAGTCTCCTCGCATCCCAAAAGGTAAATTATTACAAATTAAAAAAAAAACATATTAGATATGGATGCAATGTACAAATTACGACGTAGTAGATAGAGAAAAGACAAGGAGATTGAGTGTATGTATATTTAAGAAATGGCAATAAAGAAGTAGAGATAGTGACATCTAGTAACTAATAATATTAACTTCTTGAGTAATAGTTGAATGGAAAAGTATACGGTTGTGCCCTGGTACTAGGAAAATACTAATGAATTGTGAGATAAAGTTCAAACTGTAAGGTAAAGTCTTTATCTCACTAGTGGAATAAAGTAATGTTGAATAAAATCCTACATTACAACCGCAAAAGTATTTAGTAAAGGCATTTTTTTCGTTATGGTCATGGATAAACATTTTTTTGTCTCCGTTTACCAGCAGGTTGTGAACCTCTTTTCCTTCTCTGTCTATAACCAGGACTTTTTCTTAACTTAACCTTGACGAACGCACGATAGACTGTAGGATTATGAGGTCCACATTATTTACGGCAATATTGTCTTTTGATTGAAAACTAGTTGGGATACGCATATTAAATATACATGTAAGAAGGCATTCTCTATTCTCCATTCACTAAAAAGATTGTATCATTATCCATCTAAATTAACACAGACACTGGTACAGACACTCATTCTACCTCACTTCGATTATTGCGACGTTTTGTTCAGTAATCTCAGGATTGATTCCGCTCAGAAATTACAGCGTGTTCATAACGCGTGCGTCTGCTTCATTTGTAATGTTCGATACTATGATCATATCTCACCTTCTTTCGAGAAGTTATCATGGCTTAGGTTACATGAGAGGAGAAATCTGCACTCACTTTCTCTTCTATATCGACTTATGCACACTTCATTCCCCTATTATTTATTCGCTCGTTTTCATACTCTCTCTCGCTATCATAATATTAATACTCGATCACAACGCGATAACACGCTAGAAATTCCACTTCACACATCATCTCTGTATTCCTCATCTTTCTATTATGACAAGTGTTGTATTGCATGTTTCCACGTATTCACATTTTTTTTTCATGTTCTAGTGATATTTAACTTATTTTATATTTTTGTTTTCATATTTTCCGATAATGGTATATCTCTAATGTGATAAGTTGAGCTATATATGAACATAATTTTCCTTATTGTATATACTTAAAAATATTGTATTCATTGTATGCTTTGTACTGCACTATTTTATTACTACTATTAGTATTATTATTACTATTAGACTGTTATTATTATTATTATTATTATTATTATTATTATTATTATTATTATTATTATTATTATTATTATTATCAATAACTGTTTTACTTTTTATACTTTGTAGGCCTCATTTATTTTTGACCTGCTGTTCACATTTTATTATGCTTTTTCTTTCCTTCTCTATGTTATATATTATGTCTGATTTCTTCTTACTTGTTGTTTACATTATTATTATCTTATTCAGTTTTGTGTGTAAGTTTGTAAATTTGTAGTGTTTCTGTAACGCAGTTTTTACTCCTGGTTGAGTGTTAAAGAAGGCCGTATGGCCTTAACTCTGCCAGGTTAAATAATTATTATTATTATTATTATTATTTATTATTATTATTATTATTATTATTATTATAAAAAATTATCTTAAGTATTCTGCATAGGATTAAAATTAACTACTACACCTTTCCTTACCAGAATGTTCTCCACTGTCGACAGAGTTAATTTTGAAGTGTTAAAGCAGCACCCGGTCCCTTGCCACGTTGCTGGCCTGGCCCTGGTCTGCATCATGAACTGAACAGAATTGTTCACAGGAGCCCCAACTTGAAGGTCGCCATTTATTTTCATTTCCCTTCTGCAGTTTATAGCCAAAACCATAAAACGTAATAAAATGTCCCTTAGTTGTACCGGAAGAAGCCATATTATTGTCCAGCAGATCACCACACACATTAAGTGTTGGGTAATTAAAATCGATCCTCTTAGCTCTCCTGCAGATGTTTTATAGTTCCTAACCGCCAGGGCTGACACAACAACGGTATAAATCTTGAGAGATTTTATATAGAGTGAAGCAAAAAAAAAGGTTCATAATTTAAAAGATCGCATACAAATTGCTATAATTTTATTAAAGTCTTCTACTGACTCCGAGGATTGGCTTATATGCTCCATACAAAGAACTGCAATCAAACTGCAAACTTAATTTAACAGCATACAGGGTGTTTCAAAAGTGAAGGTCAATAATTTACAGATGAAAAGTACAAACTGAAAGAAGCATAGGAATTCCAATAAAAAATTGGTTCCCAAATTAACCGTACATGCGATATTCCCTTAGGCAGAGGAGGGCCTGTACCGTGGCCTCCTAGGTCACCGGATTTAAATTTGATTAGATTTCTGTGTTTGAAAGTTTGGTTAATACTTCTGAGATCAACGCATTTAAGAAATTGAGGTTTCGGATTGAACGTGCCTTTCAGCAAATAAGGAATGATCCAGGACTGTCCGAGAGGATTCGTAGATCCCTACATAGGAGGGCTCAACGTTGTGCTCAGATGCATGGACAGCACTTTGAACATCTACTCTAGGTACAATTCAGTTAGAAATGTTTGTTCGTCTGCTGTTAGCCAACGAGGAATCTCAACAGAAAATGTGAATTATCTCGACAATAGTTAATTTGCGGACTAATGGACTAATGTGTATTGGACCTTTTTTGCCTGGGGTAATTTGTAATCTTTATCTGTAAATTATTGACCATCACTTCTGAAACACTCTGTATTGCAGTAAACAAAATTATCTCCTGAAATACGAATAAATAATAGAAATAAAACATACAAAAGAAATCAACCCTCCTTTCCAGATAGAAAACGTGTATAGCATATGTTACGTCATCGATTGTAATTGTATTTAGTAGGTCATTTAAAATTAACTTCAAACTTAGCGTTTATATTTGAAGTTCAGCTATAACGGTTTGGGGACATCATCGTCCTAACCTTAGTCTACATTCCTTCCCGTTAAGGGAAGGACATGAAGCACGTATGGATGAATCCAGAAATGCGTATAGAGTGTTAGTAGGGAGATCTGAGGGAAAAAGATCTTTCGGGAGGCCGAGACGTAGATGAGAGGATAACACTAAAATGGATTTGAGGGATGTGGGATATGATGATAGGGACTGGATTAATTTTGTTCAGGATCGGGACCGATGGCGGGTTTATGTAAAAGCGGCAATGAACCTCCGGATTCTCTAAAAGCCATTTGTAAGTAAGTAAGTAGGAGAAAGTATACATGTCCGCCTTATTTTAGGTGATGTCATGACAATATTTCAATGAAGAGGATAAAATTGAAACATTTTATGAAGATATATTTCCTCACCTAGTCCTAACAAGAGATGACGCACTTAGAGAGCTGCAGTACGGTACTTCAGTGAGATATTAGTGTTTTCGCTTTCAAAAGTTCTAGTTGTTTTTTTTTCTGTTTATAATATGAAGGACAAAATACATTATGTACCAAATTATTACTCAAACTTTTGTTTTAATTAGCTGCTTACATACAAAATAAATACAAACTATTATAATTTTTACTGCAAAATATATTTTAATCTACGGTATTTGAAAAGTAACATAGTATGTCCACGAACTTTAGGGCATCTTGGCGCTCTCAAATATAATCGAGGAGTTATATGTACAAGGGGCATATACCAGAAAACTATATTCGGAGAAAATGACATTTGAAATTTTCATTTTGGTTTAATGCTTGTACTAAGTACTTTAAAAAAATTTAATGAACATAATCATTTATTATCGAAGACAATTCTTTGAAACAGATACAGTATTTTAACATTTTAAATAGGAACTTGCATTTTAAAATGTTCCAGTAACGCCCTTAGTACATATAATGTTAAGGACATAAATTTAATACACCAAAAGTGAATTGAAATAGCTGTTTTAAGTCACTTAATAATAATAATAATAATAATAATAATAATAATAATAATAATAATAATAATAATAATAATAAAGTAAAGATAATTCAAAATGAGTAATTTATATTTTCCAATAGACTGATGTGGAATCTATAATAATTTTGGTGATAGTTTAACGAATGATACACAAATTTTTCTTGTTTGCCATTTTTCATCTCAGCAGCCTTCTTTATTTGAGTCACTTCGCCCTCTTTCTCCTTCTGCCATATTTTGTTGGTTTGCTTTGGTGAGTATTTCTTCAAACCAAGCCACCTCTTCTTCATTGAGGTACTTAAAGAGATCCCGAATGTCATTTTACTTGGCAGTATTAAGTTGTACAATGGAAATTGATGGTAAACTTATATCCAATGGAACGGTTGAACATCTTTTTGTAAAGAAAAATGATTCATAAGATCTAGAATATGAGGAACATACTCCAACCCCGTCATGTGGACAAAATGTTCACGGTTAAGATGAATATCACTTGTTTTGTGTGTTGTCGTATGATTTAAAGAAAGACTCTTCACGACTGGCGTGGTCTTTACAAAGTTTATGTTGTTGTGTATCATAACATGCACATAAATAATCGATCGCCATGATTCTGTATTAGAGATATTGAAACAAAATTTTGCAAGATGAGCAACATGATTATGGGGAATAATTTCGAGGGAAAAATTGTTCCGGAGCTGGGTATCGAACCCGGGACCTTTGGTTTAACGTACCAACGCTCTACCATTGAGCTACTCGGGAACTCTAACCGACACCGACACAATTTTTCCCTCTATATCCACAGACCTCAAAGTGGGCTGACAACCGTCATGCAACCAACTTCGAGTGCACACTAACTCTGTGTGACTTAAATTGTGGTTTTCTGTTCACGAACAGTGACGTGTATTATGGAAATCAAGATTTCAGGTATAACTCCCTGTAAAGTTTACAGGGAGTTATACCTGAAATCTTGATTTGCATGATTATGGGGATCAAGAAAATGAATTATACCTAAAAAGGGCTTGTATATGTGTACATCCCTTGCACATATAAATCCTAAATTAAGGGTTGCTTCAAAATATTATAAATATTGCAATTCAAATGAAAAAATTCACCCTAAATAGATAGATGATATTTATAAGTTGCAGATAGCTCTTTTTGCAGTTTTCTCAAAACTTATAGCGAGGGACAAACGTGGTTTCTCAAATAACCGATTCAATTATTCGCAATGTCATCAATAAAATTTAAAATATTTATAAAATCATGTGTTATTCTTTATAGCATATGGAATTATTATAAAATGATATTAGGTGCTTTTGTTCAAACTTACAAGCAGTGTTTAAAATCGATTAAAGGCATTCGATTAACCGATCAAAATTTTTAGTTGATCTGCAGCTCTACTTTAAAGTTTGAGGTTACTTTTTATTGACCTTAGATATATTAAGGCCAAACTTTCCACTACTCTGTGGTCCTCCACGGTCAGTAATAAGGAGAACTTTCACAGATATTAATGTTGCTTTCAAGAAAGTTTCTATAGTATTTATTGATCTTCGAAATAGTGCCCCTAAGCCGGATAGCAATTATAATTCGAGTCCTGTTTTTACAGTGGTATCGAACTTGACAACAATCAGCAGCAAGTTATGTTAAAATGTATTCAAATAGGGTTATCCATCGTTATGCATCAAGTTTACAGAGAATAATTGGCAATAAAAGTCACGAGATGTTATTTACAGCGAGAGGGTTTTTATATTCAAATAAACTCTCTGCCCGGAAGTTTACTGCGCGGCCATTTCTATTCCGGTCAGCCCGAATATAAAGAGTTCAATAATTTAGCGGTCAGATCGGGCTGGCTTGCGGCGAAATAGTCATTCTGCAATGAATAGCGGGCATGCCTATTGGTCGTGCATAAATGAATGATTCTGAGGTATGCGGGGTGGTGCGGATGGGGGGTAAATTAGCCTGAAATCTCGTGCTACATTCCCCTGACACCTCCATCACAAACAACACAATTTCAGGAATGTTTTAGTTATTTAATGAGCTGTCATAAAATCAGTTTTGCACGCCATAGAATGTAACAAATGATCCATCTAGCATCCCCGCAAGATTTGCAGTTTATCCATCCTCCCAATTGCTCAGCTGTCGTGATTTTGTTAGCTGCCAGTTTCGGTGTAGATTTCTGCTAGAACCATCGAACTCGTTTGCATGTTCAATTCTTAACGTCCTTTACATCTGTGTAACGCTTACTGAATTTACCCCAAGAGATTTCATACCTTTACTTTCTCATTACACAAAATATAATTCATTGTGGTGCTGTAAAAATTAATGTAGCCTACACTTTTTCGTGAAAATTCATGTTTCTTCCTTCATTAATATCTCAAGAAATTAAACTGTGAAGGG
Organism: Periplaneta americana; assembly: GCA_025594305.2. Taxonomy (NCBI): domain Eukaryota; kingdom Metazoa; phylum Arthropoda; class Insecta; order Blattodea; family Blattidae; genus Periplaneta; species Periplaneta americana. Next base: position 100,135,633 of record JAJSOF020000019.1, read on the forward strand.
AAATCTCACGTTCAGCATGATAATATAACATTACGAAACTCGGAAAATCTCTGGACATTATGGTTTGCTCTTTTATAATCAGTCATTTGACGTCGGTGGATCTGGTGATATCAATATGTTATGTGTCTAGATAAGTCTGAGGAATTGTCATGGAGTTACCTAACATTCACCTTACGAGAAAATCTCGAAACCATCCAACCAGTTAATCAGCCCAAGTGGAAATCGAATACACTCACAAGCGTAGCCTCATTGTCATATCTCGAGTGAAACATGTTACCGTCTGAGATAAGCCGATAAATTTTTATTTCTGTAAAAAAAATTTACATCGGCGACTCGAAAAAAAAACTAACCTAAACATACGAAGACTAACCAGTACAAGTCTAGACTAACCCCAACAAACAAGACTAACCTGAAGAAAGCAAGACTGATCTGTTCAAACCAAGACTGACCTGATCAAACCAAGATTAACCTGAAGAATCCAAGACTGATATGATCAAACCAAGATTAACCTGAAGAATCCAAGACTGACCTGATCAAACCAAGATTAACCTGAAGAATCCAATACTGATATGATCAAACCAAGACTAACCTGAAGAAACCAAGACTGATCTGATCAAACCAAGACTAACCTGAAGAAACCAAGACTGATCTGATTAAACCGAGACTGACCTGATCAAACCAAGACTAACCTGAAGAAACCAAGACTGATCTGATCAAACCAAGACTAACCTGAAGAAACCAAGACTGATCTGATCAAACCGAGACTAACCTGGACAAACCGAAACTAACCTGACCAAACCAAGACTAACCTGAAGAAACCAAGACTGATCTGATCAAACCAAGACTAACCTGAACAAACCAAGACTAACCTGACCAAACCAAGACTAACCTGAAGAAACCAAGACTCATCTGATCAAACCAAGACTAACCTGAAGAAACCAAGACTGACCTAATCAAACCGAAACTTCCCTGACCAAACCAAGACTAACCTGAAGAAACCAAGACTGATCTGATCAAACCAAGACTAACCTGAAGAAACCAAGACTGACCTGATCAAACCAAGACTGACCTGATCAAACCAAGACTGACCTGACCAAACCAAGACTAACCTGAGCAAACAAAGATTAGCCTGAACAAACAAAGACTAACCCAGTGGTCGTCAGCACTCGCTGAAATGGGTAGAGTGCATGTAGAGTAAGGAAAAATGCTCCGTCGTGCACAAGGGATAGGGAGACAGCATACCCGCCGACAGCCACGAATGCACGCTAGGCAATGTCTTGTCCGCGGGTAAGAGACCCTATCCCGAGGGTGCAGTGTTGTGATGACTTCTGGACTAACCCGACCAAACCAAGACTAACCTGAACAAACCAATACTAACCTGAACATACCAAAACTAGCCTGAACAAACGGAAACTAGCTTGAGCAAACTAAAAGTAGCTTGAACAAATGGTAGTCTACCATGTAACGCCAAGATGAGAAGGCCACATCATCTGAAAACCTCCACTGCACATCTTTCACATAATGCCTCTCACCACGGCGAATAGACCGAGATTTTCTTTTACATCCACTTCATACAGTCTTCCAATACATTGAACGTCATAAAGAACAAGCCTAGTCTTCAGTTTTATATATAATAATTTTAAATATTTTTAATTTCATAATTCAGGCACACTGCATGCCTCTCAATATAGTGTATTATAATTATGTTCATTGGAAGGCTTTCTATCTGTATGTCAATTTAATTTTAAGACTATGTACGCCATTCAACCATTTTATGTAGGCTTAAAGTATGCATGGTCAGACTATTTACAAGTATTTTATAAATGTGTTTAAATAATATTTTCACCTAGTTCAAATGTTTGTTTGTTAGAAAACTATCACCTGAAGATGACTTGAAAATAAGTCGAAAATATTCGTGACGTATATTAACATTGTATCTTGATGTAACAGAATCCATTTCTGCCATCATAACATGATAAGTGATTGACTGAAAAATAAAAACTAATTTATATGATATTATTTCACAAACTTATCTGAACTCAACATGACTTTTAAATTTAAATTAAAACTAACTTGAAAAAATCAAAACTAACCAGAACAAATTTAAAATAACCTAAACAAATTAAATGTAACTTGAGCAAACCAAAAACAAACAAAAAAAGTCAAAGCTTACTTAAACAATCCAAATTTAAAGTAATGAAACTGAAACTAATTCAAACAAAACAGAAGTATGCAAAATAAAGTTAATGTAATCTGAGAGATTAAAAAAATAATCTTCACAAACCAATACCTACTCATATCCGTTCTAAAAAAGGAAATTAAACTAAGAAAATGAAAAGGAAACTAACTTAACGAAACTGAAACGAAAACATAAGTTTTATCACATAGCACCTTCATCCATTTGTGTCTTCAATATACTTATCGTGTTAAAACCTGACATGAGTTGAGGACAAAGATGGCTAAGCTGCACATCAAATTTTACTATAAAATATCGAAATAATGGTATTAAGATTCTCACTTATCTTTCGAATTCTGTGCTGAAATGATCATCACGTCAGGAAGAAGTAACGAGTCGATAATATGTTAAATGTAGCAAATACGTTCTATAAGGCATCGCATGCAGCAAATTAACTTGACTGAAACACTTGAAATCGCAGTTTAAACGTTGCTATGAGATATCCAACTTGTAATTTCTAAGGCGAAGTTCTTTTGTTCTTGTTACATAGCAGCCTGATCTCTTCCGATTGAACAACGATGAATGCTGCGTTCTTACGAAAGCATTATAAAATGAAAGCCATTTAATCCTGTAGTAATTTTAGGAGTATCTTAAGGGACTGAGAGTAAATTTAGCAGAACGAAATAGTTTGGGTCGTATATTAATGTTTGTTAAAAGTTAAACTGCTAGGGAAGGGGGAGTGTGATGAGATAATTTAATATTGCAACTGACCTATTACATTGAGTGCACAAGATGGGGCAGTTTGCGTGCGTTTCGGAGGGTGCGATGTGAAAGCACTTTACGGAATGAACGTGCGGGGTGCATCCCTTCGCATCCCTTGTCTGGTGGTTGTTTCGTGTATCGAGTTGTTCTTTTGTTTTTATTCTCGTTATGTTTCGTTATTTTTACTCGTCTTGTGCCCTCCCCTTGAAATTCACGGCCTTCTAGATGACTTTATGTACAAGTTTATCAAGGAACCGCGGTTGCATTCTGTGAGTGACGTCATTGGATCCGATCAGTTTCGTTTATAAGCCAGGCTGGATATCAGCGTCAACGTTTTGGTCCAGTAGGCCTATGTCGTTTTCGGAACATGACTTTCTTTATGTCACTTCAAGCTTTCTATTCCTGCATATTTTACTACTACAAAAACTTCTGAAAGTTAATGTATTACACATTACTTACTTACTTACGGCTTTAAGGAACCCGGAGATTCATTGCCCCCTCACATAAGCCCGCCATTGGTCCCTATCCTGTGCAAGATTAATCCAGTCCCTACCATCATATACCACCTCCCTCAAATCCATTTTAATATTGTTCTCCTACAGTACTTAACAAAAGTTTAAGACCATGAGCAAATTTCATATAATTATTTCCTGGTCCTATATTTTTGTTTCTATTTCCCTCATGAATATTTTGTCAATTATTTGGACTGTGAGACATCTATCGACGTAAAGAAAGTAAAATTATGACATTTAGTTTTCGAGTTATGATTTTAATGAAATATTTTGTTACTGTAAAAAATGCTACATTTATAATTACGGAATAATTTATTCATGCTAAACCAACATGATTATTGTAATGATGATTTTTTTCAAGCAATTTGAGAAGTGTGAGAACACATTGGCACCAGAAAGAAAAATTTAAAAATTCCCTAGAAATAACGTTAAGTAAAGGCATTCATAGCTTCACTGTGGAATAAGCTAACGTAACCGGAAAAATATGCAAAAAATTATAAAACGAAAATAAAATTTTTAAAATTTTTCTTTCTGGTACCAATGTGTTCTCACACTTCTCAAATTGCTTGAAAAAAATCATCACTACAATAAACATGTTGGTTTAGCATGAATAAATTATTCCGCAATTACAAATGTAACATTTTTTACAGTAACAAAATATTTCATTAAAATCATAACTCGAAAACTAAATGTCATAATTTTACTTTCTTTGCGTCGATAGATATCTCACAGTCCAAATAATTGACAAAATATTCATGAGGGAAATAGAAACAAAAATATAGGACCAGAAAATAATCATATGAAATTTGCTCATGGTCTTAAACTTTTGTTAAGTACTGTATCTACGTCTCGGCCTCCTCAAAGATCTTATTCCCTCCGGCCTCCCAACTAACACACTATATACATTCCTGAATTCGCCCATACGTTCTCAATCGTCTGGATTTAATGTTCCTAATTATGTCAGATGAAGAATACAATGCGTGCAGTTCTGCGTTATGTAACTTTCTCCATTCTCCTGTAACTTCATCCCTCTTAGCCACAAATATCTTCCTAAGCACCTTATTCTCAGACACCCTCAATCTCTGTTCCTCTCTCAAAGTGAGAGTCCAAGTTTCACAATCTACAGAACAACCGGTAGTATAACTGTTTTATAAATTCTAACTTTCAGATTTTTTAACAGCAGACTAGATGACAAAAGCTTCTCAACCGAATAATAACGGGCATTTTCCATATTTATTCTGCGTTTAATTTCCTCCCGAGTTTCATTTATATTTTTTTACTGTTGCTCCCAGATATTCGAAGGATAAATCTCCAATTTTTATAGTTCCATTTCGTACAATATTCTGGTTACGAGACATAATCATATACTTAGTCTTTTCGGGATTTACTTCCAACCCTATCGCTTTACTTGCTTCAACTAGAATTTCCGCGTTTTCCTTAATCGTTTGTGGATTTTCTCCTATCATATTCACGTCATCCGCATAGACAAGAAGCTGATGTAACCCGTTCAATTCCAAACCCTCTCTGTTATTCTGAACTTTCCTAATGTATTACACATTAAATAATTTAAATAATTTTCCTTTTTAAACCTAATGATCTCTTTTTATATACTGTATACTTAACACTTTCTCATTTCTAATTTAAATTTCAATTAAGGTGTAAGAATGAATAATAAGCCTTGAAAAGTGATGCTAGACAATTTATTATTTGGGTCATTCCATCATTCCGGACATGACGCTGGGTTAAACATATTTTAGGTTAAACCCGTTAATTGCGTTTATTTTTGTAATATTTTTTTTTTCGGGGAAAAAACGTGACAGATGTTCTTGAATCTGCCCTCTTTCGATTCTCATGTTGATAGGCCTGGTTTGCCTAGTGTTGTTATTCATTTGGCACAACCCAAGGAACACGTGTAGCTTGTGGACTGTTATGGACGAAAGCAACATAGAAATGAATGAAAAGTCTGACAACTTGGCCAAAAAAGGAACGAGCATTATCCCAGAAATATCACTACTGAACACCGAATCTACGAAAAGACTGATAAAAACAAAACGAAACGCCTATTTCTAGAAGATGCACATCAAGTAGCAAACGGGAAGAAGTGGAAAGGAATGGAGAACCTATGGGGACAAAACAAAACCAAGTCAAGGAAGGAGTCAGTAGTCATATCTAGATTGGCCACTGGACATGACACCCCACCTCCAGAAGATCAACATTATCTAATCTGCCAGCTGTACCATTTGCAAAGAAGAAGACTCCATCATATCTAGAAAGTGCTCCAAACTCAACCCTGATCAAAATCAGAAGAATATCGTCCAGTTATATTGGGAAGCCAGGAGTCTAATGGACTAAATCCAGAGTCTGCCATTGGAAACAACAATAACATATGCATGTCATCTTTTGTCACAATAAAGACCCATCAGAATGCACATATCGTAAAATCTCATTTTCGCCAAAAATTGACATATCACTTTTAGCCTTGAAATAACAGAAGCCTGTGCTTGTTTCTTCTTATTATTTGTTGGACCTTCGCATGTTGTAGACATTCTTAGGGAGACTTCATGTTCTTGTAAAACAATGCTAGCGCCGGCATACGGTGCGTTCTGCTCTGTTGCTGTCACCCTGAGCGATTGATTCCGCTCGTCTTGTGTTACCGGAAGCCGTTCTCGCCCTGTGGTTCCATTGCACACGACCGGATGTGTCGGAGGGGGTTGGGGGAGTGTTTTTGTTAACACTGTTCCCAGTGTAATTTCATCTGCATGGCTTCTCCTTCATTAATTGCTGGCCGGGCGTCTCTCATCGTCGCTTCTATGTGGTCAGTGGCGGCTGGTGATTATTATTTGTATTTGAGGAGCTGGGTACAATAAGAACATTACCGTTTTAACGCTGTTATTGCGTAGATAGCTGATTTTAAATACTGTATTAGACATTATACAATCACTGATTATTTTATTAATATATGTAATTTACTGTTTGGACTAATGGTCTGCATGTCGAACTGCAAAACTACGGGTCCGGATTCAAATTCTGGTTGGGATAAGTTACTTTTTTCCAAGGGTAACTTTGCTGGGTAACTTTCGACGCTGAACACTAGATTCATTTCGCTGGCATTATCATCTTCATTTCACCAAGACGCTAGATAACCATCGAAATTGATAAAGCTTCGTAAAATCAATTGAAAAAAATTACGTATATATACAGGTTAAGAAAAAATTATCCAATATTTTAGGAGGTGCTGGTATGCATCATAAAAAGAAAAAATGTCTAATAAACATGTGTCCTACAACACATACTTTCTGAGATCTGAACACTTGTTCATAGAAGGTGCTCAATGTGACGTCCATTCATATAAGGATATTTTTCAGTCCTGCGTAAGGGATTCAGGAATTCTCGTCACCGGAGATGTCGTCATTAAACCTTCTTGTCACCGATTACATTTTAGTCACAGGCGTTCTCGTCACCGATTAGATTTAATGATTTATTAATATTTTATTGGAAATATTTAATGAGATTTAAATATAATTTTAAGATTGTTTCCGTGGTGACGCATATAAGTATTTGGCGAAAAGAATTTAAGGTATAAAGTGACGTTCTTACTTATTTTAGTTATTGTCAAATTTATTGTATTGATGAAGCATTACGAAGGGGAATTTCGATTCACTCGAAGTATTAGTGGCTTTGTGAAACTAATACATCAAAAGTATATGCATACCAGGCATAAAGTCTGAGATTCCGGTGTTGTTTGGAGATGCAACCAGCGCAGAAGATCCGACGCTTCAATAACTCAGATAAAACATCTGTAGTTGAAGGCCCTTCTGAACATCCAAGTCGTGGTCCTAACTGGGGAAGGATTCACGGCATTGAAACCATGGAGGCAATTAAAGAAACTGCACGAACAGCAGATGCATCACCTACAATCATTATTCAGCGTCACGCAAGAAATGTTCTGAGTGAAACAAACATGAACCTGTCAAAGGAAGAAGCCATGAAGAGAACTATCTGAAAAGTACGAAGACAAAATTTGTCAACTAAGCCCCGACATATAGATGAATTGGAAGATATTGATGATCAATGAATCATCGGACACAATTTTGGTGGCAGTTTTGGAATATAAATCGTGTAATATTTTATGCAGTGTGGCAATTTTGAAACATTAGGGGAGAGTCGGGTAATATCGGACAGTGAGTTTCTTTCATCTACCACACGATGATAGTACCTGATTGACATGGTTACGTTTCTGCGATGTCGCATAGAGAAACGTAACCATGTCATTCAGGTACTACCATATGGTGGTAGATGAAAGAAACGCACTGTCCGATATTACCCGATGTCCGATACTACCCGACTCTCCCCTAATCACATAACATTTTATGCAGCGTATCTACTGTATGTATATTTTACTAGTGAAAATAATTTATTATTTTTAAGAAAATGTGTACTGGTGACCAAAAAAGTCGAAGTGGCCAAACACCGGGTGACAAAATTGCAGTGACTACGTGGTACAATGACGGGAGTTCCGGTGATGAGAATTCCGCTTCCCCTACTTATGTAGGCCTACTGTACCACATGCAAAATATGCGGAATTTATGGCGTAAGTAGAGGTAAATGAACAAGCGTGATTTTTTCTTTATATATATATATAACTTAGATATAACAAAATTTCACTATAATGAAGTAATTTCAAAAGTCCCTAGGACTTCGTTATATTGTTATTTTATTGCTGTTTCTTCAATTTGAGAGGGACAATAGGCTTACATAAAACATTGAAATATTGCAACCACATCGCACTCTCTAGATATCCTCTGTAGTTTGAAAGAAGGACAAATACATAACGTAATTCACCATACTTTTATAATCCATAAAATTGCCTCTGTAGTTGTAGAGTTTTGTAAATAAGTCACTAGAATTCCAGTTACTTGCGTCGTCTCCTTGCAGCCTTCCTTCCCCGTAGTACGAGCTTGATATCACCTTTAACTCCAGCTAACTTCTTGCGACCTTCCTGAATAACAATGTCGCAGTTCCAACGTTAATAATTGAATGATCCAACTACATCGAGCCTCGTTCGTGAGGCACTGGTTGGCTTCCTTCCTTACTTCCCTGGAGGTTCCACTTTCGACAACCGTCCCAGTGATGAAGAACAGTGATGTAAATTTATTTTTGAAGTGGTGTGAAAGAAAGAAGCAAACAGTTTTGATACCGTGTATTTTTAGAAAACGATTTAAGCTTTAAGGAATTTTAAAATCTATTCTTATTTTGATATTTTGCATACATTTTAGTTCTATGTATTTGGTCTTTTCCCAAAAATGTCATACGTTCATTCTCATTAGTAGGTACGGTTTATTTTTCTTGATAGTCTTTTATAGTAGGTTCTAAATTGCAAGCTACAGTTCATCTTCAGTTTTAATGTGAAGCATTTATATTCGTAAAATTATTAAAATGTTACGAAAATTTCAACATCTGACGTTAGTTACTTAGTAACGGCAAAGAGTTAACGTCACATTTAACGTTAGTTCCTTGGCAACGGCATTGAGTTACTTCACACTTAAAAATGCAGTATTTTCTGTAGATTAAAAATATAAATGATTTTATAATATTACGAGTATTTTAGGCTTTAAAGTTAGTTGTCTTTTAAGTAGGTAGCGAGCCCATTAAAATATGAGATAAAAAATTTACGTCATATATAGAGTGTTAGTTGGGAGGCAGGCGAGAAAAAGGCCTTTGGGGAGGACGAGACGTAGATGGGAAGATAATATTAAAATGGATTTCAGGGAGGTGGGATATGATGATAGAGACTGGATTAATCTTGCACAGGATAGAGATCGATGGCGGGCTTATGTGAGGACGGCAATGAACCTACGAGTTCCTTAAAAGCCATTTCTGTGTTGTATTTTTTTACCTAACGTTTTTAGAAAAATATACGTTGTGTTCTCTAAAAAAAATTGTTAAAACTATTATCAAATTTTGCACACATTTCTTAAATATTGTAACACATGATATGAATAAGCGTTCATTAATATAGTGGGAATACGACTATTGATTATTTATATATGATCAAATTATTATGTTCTTTTTTTCTTGACATGATACGTACAAAGTATATTTGAAAAGTTCGTGACATGAACTTTTCTAATACACTTTGTGTGTATCATGTCATGCATTATTAGCAGCAATTTTATATTAATTCAAACACGAAAAATCATAATTTTCTGTTGATTAAATTTTGCGTAGTTTAATTTTGTAGTACGCCGAAGAGAATGGCAAAAATGAAACATATCGAGCTTCGTGCTGTCATTTCGTAAAAAAGAGAATTAGTTCAACAAAAATGAAAGCAGACATGGATGCTACGCTGGGAGAATCCACTTCAGCGTTTTCTACTGTGCAAAATGGGCGGCACTATTTAAACATGTTCGAGAGAGTGTGAAAGACGTCCAAGTGAAACAAGTGAAGATATCGTAGAAAAAATCCACGATATGGTGGTGAATGATCGTCGACTGAAAGTTCGGGAAATTAGCGAGGTTATGAGTATCTAAACTGAACGGGTATGCCACATCTTAGTCAATGTCTTGAGCATGTCCGAGATCTCCTAAAGGTGAGTTAAGCATTTATTAATACCGGAACAAAAGCACGTCCGATGTCAAATTTCGAGGGATTGTCTGACTCGATTCGGGAAATATACACTCGATTACGTGTATGTATTATATAGGTCTACATTACATACGTCTTTTTCTCATAAGTAATATTTTTTACTTACGGTAATATGTTTTACTTGTAAATCGACGATATGCAAAATATTAAATACCGGTATGTCATAAAAATTCGTGCAGCGATTAGTGATATATTATTTTTAATTACAAAAATCACTGTGGCTGCCGTTCACACTGTCAAAGTTCCCTTAAGGTTATTGCAACTGCCAGAATTATCCAGTAACTACATTGCGACGAGAGACAAAACTTCGTTGTTTCATCCAGATCAAAATCAGATATAATCTGCGATGAAAGACAAAGCGACGGCTGAGCCTTTGCATTGCCACCTGAAAACTTCTTCCAAGAGGATTTCAAGGCCCACAATAACTCATTTGCGTAGGCATTGTTTAGTCTTCGTCCGTCACTTGAAGAATGAATATTCGCGACTCAAGAAGCTTTGCAGCTAAGCCTCCTCTCCGTCATATCAAGTAATACCTGGTGCAGAGCCTGCTTGCGGCCTGGCGAAACGCCACAGCCGCGAGTCGAGATGGGCTTAAGCCGGAGCTAAGATCCACCGAACTCCATCCACATCACGTTGGGAAGTACCGTCCCGTTACATCAAGCATTGTCACTTGCCATTGTGATGCTATAAAAGTATGTTTCCAGATTAAAACGTATGTATTTTCTTCTGGATCAAAATATCTAGGGCCGTATTCATAGACAGTTTTAGCGGGGGCTTTCGGTGGATGATCAGCGTTTTTCGTATTCGTAAACCAGTGTTAGCGATAGGATACGATTTGAATTCTGTACTAGTAACCAGTGGATAGCCGGGGCTAGCTAGTACGCTCGTGGCGCGTGCTGCGAAATATCTATGAATAGCACCCCTAGTGTTTCGAATCAGGATTAAGGCAATACACAGTTACTCTTTTTAATATTCGGCCACTTAGGTTTCTAACCAAATCAATGTTTATTCTGATTATCTTTATGATAAATATAAACAACAGAACATATAAAATTAACAATTCCTCTTTCAAGATACCACTACAAAAATTAATCAGTCTATTATTCATTATAAATTATAAAAATAAATTCGTAACAAAGATTGACAATTATCCCAGTCACTTTAATATTCGACCACTTAAACTTTTAACCAAGTTCATCCTTTGTAGAAACTAAACAGACAATATTTAGTGATCTGTAGAATATCCTCTTCTTCTTAAAATTGCTCTCAAGCGTTTTGGAATAATAGAAATGTATCTTTATGCCCGGTTTCTGGTACACCTCAGTTAACTCTCAGTTACTTAACTGCTCTTATTAATTTAACTGCACTGATAACTTTCATGTGTTTCCGGAAATTAAAATGTAGATTTATCAGCGCTTGTAACTAACAGTGGAGGTAACTTCAAGTTCAGTATCTACTTTTTACCCTTTTAACCGTCTCTTTTATATTTCGTAAGCTGCACACATGTTTTTGCAGACTTTTATTCAAGGCATAGATTCTGTAATTTAATATCTAGACTTTATAGAGGTTAAATTACTAGAACCACCACGCCTGTTTTCAAGTCATTATTTCACTTTGCCTTCTGTTTGTGCAGTTATTTTAATATTGTAATTTTTCTCACGTCATGTATTTTATCACTTTTTTTTATTATGTGGCATTTCATCTATTCTTTATGTAAATAGCATCATAATATGCTAATTAGACCTGAAGATGCCATCCAATTGGCGGAAGCGCTAGTCATATATTTTATGTATAACTTAAACCTAATGTAATTTCATTAGGTTAAAAATAGACAGTTATTGAAGGATTAATGATACTTATTTTCATTTACATGTAAACTTGTCGGACCAACATGTCTTTTAAATTCAGTATCTATTGTTCATAGTTGTTTCCACTAGTATTTTGTTAGTGATTTTTTTTAGTTATTTATAGTTAGTTTTGTTTGCAGAAGTATTCAGTAGTAATATGACTAGCATATGTAATAATAGGGGAAAATGGTAAGTTTTCACCCTTAGGGTTTTAAGTAAGCTGACCAGGACTATACACAGTGAGCTCTGTACTAGGTGCAAGGCTTTTTAATTAAAGAACCATGTGATAAGTGATAGTGTACATGTACACTTCTGTCTCAATCGTAATATGATTAGAAAAGCAATATTTGTTAGTATTTGGCGTGATCATCGAGGTAAGTAGTACTAGTGAAGAGAGGGTTGTCTGCTACAAAACTGCAACCGTAGTCAGCTGTTGTGACAATGGCAGCCATATTGACAGACATGTAAAAATATTTTACATTCGTCCATATGAATGCTTTCATGTGTGCAAATGGACTTTTCAGAGCCCAAAATACCATTGGCATTGGTAGAGCACCCAAGCATAAAATATTCCTGGACTGACGACTAGAATCTGAAGTTGATGACGAAAATTAAGCTTGAGGTATTCGAAATTGTTCTTACAAACACACATTATTATCTTAATATGTAATAGAAAATAGAACATTTATCATAAGTTACGTAAATAAAACTCCAAATTTTTAAAACTATACACAATATTCTCGTTGCCAAACTTTCAGAAAGTTCACTCAGCCTTCTATAAATTGAGTACCGGGTCTTTCCGGGGTAAAAGAAACGTGGTGCCGACCACACCACCTCATTCTAGTGCCGAGGTTGGAAAAACCTCCATGCCCCCAAGTGCCTTCATGGCATGTTACGGGATACCTTTACCTTTACCTTACACAAAAATATAGTAAATTAATTTATTATGGTCTATATTATTGTTTAATATTAGTCATTGTAGTTTACGAAACAGTAATGCAGTACTGCTGTATGTCTGTATTTGTTTGAATCAGTACTAACAGCCAGGTAACTACAGGCCGAAGCATAGTTACCAGTTGAAGCACAGATAACTGTAAAGATAACGATAACTGTTGTTTCGGAAACTCATTTTAAACATATCAGCATGTTAAATCGTAGATAACTCTGTATGTACAGGTAACTGTCTTTCCAGAAACCGGGTATTAATGTCTTCAGTGGGTATTTTAGCCCATTCCGTCTTTATTTTTCTTCTAATATACTGGGATATTTATGTACTATTGACAACATTGTCATCTTCGCCATCTATTCATAGAAGTAATAACTAAAGAAGCCACACTTACACAAACAAATTATAAATCACTATCGGTTAGTGGGATTCAGGTATGTTTGAACGCCAGTGTACAGTCTGTATTCTCATCCCTTGGTTTGGAGAAAAAGGATTCAGCCCCATCTATTGAACAACAGTATGTCTAAATATTAACGCTCGGGGCTTCTGCCTTTTGAACCAAACAAAGGAAAATCTATTTCTGAATAAGATATATCAGAATTAGATTTTTGGGTATTCTATCGCATCCTGCAACTTGACATTTCCAACTTTTCGAAACTTTGGAAATGTCGATTTCTAGGCGTAGGCCCTAATAGTGGAATACGTAGAAGTCTAATTCTAATAACAGTCACCGTGAAAAACTAAATACTCATATAGAGTAAGGTACGATATGTAACTTTAAAATGACAAAAAAATGGAGCTGCCTTCTCTTTGCTACAAACACTTGAATTACAAGGTCCCACTGGGCATTAAAAAATGGAAGCAAAGCATTTTTTGAAAAAAGAAGTTGTTACGGAAAAATATGTTTTCGGAAATTTGGATTTAAAAAATGGACCTTGAAAAAATGGATTCGGAAAATGAGGGTAACGTGTAGTTAGATAACAATTAATTTGAAAAGCGATCCTTGCTGCAGTTCTCATGAAAGTACTGGCCATTAAAAAAATGGAAACAAAGCATTTTTGAAGAAAGAAGTTGTTACGGAAAAATATGTTTTCGGAAATTTGGAAAAAAAAAACGGGCGTTGAAAAAAATGGATTCGGAAAATGTGGGTAACGTGTAATTTGATAACAATTAATTTGAAAAGCGATCCTTGCGGCAGTTCTCATAAACGTACTTGGTGTTAAAAAAATGGAAGCAAACCGTTTTTTGAAGAAAGAAGTTGTTACGGAAAAAATATGTTTTCGAAAATTTGGATTAAAAAAATGGGCGTTGAAACAAATGGATTCGGAAAATGTGGGTAACGTGTAGTTTGATAAAAATTAATTTGAAAAGCGATCCTTGCGGCAGTTCTCATCAATGTACTGGGCATTAAAAAATGGAAGCAAAGCATGTTTTGAAGAAGAAAGTTGTTACGGAAAAATATATTTTCGGAAATTTGGATTTAAAAAACGGGCGTTGAAAAAAATGGATTCGGAAAATGTGGGTAACGTGTAGTTTGATAACAATTAGTTTGAAAAGCAATCCATACGGCAGTTCTCATCAATGTACTGGGCATTAAAAATGGAAGCAAAGCATCTTTTGAAGAAAGAAGTTGTTACGGAAAAATATATTTTCGGAAATTTAAATTTAAAAAATGGACGTTGAAAAAAAATGGATTCGGAAGATGTGGGTAACGTGTAGTTTGATAACAATTAATTTGAAAAGCAATTCTTACGGCAGTTTTCATCAATGTACTGGGCATTAAAAAAATGGAAGCAAAGCATTTTTTGAAGCAAGGTGTTACGGAAAAATGTTTTCGGCAATTTGGATTTAAAAATGGATGTTGAAGAAAATGGATTCGGAAAATGTGGGTAACGTGCAGTTAGATAACAATTAATTTGAAAAGCGATCCTTGCGGCAGTTCTCATGAACGTACAGAACCCTTGTCGATTTTACTCCTATGCTATTTCACGGCCTTCTATAACATTGAATCGACGCTAAAAACAATAGCGAAACGCGATCGCACTTCAATTGTTATGCGAGTTCCCCGTCTTTTGTGATCTGTAATTACCGCACCTGTTACCTCAAGTTTGTGCCGGAGAAGTTGTGACTGGCCGTCGTCGCTAATTACACCCGCAGTAATATAATTGAAACTGCAGGGAAGTTAGCGGGGTATAAAACTGTGATTTGCCGCAGACTGTCCCCTCAGAGCTCACTTCAAAGTGGGTGCGAGCTTTTCCGCACTGCCTCAAGACAAGTAGTCTGTCCACTTCATAACAAAAAGCAGAAAGAGAGATTGTTTTTTAGATACCTCTCGAAATGTCCCGAACACAGAGAAGTGGTGGCAAGGGAAGCAAATTCTTTTTTATCTTCCACGAAATACACTTCTTTGACTCGCTTCTTTTCGTCTCCGTCTGTGTTTTTCCTCATGTATTTTTCCACACATGAAGGAGCACCTTCGCTTAAAGTCTCTCGACGTTCGGAACAAGTGCTGACTTTATACAGAATATATCGGATGTAAAATCTGGGAATTTGAAGTGCCTATTTCTCGGTTCACTCTCCGTTGATTTTACTCCACATACATACAGCATCAAAAGTGCTATGAATAAGTAACTATTTATACAAATCGCTGGAAGTTGTGAGCTTGTTTCATCCAACCGTTATAGATTATGGCTGTGCTGTTTAAAATAACCAGAAAAGAATTCTACAACGTCTCTGAAGTAACGATATATATATATATACTAAGGCTAAGCGATCGACGAGCCCTGCATTCTCTTGTTCTCTTATTTCAAACTAGCCGTACCCGTGCGCTCCGCTGCACCCGTTAGAAATAAATATAAAGTAATTACTTATTTACAAATGGCTTTTAAGGAACCCGAAGGTTCATTGCCGCCTCACATAAGCCCGCCATCGGTCCCTATCCTGTGCAAGATTAATCCATTCTCTATCATCATACCCCACCTCCCTCAAATCCATTTTAATATTATCCTTCCATCTACGTCTCTATTTAATTATGTAATTAAAATAGGACATTTGATCCAGGGAACATTCGTGTTTGATAGAAGGATAAATCGTTTATTATGTTACTTAATTTAAATTGAATTAAAAATTAAAATGAGATCATTTTGATCCAGAGACCACTCATTTGGTCATAAAAATTATTTTAGGAAATACAGGAAACGAATATATAGTATAGCCTATCAAGTTTTCTGTGCATAAGAATCTATTTTAATCTTACCTGTCCTCGATTCACTCAGAAGTTACTGTGATTACATTATAGCATTATGTCCATCTAGAGAAACTACACTTTCCAATGGTGAATTAATAATTAATTATACAAATCGGTTAATTTAGCTTCCGATATTACTTCATAGAAACGCAGAAACATTATCTGTAGGCTAACTTTCATAACTTTCGATTGTTGCTGTCCAAGGCCCCTTATAGACGAAGTCATTTGTTTTTTAATTCATTACACGGCCTTAAGATGGCAGTTATTTTAATTTTAAAATCATTTATCTCATTATCTCATTATTTTTAAAGAAAATTTTGTTATGTAACATTTTTCACAAAAATCAATAATAAGCGAGATAGTTCGATTTATTTAATTCAGTCCACCTTATAACCCCCTTTTAAATAATCTATTTTGAACGCCATATAGCCTAAAATCTAAGTTACAGCGAACATAATTTATATTCCAATTTTCATCGAAATCCGTTCATTCATTATCGCGTGTAAAGATAACAAACATACAGACAGACAGACAGACAGACAGACAGACATACAAACAAAAATTTCAAAAAAGCGATTTTCGGTTTCAGGGTGGTTAATTATATATGTTAGGACAAATTATTTTTGGAAAATCGAAAATTACCAGAAAAATTTCGGCTACAGATTTATTATTAGTATAGATTCTGCGCACCGCTACCCCAATCTATTTGGCTTCTCGTTTTCAAAATTTATCCGCATATCATCAGCTAAGTACAAGATCTCATCATAACAATTTACTCATTATACCCTACCACAAGACATCTTTATATTCTTCATCGTATACAGTTTCAGTTGCTAGAAATTGGAACTCGCTTCCGAGTGATATAAGGGGTTGTTGGACAATAACTTCATTTAGGTCAAAATTACAGTACATAAATTCTTACTTAACAGGTTAATTGCTGATTAATATTTGTTACTTATAATGAAACTAACATCTGTCCATTCTTATTACCGTATTTGCTTGCGTACTTTCCGCCACCGCGTATTTTACGCATCCTAAATTTTAAAGGATTATTTTGAACTTCAATTTTGCTCCGTGTATTTTCCGCACACATTTTCGCACGATTTTTTCACTGAAGTATGAAGTTTCTCTCCCTAAATTCCATTGCCAATATTTGCATTGCACGGCATTCTACCGAACTCAACTACCTGCTTCATAAAGAAACCCTAAATAACGTTACTTCAACACTGATGCTTGTCCTTGTAAATTACTCCAAAGGGCAGTGACTGTGACAAGTTTTATTGTTTAACATGTATAGTGCAGTTGTCACCGCAACATGAAGAATGCATCGATCAACCATCTGTAGGCCTATAAACTCGTACAATTTGCTCAATTAAACACCAGTGGCGTAGCATGAAATTTTGGGCAGGGGAAGCTAACTCAAGTTTTCTTTCATGCACATATGAGAAAACGTATTACAAAAATATAGTCTTAAAATAAATAGTAGTCAATGTCAAGTCAGCAGTCCGAAGATTAGTTGGAACCTCGTAAGTAACACCAATAAGGCATGACCTGAAATGGTACGTAGTAAAATATGATTTCATGATTTACACATATCTCTAACAAATAGACACGGTCATTTGTTTTTTAATCGGAGTTTTGTTCGTAAGTCAGTCTTGATAATAGAATTGTCCTAAAAATTCAAGTAAATTGGTGTCAGGAACTGTTATTTCACTCATTATTTATTATATCAGCCGCAATGCACACTAACCTTCAACTGAACACAACTCACGAAAGGGATAACTGAAACTTTCAATGTAACAGCTAGCTTCTTCCGTGCCTTGCGACCAGAGTAGGTTAGTTAGAAAGGGATGGATAATCTGCTGGGTGGGTTACACAGAAGAATGAGTGAAAGAAACCAGTCTGCTTGGAAGCTGGTGTGTGCAGGCTTCTTGTTTAATGCTGCATCACAAATCATCCTGAGCTGCCGCATCACAATATTTAACGCATAAATATAAACTCTATTAAATTAATAAATAATTTTGTTCATAAACTGCAGGTTTATTATGAAATTATTATTAACTGGGGAACTGAGCTTTTAGCTTACATTGACGCTACGCCACTGTTAAACACTACCTATTGAGAATGCTACGTCTGCTATGTACTTTGCATTCATTATGATTGTCATATACCCTATTTAATTACTATTTATAATTCAAGATTACCAGTATTCTTAGGTGACAAAAGTACTGTATTCTTAATTACCATATACTTGAATAAAACCCAGATCAAGAAGTGTAATTTAAAAAATTCGCATATTTTACGCACCCTGATTTTCAAACAGCCAAAGTACAATAAAAGTGCGAAAATTACGCGAGCAAATACGGTATTATCATTAATTTCTCTAAATAGATTTATAAAACCTCTAATGGCAATTACATTAATATTCTCATTATAGAAATATATTTTAGATTTATATATATATATATATATATATATATATATATATATACATTTTTTTCTCCCTGTAACATAGTCCTAGTAAGCTTATATTAAATTAATTTTCATAATTTTACTAGCTATCTCAAATATTAAATTAATTATAATTCATTCAATTAAATTAGCTCATAAATTAAGTTACTACTTTACTTTATAGGTTTATCTAAATTTAAATAAATATGTAGTCTACTAGTCGTTAAAACTGAAGAATATTACTGGAGAACCTTTTAAGTGTAGTGTAAATATTTGTAATTTAAATATGTATTGTATTTATTAAGGCTGGTTGAGTGGAAGAGAAGGCCTTATGGCCTTAACTCTGCCAGCGAAAATAAAACATTATTATATACAGTGTATATATATTTCTTTACGTTACATTAGGTTAGATTATGACAGGTTAAATTATTATTTATTACATTCTAAGAATTCAGTTACCTGTGTCCGAAGGCAACTGAATATATAACGAGTAAAAATAACAAATAAAGGATGGTTCACAATAAACCGGAAACGGAAGCGACAACGAGAACGAGAACGGAAATATTGTTAAAATAAATGTATTTGAATGTGAGCATTCACAATTAGATATTGTGAATGAACACATTTAAGTACATTTTTTAACATTACTTCCGTTCTCGTTCTCGTTGACGTTTCCGTTCCCGGTTTCTTGTGAACCACTCTAGAACTTACACATGTGTACGTATTATATTCGGAAGTAAAATAACCACGCAAATTTTCAGAACAAATTCCTCATGCTGTATATAGCGTAAAGTTGCCTAATGCCGTGATACCCCTAAATCCGTGATCCGTTTTTTCACTGAATATCACGGGATTGGGTACCTTGCTATGAAGTTTACCGTTGCCTCAAAAGTAGCTGAAAGATGCACTCTTTCGAGAAAGATCGAACGGCAAAACTTTGACTAACATTCAGTTTAAAAAAGTATCACGGGATTAGGGGTATCACGGAATTAGGCAACTTTACCCTACTGTATAATGATTCATTAAGAGTTACTTCCACTTACGGAGCTTATTTCCGAAAATATACTTACTTATTTACCTACTTACTTACTTACTTAAGGCTTTTAAGGAACCCGCAGATTCATCTATCTATCTATCTATCTATCTATCTATCTACCTATCTATCTATCTATCTATCTATCTATCTATCTATCTATCTATCTATCTATCTATCTATCTATCTATCTATCTATCTATCTATCTATCTATCTATCTATCTATCTATCTATCTATCTATCTATCTATCTATCTATCTATCTATCTATCTATCTATCTATCTATCTATCTATCTATCTATCTATCTATCTATCTATCTATCTATCTATCTATCTATCTATCTATCTATCTATCTATCTATCTATCTATCTATCTATCTATCTATCTATCTATCTATCTATCTATCTATCTATCTATCTATCTATCTATCTATCTATCTATCTATCTATCTACGATACCATCCACCCATCTATCTATCTATCTATCTATCTATCTATCTATCTATCTATCTATCTATCTATCTATCTATCTATCTATCTATCTATCTATCTATCTATCTATCTATCTATCTATCTATCTATCTATCTATCTATCTATCTATCTATCTATCTATCTATCTATCTATCTATCTATCTATCTATCTATCTATCTATCTATCTATCTATCTATCTATCTATCTACGTACCATCCACTCATCTATCTATCTATCTATCTATCTATCTATCTATCTATCTATCTATCTATCTATCTATCTATCTATCTATCTATCTATCTATCTATCTATCTATCTATCTATCTATCTATCTATCTATCTATCTATCTATCTATCTATCTATGTATCTATCTATCTATCTACCTATCTACCTATCTACCTATCTACCTATCTATCTATCTATCTATCTATCTATCTATCTATCTATCTATCTATCTATCTATCTATCTATCTATCTATTTATTTATTTATCTATCTATCTATCTATCTATCTATCTATCTATTTATCTATCTATCTATCTATTTACCTATCTATTTATCTATTTATCTATATTCTATCTATCTATCTATCTATCTATCTATCTATCTATCTATCCATCCATCCATGTAGAGTTACGGCCATGAGGCATTCTCTTCCACACTACCAGACGTAATGTGATTTAAATCCACTCTAAATGAAAGAGACTTGCACACAAACGACCAATTGTGATTCCATTAATTTATTCACATTTTTGTTACAAATAACCTCAGGAATCACCTCCATAAACCGGGCGGGGGAGAACTTTATGAATCACCGTATATAGCTTAAACCCTGGCTCCGAGTCACTTTAAATGTAAGTTCATAGAATTAAAGTTAGTCACTGAAGAGGCCAATTATAATTACTTGGTAAAAAATAAATAATATGCATCACAATACAGCCATGAGAAAGGTACAGCCACACGATTAGTATACATTACAAGACTAAATGCAGGTGTATGCATGTATAGTAGAGAAATCAACTATCTGAGACAGCTTAAATAACACGACCACAAACTTTCACCAAAAATTCACACACCTACAATTACAAAACTAGTACAAATAAGTTCGGAGGACTTGGAGAGCACATTTCCGATGGGATATAGGAATATATATTTTATGGCCAGAATTCTTTGAATGGTATAACGCATGATGAAACAGCGAAGCAGCCAGCCACTATTTTGCTTCTATCAATATACGTTCGCGCTTGTGTGCAGTTCTCAATACACACGGAAATGGATTACGGACAAAAATGGAGTCAGCATTTCCTTTAGGATATTTCCTCACTCAAGCCAGAAGGTAGGGGTTGCTGAGGTCAAACCTAACCTGTGTTCCAAAAACACATCCCTTCCAGGATTCCAGTGATGTAATATCTGACAAGAAAACATTCTGTTCAAACCAAACAAGAAAATGTAAATTTTACTTTCTTGTATTTTTTAAAAACCACAGCTACAATAATAATAATAATAATAATAATAATAATAATAATAATAATAATAATAATAATAATAATAATAAATTTATTATTATTATTATTATTATTATTATTATTATTATTATTTGGTATTAACAGACCTTAATTTTTATGTAGTTAGCTATTAGCAAAATTCAGTTTTAATATTATTTCCTATTGGCGATAATCAACACTAATAATATCTCATATCAAGAGAAATCAATCTTAACATTATTTGCTTACTTACTTACTTACAAATGGCTTTCAAGGAACCCGAAGGTTCATTGCCGCCCTCAAATAAGCCCGCCATCGGTCCCTATCCTGTGCAAGATTAATCCAGTCTCTATCATCATATCCCACCTCCCTCAAATCCATTTTAATATTATCCTCCCATCTACGTCTCGGCCTCCCCAAAGGTCTTTTTCCCTCCGGTCTCCCAACTAACACTCTATATGCATTTCTGGATTCGCCCATACGTGCTACATGCCCTGCCCATCTCAAACGTCTGGATTTAATGTTCCTAACTATGTCAGGTGAAGAATACAATGCGTGCAGTTCTGTGTTGTGTAACTTTCTCCATTCTCCTGTAACTTCATCCCACTTAGCCCCAAATATTTTCCTAAGCCTTATTGTAGGGATTCGTAACAAGCTGTTTTTTTACGGTGATGGGTTGTTAGCCCTTCGCCCAACCCCCAAGCTGGAGGACCACCCCTCATCGGCTGTCCACGACTGCTTATTCAATATATTCGCAGCTACTCTCCATATCTGGAGGCCGTCTCCTCTATCCGCAACCTGAGGACGCGCCATGCCGTGGTGATAGGGACCCACAATACATGGAACATTATTTGCTATTAACAGAAAACAATCCTAACATTGAATAATGTTAGAGAAGAATTTTGACGGTGTCGGGTATAGTTCCTGAGGTAGCTCAGTCGGTAGAGCATTCGTGCGCTAAGCGAAAGGTCCGGGATCGATACCCGGCCCCGGAACAATTTTTCCCTTGAAATTATTCAATCCTGCTTCACAGGGAGCTTCTACCTGAAAGCCAGATATCCAGTCCTAACATTATTTGCTATTGACAAAATTCCATTACCTTTAAGTATAATAAAAACATTAAGATGTGTTAACTGTATGTGATCAGATTTTCATATTTCATTCATAACATATTCCCAAAAATATACTACATTCAATGAACAATTTCGGCGTTGTATTTGCAACGAAAATATTTTAAATATAGGGTATAATTCGCTAGCAAATAGAGATAATTTATATTATAATAATATTGCAATTTCATAGTGACCACGTAATCATTAAATATCTGTCTATTGTAGCCTAGTATGTGTCAACTTTGATGCAGATGTCTCTGAATTTTGTGGTAGTTTTTTTCATACTGTTATTCCCTTGTTCCCTGCATTTAATTTTCTTCAACCATTGCAGCTCACAACATGACACATCTTGTCCTATGAAGTGCTTCATAAAACTGAACTTTTTTACTTTTCTTATGGATTTTTTTTACTTTTTCCTTTAAAATATGGTGCAAGTTTAGACTTTCATTTTATTTGAGGATATTTTCCAGATCTACATGCAAGAAATGCGGAATTTACGCCGTAAATAGAGGTAAATGAGCTTTTTCTTTAGGAAAAAAAAACTTATTTTGGTATAACGAAGTAATTCAGAAATCCCGAGACTTCATTATATTGATATTTTACTGTACTGTGTGAATAAGTGGCTTTCATTTTTTGTTGTCAGTGATTTCTGATCTTATTCTCTATTTGCATTTTCTATTTTTCATTATAGAAGCATGAAAATAGAAAAATTAAAACTCAAACGTCAGATTTTAAACACACAGGCATGTGAAATTGTGTTCCGGATGCATCAATTCAACCGGCTTAAGGCTGGTTTACAATAAACCGAGAACGGAAAGGACAACGAGAACGAGAACGGAAATAATGTTAAAATAAATGTATTTAAATGTGAGCATTCACAATAGTTAATTATGAATGCTCACATTTAAATACATATATTTTAACTTTATTTCCGTTCTCGTTCTCGTTGTCGTTTCCGTTCCCGGTTTATTGTGAACCAGCCTTTATTCTTCCGTCGTGAAATGCTTTTTTTCCGTTCATGGTTACAAGAATTCGGCGTAATCTTGTCATACCGACACCATCGCACATTACAGCTGTGCTTGGCAAAGTTTGAACTAGTTCTTCGTCTTGTTAAGTCCGATACTCCCTGTCGTTTTACAAAGTACTCGCTATATTCTCGCCCTTACAAATCCCATAACTTTAGCTGTGACTGGCGAGGTAGCAGAATCACTCTTTGGAATCGAAATCACGCCACTGTAATCAACCACCAGTCGAGCCATCTCGAATTCATTATTGACTGAAGAGTTTTATTTATTTTAACAATAAAATCTGCACTAAAATAAGCGGCAGTTGGAGCTTGCAATGTGACATGGAAATATATTCGCTTCTCGTATTCAAATGAGTTAAATTTCGCTAAAGGTTTCATTGTACGGATTTCATTTTTACAATGGGGGAAAAAGCGCACACAGCCTGTCTAGAGACGGGGAAGAGCAACACTCCTGCTATGGAAACATTGGGATTTTATACCATTGTGATGCCAGCCATGTGGCGATTCATGACGTCACGAATAATAATTGTATGCATGACTCCTTCATATACAGGACGTCACATAAGGGAGTATTCAACACATAGAAATTTTAATTTTAGCGTTTCAAGCCAATTATTTACCTTTTATCTAATGGCGAATACTTTGTATTCAATTTACATTTAGAGTCCCCATCGAAGGGAGAATAAAAAACAATCTATTAGATTGATGAATAATTTCCTACCGTTTTTATTAAATTCAAAGTTATCAATAATATATTTAATATTCTCCTGCATTTTTTAAGACTGACTCCCAACATTCTGGAAATTTTTCGTCTCCACACCTGGACAAATTTGGTCGTTTGGAGCTGATGAAATCTTCAAGCCACTTTTGAAGAGCAGCTTCATTATTAAAGAAGACTCCCCGGAGATCGTTGTATACAGAGAGTTAAAACAAGTATCCAATATTTTAGGAGGTGATAGTATGCATCAAAACAAGAAAAAAATGTCTAATAAACATGTGTCTATAACACATACTTCTGGGACCTGAACACTTTTTCACAGGAGGTTCTCAATGTGACGTCCATTCATGGCAATGCATTTTTCTGCCCTACAATACAGCAGACTACCAGATAATCATACCGTAGTTGACACCCCTGACATGGAATAATGATATGTCGCAAGGAATACTGAAAACAAAAGTTTGGTTGCGGATATGAGCGGCGTTCAGCAGAGATTGTGTTGTGAATTTTCGTGATCAGCATATGTAGGTTGATGAAAATTTCCATCCAGTTAAAGAACAATGCATCAGCACCGATTCTCAATCAACTTATGGGCAGGCGTTCTTGGTGATAGATTAATAGGACCATACGTGCTACCACAGAGATTAACTGGGGATCGTTATCAGGATTTTATTATTAACGTATTAAAACAAATTTCAAAGAGTGCGTGATTCCTTAAGCTAAGGGGCAGAGAATGCATTGCCGTGAATGGACGTCTCATTAAGCACCTCATATGAACAAGTGTTCAGATCTCAGAAAGTATGTGTTGTCTGACCCATGTTTATTAGACATTATTTTCTTGTTTTGATGCATACTAGCACCTCCTAAAATATTGGATACTTTTTAACACTCTGTATAGAGAGGAAAAGGTGAAGATCTTAAAGAGCAAGATGAGGTGATGGAGTGATATAGAATAACCTCCCAACCATGCTCTCAGATAACCGTTTTTGTAATTTACCAGCATGCGAACGGGCATTATGATGCTCAAAAATCACTTAGTGTAGTCTTCCCGATGGGTTTTTTTTATTTGCAGCCTCAAGACAATTGAGTTACTGGCAATAAACCTCAGCAGTGATCGTTACAATCCTCGGAAGAAATTCATAGTAAATAATGCCTCCTTTTTAACCGTCAGATGCACAATATTAGCTTACGTAAATGGGTATCAGGTTTTGCACGAAGATTTGCTTTTTGTTAGGGCTCAGTCACTCTTTTCCTTCTTAATTTTTATGTAAAGGCGCTATTTTTCGTCCCAGTAACAATCTGGAACAAAAACGATCGATGTTGTTGACGAGCTGAACGATGACGAGCAAATAAAGAAGCAGAGCCTAAATGGTAATAAGCTGATGTTTGTTTTTTGTATAGTACTACCCGTAGGACTACATTACTTTTTTTTAACTTTGCTCATGCAATGCAAATGTTATACAGGATGGGCACAAAGTCCCGTTACTCCCTATAAATACCTACCTCAAATATAAACAGTATTTATGTAATTCCAATCATAGTTTTTTTTGCAGACATTACAGGCACTTTCAACATCTTAAGTTATTTAGCGTCTGAAAATGTCCATAATGCCGGTGAAATGAGTCCGGGGTCCCCCACCCATCATTTGCTCCTGAGGGAAAACACAGGAAAAAATAATGCGAATCACCAGGCTCAGTGTGACGTTCGCCTCAGAAGGTTGCTGGTGTAATCATCCACTTTGTTGGTCTTAAATGTACAAAGGATCAGGATGTTCCCATCACTCACACAAAATAATGCGTCAGACTCAGTGTGATTCATCAATGGTGTCGTTCGGTGTTTCAATGGTGTCAATAATGCTCTTGATGAAACCCTACAGTGCATTGTCACAGGTTTCTACAAAACTGAATTGGTCATGGCTCACTCATCTTACCAGCTCCTCTCAACTGGCCATCTCGCAGCCCTGACCTCACAATCTGTAATGACAATGCGCTGTGGGGTTTCATCAAGAGTTTGTTGCACAGGAACAGTACGACATCGCTGATGAATTGAACGCCATGCGACGCGCTTTGCAACAGACTGCACCAGCAATGCTGAGGCAAATGTCACACCAAACCTGGCGTTGCATTATTTTGTGCGAGAAGAATAATGGGGGACACAATGATTCTTTGGACACTTAAGACATACAGTTAGTGTAAAGTGGATGTATGTCTGCATTATGACCGGGGAATTACATAAATATTGTGTATATTTGAGGTATTTATAGGGGGTAACAGAACTTTGTGCTCACCCTGTAGTATGGTCAATTGATCATAATTAATCATGTTGGTCAATTCCCGAGTTGATTCATGTGGAATATTGTAAATTAAAGAGTTTAAATGATCTTCGTCAAAGTTGGCCATCCTGAACGTGGAGAATTTTATTGTTCATGTCAAAATTAATTCTTTTTGAAAGAAGAAATCAATTTTTGTGCCGTACTTCCCACGATAGTGTTCTTCTCGTAAGTGACACAAATGGTTCTGGTGGTTTCTGATGCCTTTATTCTTCGGCTGAGCTAAAACAAAAAGACATATCGGAACTGCTCGCTTCATTTTCTTTAGCCCATGTCATAACTAACATAAGTTTTCTTATTGTAAAATCTAGATGCATTCAGTAACACAATACTGTGACATTAAATGACAAATGACAAACCCCAAATAAATTTCTTATAAAGATTTTTTTAATGGAAAACAAAAACGCTAAGAAGTTACGCATCAACATATTTCTTTCGTTCAAAATTTGGTGTCCATTTTCCCTCATTTTGAGTGGGGAATGAAAAGAGCACACTAAGGAAAATTTTCCGAACTCTTATATGCAAATATTTGGTATAACAATATATTATAATGTCCATTCAGCCGCTCTGAACCAGCGAACTTCGGATGCCAGAGCAAGTATAGCAGTCGCAATCACTAAACCCTCCGAGGACGGCTAAAATGAAATATGAGGCGGGATGTTTTTAGGAAAAAGAATATTTTTGAGGGGAACAGCCGTGGATGATATCTAAGGTAACAATATATTATAATGTCCATTTGAAGCATCATCCGGCGGCTAAAATGAAATATGACGGGATGTTTTTAGGAAAAAGAATACAGGGAACAGCCGTGGATGATAAGAGGTTGAAGCATCATCCGGCGCCGACCCCAGGGATCCCTAAATGAGAAGTGGTTTTAGCTGGGCGCGCCCGTCGCATTCCAGACAGATTCGCAAGGAAGAGGGTCGAGGGCAGACAGGAAGGACGAAGACAGACGAGGAATGCGTCTGCAGTGACACGCTTCCGCGGCCAATACTGCTTATAATGGCAACACACAACTGGGCTCACTACAGCACCAACACCGTGGCAAGAGGTACAATATCGGTTTTGAACTAATTCAGTAATGGGGGAACAACAACTTAACAGCTTGTGTCTTTTGTTTATATTATATCCACAAGCCTATTGCTCTACATCCTGTATTTATCTATTTAGATGCAGTTCTCTATGTTTATACATCCTTCTATCTGTGATTTTCTGTATGCATCAATCAGCCTATATTAGGATACCTGTTTGACTACCGTCTGTATGTAGTTGTAGCTAAAATATTTCTATATCTTTATAGCTACAATTATGTCCCTGTCTAGCTACTATATCTGTTTATATTCTCTATAAGTGAACCTATCTAACAGTTTGTCAATCTCCTCGACCACCCGTCTGTCTGTCTTTATCTATCCATCTGTCTATCCGTCCGTAAGTCCGTCCGTCCGTCCGTCTCTGTCAGCCTGTCAGTCCGTCTGTCCTTCTACCTAATCTTTCTAATACAATATACTTAATCTGATCTACCGAATATAATCTATCTAACCTATCCAATCTACTACCGGTATGTAATCTTATATAATCTATGTAATCTTATCTAATCTTCCTACTTACCTACTTAGTTATGTATCCAGCTATTTATCCTGTCCTGTATTATTCTGTCTTGTATTATCCTGTCCTGCCCTATTTAGTCCTTTCCTATTTTATTCTTTCCTATTTTATCATTTTTTAGTTTATCCTTTGCTATCTTATCCTTTGCTATTTTATATTTTTGTATTTTATCCTTTCCTATTTTACCTTTCGTATTTTATCCTTTCCTATCGTTTCTCTCCTATTATATCCACCTAATCTATCCTATATTATCCTATTCATCTAATCTAATCTAATCTATCCTATCCTATGCTAACAACCTATTCCATCTTATTCTATTTGATCTATGCCATGATATTTATTCTTACTAACCTATCTATCTATACCTGTTTTTCTCTAGATGTCTATTTGTGTGTATATATCTGCCTGTCTAACTTCATTCATTCATAGTCTTCTACCCAACGCAGGTTTTCGACTGCAATCTTCGTATGTGCTCCATATATCTTAATTTCGCCCATCATCTGATATTCTATTCTGTCCCGAACTCTTCTCCCGTTCACCATTCCTTCCAGTGCATCCTTCAGTAGGCAGTTTCTTCTCAGCCAGTGACCCAGCCAATCACTTTTCCTCTTCCTGATCGGTTCCAACATCATTCTTTCTTCTCTGACTCTTTCGAACACAGCTTCGTTTCTTATTCTCTCTCTCCATTTCACACGTTCCACTCTTCTCCATATACACATTTCAAATTCTTCTAGTCGCTTCTCTTCACTTCGTCGTAATGTCCATGTTTCTGCCCCATGCAATGCTACACTCCACACAAAGCACTTTCTTAGTTCTTTCTCCAGAAGTCCGCAGAACATGCTCCTTTTTCTATTAAAAGATTCCTTTGTCATTGAGAGTCTTCTTTTGACTTCCTGGCAGTATTTTGTTACTTTATTTCACAAGAGACAGATCTGAGTGGCAATGGCTTCTCCGCGCATTCCCCAAGCTTCATACATAAAGGAATGCTTAGGGTCGATTTCGAGAAAGCAGTCGATGATGTCTTCGAATCTCGAGTGAATGACTTATCGCGGTGCTCCCACGTTTTCCCCCGTTACTTATTACTTCAGTTTACTTTCAGGTTGTGCGATAACATTTTTAAGAAACTTCGCAAGATTCGGAAATGATTCTCTTCGCCTCCAGTAAATGCTTCAAGTTTCCTAGAGACACACGCACGAATGAGGTGAAATATAGACACACTTTCCTCTAAGACGCAGTTTACAAAAGGAGGAGAGACGCGACATCAGTCACGGCGAGAGAGATAATGTTCCGCTTCCAGGCAGGTCTCTGTCATCGGACTCACACACTGCCGCACTGGCTACTCCTCTGTAGAAATGATCATTAGGGTACCGATTTTTAGGTCGTTAAAATATAATTTTAGGAACCTAAAATAGACTTAAAAGTGTAGGAAATAGTGTCTAAAGAATTGAAAATAGGCTCTAACAAAAAATGTTTTCTTTAGATACATGTTCCAAATCTTCAGGAATTCACTTACAGAATTTAATAATTTTAAACGCTTATATACCGTTACCAGACAAAGTATATGATTATGTCTCGTGACCAAAATATTATACGAAATGGAAATATAAAAATTGGAGATTTATCCTTCGAAGAAGTGGAAAAATTCAAATATCTTGGAGCAACAGTAACAAATATAAATGACACTCGGGAGGAAATTAAACGCAGAATAAATATGGGAAATGCGTGTTATTATTCGGTTGAGAAGCTCTTATCACCCAGTCTGCTGTCCAAAAATCTGAAAGTTAGAATTTATAAAACAGTTATATTACCGGTTCTTCTGTATGGTTGAGAAACTTGGACTCTCACTTTGAGAGAGGAACATAGGTTAAGGGTGTTTGAGAATAAGGTGCTTAGGAAAA
Organism: Periplaneta americana; assembly: GCA_025594305.2. NCBI lineage: Eukaryota > Metazoa > Arthropoda > Insecta > Blattodea > Blattidae > Periplaneta > Periplaneta americana. Next base: position 100,165,899 of record JAJSOF020000019.1, read on the forward strand.
TATTTGGGGGTAAGCGGGATGAAGTTACAGAAGAATGGAGAAAGTTACACAATGCAGAACTGCACGCATTGTATTCTTCACCTGACATAATTAGGAACATAAAATCCAGACGTTTGAGATGGAGAGGGCATGTAGCACGTATGGGCGAATCCAGAAATGCATATAGAGTGTTAGTTGGGAGACCGGAGGAAAAATACCTTTAGGGAGGCCGAGACGTAGATGGGAGGATAATATTAAACTGGATTTGAGGGAGGTGGGATATGATGATAGAGACTGGATTAATCTTGCACAGGATAGGGACCGATGGCGGGCTTATGTGAGGACGGCAATGAACCTTCGGGTTCCTTAAAAGCCATTTGTAAGTAAGTAAGTAAGTAAGTATACACCGTTACCACCACTACTACTAAAAGTAAAATAACAACAAATATCTAACTAGTTACACATAAACTAAACAATTAAATGTGAAAAATAAGTTTTAGACATAAATTCAGTACACAAACAAGTCAAATATAATCAATTTTTAACAAGCCTTGTCCGTTAATATCCATAATTAGCTTCACAATAAATTACTAACTTAATACTTTTTTCAAAAATTTCAACTAAAAAGCAATGCCGTCTGTCACTCAACACAAATTTGTATGCTGAAAATGAACGCTCCGCATCCACTGAAGTAACAGGAGCGTATTTCAGTTTTGACACTAGTTGGACAGGAAGGAATGTTACATTGTAAATCCATGTTCTTCCCTGCTAGGATATCTGAAACAGTACGCAGTTCCTTCAGTCCTACAGTTCTCTGCAGAACTTGCTCCAATTTATCCCGTGCTTTATTTCCAACGGAACCAGGAACACATTAATGGAATTTTAAATACAAATTTTCGAAATAAAAATGGGTGTTTTGACTTATTAGAGATAAAACATAATTAATAGGTCAAAATAGGCTTTGTCGTCAAAGTAGGCATTTTTAGGTGCTATTAAAATACCAATTTTAGGCATAGTTTTATATGAAGCGTGTACTTGCAAGTTTTTATGTACTTATCTTTTAAGGATTAAAATAGGTTTTTACCTAAAATCCGAAGTCTAGTGATCATCATCATCATCATGGTCTTTAGCATTAAGTCTATTTTGTCAAAACAATATTGTTTCTTAATATACTTATGAAATATCAATCCCTATTTCGAAACTTGTACGTGAACGGTTAAAAAATGTGATAGGAATTTGAGGAAATCTCTATGATTGCGTATAAAGTCTATAGCCTACAGTAATTAGGATAAATACATTAGTATATAATTCACTGCAAGATTAAGGTTGCCAGTTGGATTTTGTAAAATTTAGGGAAATTCACGATTTTTAACAAAAATTCGGGAAACCGGTATTCTTCCATTTTAAATTTATCGCACTGTTAATTAAACTAAATAAAGTTATTCGTATATTTTATGAAATTTAATTCTCAGTTTCATAAAGCAAGAATATCTTCAAATTTACCTCATGGCTTGTGAAAGTTTAGATGGTACTGGCTAAATGCAAAGTACTCACAATGTTACAATCGATTAGTCACATGATGTTACCAAACGTACAAAATGAAAACTGCTGATATTTGACTTTTACGACATTTCTCAGCTTAAGAAGCGAAAAGCAGGAAATTGATATCTTAAATCGGGAAGGAGGAAATAATTTTCCCAATGATATTTTTAAATCCCGAAAAATTCGGTCTATCTGACAGCCCTATGTAATAATAATAACAATAATAATAATAATAATAATAATAATAATAATAATAATAATAATAATAATAATAATAATAATAATAATAATAATGGAAGTTTCAAGGCAAAACTAATTTCTATAAAACCAAATAATTCTGGAAGGAACTAGAAGGTACGACGAGTTTTAATGTGGAAACTATGGAAAATTAATTGGATACTTCACTAAGCTCTTAAAATTTGGAAATGAAGCCAAACATCTCACATTTTTAGATTGTGGTGGGTTTATTTTCGTGTTAATGTCTTACCTAAAATCTCGTTTTGTTTACCTTTCACTACCTCGAACCCGGAACATGTAGGCTACCTTCTCTCTATTCCTCTGCACAGAACATCCTTCTACTCATCATCTTTCAGCATATCTATTCCACGCCTCTGGAACTCTCTCCCTGACCACGTCAGAGACTGTCGGACAATATCAAAATTCAAATTTAAATTAAAAAATCACATTCTAGTTCATGGAATTGCTTGTTGAACACATGTCAGGTTGCGCAACTTCGGCTTAACCCATGACATTGTATCTATGCTGTTGTAAAATTGACAATTAATATGTAATGTATTTATTATTATTGTTATTATTATTATCATTATTATTATTATTATTATTATCATTATTATTATCAGTTATCAATATCATCATTGCTATCTCTGTTTTCTTTCTTTTTCTTGTATTAGCTCGATGAGAGCTCTGTAGTGTTCTTTTGACTCAGTTGATCCTCTATAGGGCTTTAATTTAATATGTGTCATTTTCATCAGTGTTTGTATTTCTTTTTTGTATTTATATGTGCTATCTGGTAGGATGGAAGAGAAGGCCTTATGGCCTTAATCCTGTCAGATTAAATACATAAATAATAAATAAAACGATAAAGCATGTTGTTATTTCATTAAATTAATTCGCTTATATTCGTCTGTTACATAATAGTTGAATACAGTAAACTACATATATACAACATTATTATCATTCACAAATGATGAAGGTACTAAATATCTGTGAAACATGTACTAAGAAAGTACAGTACGTGTCATTTTTGTGAAACTAATTTTTAAATATGTGCAGTTACGAATCTGTGATGAACCATAGAAATATATCATAGTATGTTTTATACGTGTGTTAGTTCTGAATTATGAATAAATTAATAGAAAATATATCAGAATTAGCGCCGTTGCGTGGAGCGTGTCAATATATATTTCACTACGAAAAATTCAACATATCTCGTATTGCTAATCTTGTAGGTTATGTAATAAAATTTAGAATTACAGCTATGTGTTTTAAAAATTAATTTGATCATTTATTGCACATCTGGACGTCAAACTACTAAGTTTACTTTTCAAATTCTATTGCAAATAAGGCGTAAGGATATTGAATTTTGTGGAAATTTGAAAGTGGGACTTTCATCAGATCTAGTGCCTAGTTTCCCTAGTAAGTCTTCAATGACATTGTCATAATAATAATAATAATAATAAAATAATAATAATAATAATAATAAATAATAATAAAATAATAATAATAATAATAATAATAATAATAATAATAATAATAATAATAATAGAACATAAGCGCAAATATCTGGACGAGTCCATTTCACGCAGGGGTGCATGGATATGTATAAGCCCATAGGCAAGTCCATTTGTATGGACGGCTGTTTATATTACTTCGTCAAGAAAGCTAAACGGATTTATATAAAATAAAATAGAATACAGTGTTAAAGAAAGTGCATCATGTTGCATTTTACTACTTTAATTCACGCCATCATTGAGGTTTTCTTACATACCTTGACAATTTTTAGGAGTTAGAAATATGAGAATGTACTAACCCTCAATAATGAATTCCCATGTTACTTGCGAAGAAACTGTTCCAAGTGAAGGTAATTGATGAACATTGTCTCTCGAATACGAAACGGATATTTTCAGCTGAACGATAAAAGTAAGCAGATAATTCTCAAATGTAAAGAATAATCCAAGCCGTTTGCCTGGCTTTTCTGGCAAGGACCGAATTCTGACTGTACATTTTAACATATTAATTTTTATCCCTGATCTCTTGGATGCCAAGTTTCTTGTCGTTTTCATCCCTTTTTCGTTGTTCTATTTCAATAACAGGATTACGCTGGTGTCGAAAATTAAAACTATTAAAACCTAAAAAAAAATGTTCATTATATTTTGTTTAGTTTGATTACCAATATTTAACGTACATAGTCATTTTTTTATATTTAGTCCATATTTAATTCCATAATTCCATAGTTTAAGTCCTGATAATAATAAAAATAATAATAATAATAATAATAATAATAATAATAAAATAATAATAATAATAATAATAACAATAATAATAATAATAATAATAATAATAATAATAATAATAATAATAATAATAATATATAACGAGTATTTCACGCAGGGTTGGATATGTATAAGCCCATAGGCAGTCCATTGTATGGACGGCTGTTTATATTACTTCGTCAAGAGAAAGCTGGAATACAGTGTTAAAGAAAGTGCAAATAACTACTTTAATTCACGCCATCATTGAGGTTTTCTTATACCTTGACAATTTTTAGGTGTTAGAATATGAGAAACTAACCCCAAATAATGAATTCCCATGTTACTTTGAAACTTTCATTTGTGGCACGCTAAGTATATCTCTTCATAGAATATATTATTTTTATATACATTTCCAAATAGTACGGAAATCCTAGAGGGGCGATAGGTCTAATATTGTCCCACAGAAATAAGGGGAAGAGGCGAGTATTCATGACGCCAAAACTAGGAGTCTCTCGAAGCTTCTTGAAACAAAAGGTCGCCCAATTGGCGGGAACCGTAGCGTTCTGGTTCCAGTCGGACCCTGCTCTGTATCTATCTCTCTCAAGAGCACAACTTCTCCGACTCGCACCTAATAGCGGCCATGTGTTGGGTCTGTCATGAGGGAAAACTGTTTTTTCTCACTTCAGGGAAAAATGTCATCTCAACTTCTGCAACTTTTGCAAGTCTGAATACATTCGGTAAAAATAAACGTTCTTTGAATTCGTACTTCCTAGAGCTTTCTGTGGCCGCAAATGAAAACTGATTTCTTTTTTCCTCCATTTCAAACTTTCACATTTTTTCCATCCTTTCCTTTGAATTCGTACTTCCTAGAGCTTTCTGTGGCCGCAAATGAAAACTGATTTCTTTTTTCCTCCATTTCAAACTTTCACATTTTTTCCATCCTTTCCATCTCAGCTTTTCTCTCCCTCCCTCTCTGTCTTTCTTTTTTTTTTCTTTCGCTCTTTCTTTTCCTACACTTCTTTTTCCATTTATTCATTCTTCTTTTCGTCTTTCCTGCCTTCTTTCTCTCCCATTTCATTCTTTCTCCTTTCTTTCATCTTTTCTTCTTTTCACCTTCTTTCTCTACATTTATTTCTTCTTTCTTTTCCTCATTTCTTTTTCTTTCTTTCTTTCTTTCTTTCTTTCCTCCTTTCTTTAATATTTCTTTCTTTTTTTTTCTCTCATTTTTTTGTTTCAGTTCTCCCATACATTTCTTTCTTTGTTATTTTGTTCTTTCTTTTTCCTTTTTTCTTTTCCCTTTAGTCTTTCTTTCTACTTTTCTTGTTTCTTCCTCCTTTCTTTCATCCTTTCTTTTCTTTCTTTTTTTCTTTCCTCTTTTCTCTCCTTTCCATTTTCTTACTTCCTTTCTTTATTTCTTCCTTTCTTTCCTTCTCCTTTTCTTTTTTTTTCTTTTTCTTTCTTCTTTTCTTTCTTCCTTTCTTTATTTCTCATTTTCTTTCATTTTGAAACTTCTGTAATATTGTATCAATTTTACCACAGAGCATAAACGTTTCATGTTAAACGAAAGAAAGAAAGAAAGAAAGAAAGAAAGAAAGAAAGAAAGAAAGAAAGAAAGAAAGAAGGAAGAGAGAAAGAGAGAGAGAGAAAGAAAGAAAGAAAGAAAGAAAGAAAGAAAGAAAGAAAGAAAGAAAGAAAGAAAGAAAGAAAGAAAAGAAAGAAAGAAAGAATTCATTTAAGCTCTAAATATCACAGTAAACCTCAACCGAAAGACTGTTTCACGCAAATAGAGGAACCCTATGAATCCTCTGTCACTTTTTTCTTATTTCTTACACATTCCTTTCTTTGCCACATTCTTTTTCTTAGTCTCCTGCATTTATTCTAGATTGTTTAATTATTTTTCTGTAATCCAATTTTTCAATCTCTTCAACTTTTTCTTTGTGCATTTCTTCCTAACCTTATTTCCTTTTACATAACTTACTTTTCTTTTTCATTACCATACCTTTTTTAATGTATTTTCTCGCTAACTTTACCTTCATTTCTTTCTTTCTTTCTTTCTTTCTTTCTTTCTTTCTTTCTTTCTTTCTTTCTTTCTGTAATGTTTTTGTCGTTCCTTTTCCCCATTGTTCGCAATTACTCGTATAACTAATTTAAGAAGAAAAAATACTTGTTTTTTAAATTCAGGACGAAAGAACTGGAGTACTATATCCATACAAAACCGAATACGGATATTTTATAAGTATGTTACGTAATTTATGTAATGAATAAGCTTAATTTTGAATTACAGTAATGTAAATAAACCTGATAGCACAGTGCATTCGCTGATATCACTATCGATGATGTGTTCCAAAGACGAGTAGATAGATAGAATCACAATTATATGTATCGTACTTTAGTTATTGTATTAACGGAATGTACACAATCTCGATATGATGCGCGGTTGCAGGGAATATGAAACGTATTGTACGTGTTTATGTGTGTCGAATGCATAATATGACTAGTCTATATATAATGTATTAAAATGTTTCTTAACAACTAAGTTTAAGGATTTATTGCAATGATACATGCATGTCATGAGAATGCAGACCAAAGACTATCAAGGAAGATTCTACAATGAAGCCCATCAGGAAGAAAAAAAAGATTGTTTGTTTGTTTTTTTTTTATTTTGTTTCTTCCTTTCTTTTCTTTGTTTCTTGCCTCGACTCTCTCTTTCATTCTTCCTTTCTACTTATCGCATTTCTACTTCCTCTCTTTATTTCGTCTCTTTTCTTTCTCCTTTATGTCTTGCCATTCGTTCTTCCTTTTTTATGATTTTTTTTCTTTCATTCATTATAATTATATCCTTCTCTAGTTATCTTTTTCTCCTATCTTCTCCACTTTATTTATTCCATCAATTAACCATACTTGTATTTATTCCGAACCCATCATAAAACTGTAATAATTTTTTCTCCTGGATGCACCGAAGCTTTCTTCGGTAAAGCAAATAGACCTCAAATCACGTTATCTCCTGGTGATCAGATTACATCGCTTTAAAGCAATGCCATACCCCACTCGTCATGTTTAACATTTCCGCCCCTTTGTCTCCCATCATCCACTTGACTGAATGGAAAGGCATCTCATCCTCAAAATGGATTGATTGTTTACGTTCCAATGTCGACAGTATTTGCTCGCGGAAAAAGTCCAATATTTCAGTTTGTCTTCATTTTTTCAAGAGTTCGCTAAACTTGGTGCTTCTGTAGCCTTAAGAAACTTTGGTAAAGCCTAAGAGCAAGGCAAGAGTTTCAGGAAACCGATTTGCATCTAGAAATTGAGCTGATAAGGCGTGGTCTTACAGTTTGAACCACTGACTTTGGCGTATAACCTTCATGGCAGCTGCAGTTATTGAAAAATATTGTCAGGCTACAACTTAAGATATTTTCTATCCTGTTTCAGCTGATTATAAGACAAAAAGCATACTTACTTACTTACAAATGGCTTTTACAGAACCTGAAGGTTCATTGCCGCCCTCACATAGGCCTAAGCCTGCCATAGGTCTCTATCCTGAACAATATTAATGCAGTCTCAAGCATCGATCCCATCTCTCTCAAATCCATTTTAATATTATCCTCCCATTTACGTCTTGGCCTCCCGAAAGCACTTTTTCCCTCTGGTCTTCCAACTAACACGCTGTTTGCATTTTTGGATTAACCCATACGTGTTACATGCCCTGCACGTCTCAAATGTCTGGATTTTATGTTCCTAATTATGTTAGGTGTAGAATACAAAATGTGCAGTTCTGCGTTGTGTAACTTTCTCATCCCTCTTAGCCCCAAATATTTTCCTAAGCACCTTATTGTCAAACACCATTAACCTCTGTTTCTCTGTCAAAGTGAGAGTCCAAGTTTCACAACCGTACAGGATAACTGTAAAATATTACTGTTTTACAAATTACAACTTTCAGTTCTTTTGAAGAAGACTGTAAGATAAATATTTCGAATCGAATAATAGTAGATATTTCGCATAGCCTATTTATTCTGCGTTTAATTTTTTTAGTGTAATTTATATTTGTTACTGTTGCTACAAGATATTTGAATTGTTCCACCTTTTCATTGGATAAATTTCTAATTTTTATAGTTTCATTTCGTACTATGTTCTTGTAACTAGACATAGTCATTCATTCATTCATTCATTCATTCATTCATTCATTCATTCATTCATTCATTCATTCATTCATTCATTCATTCATTCATTCACTCATTCAGTAAGTGTTTTTCCCAAGGACAGGTCTTTCATTGCAAACCCAGATTTCTCCAATCTTTCGTATTTTCTGCCTTCCTCTTTGTCTCATATGATTCACATATCTTAATGTCGTCTATCATCTGATATCTTCTTCTGCCCCGAACTCTTCTCCCGTTCACCATTCCTTCCAGTGCATCTTTCAGTAAGCAGTTTTTTCTTAGCCAGTGACCCAATCAATTCATTTCCCTGCTCTATGCAATGCCAAACTCCATACAAAGCACGTCACTACTCTCTCCTTATTCTTTGTCCAGAGGTCCACAGAAGATTCTCCTTTCATAGTTCTTTATATAGGTATATATATTCTATATATATATTGTACAGGGACATCATTTTATTTTTACTAACATTTTTAATATTAACCTGGCTATACCTTTAGAGAACCGGAAACACCGTTCGCTACCCCCTTCCACAACCGGAGTTCGATGATACTGGCGTAAAACACAAACAAATCACTTTACTAGGTATAGGAGGGAAGAAAAGTACTTCATCCATTTACGTAAACTAGGAAATATCGCGATTTTGAGTTCGATAATTTTCATTAGGTTTTTATTTAATCAAAATGCAGTACTGTATTAAGAATAAGTGTTTTTACTCACGAACTGAGTTATCCATGCGAACGTGTTCATTATGCAGTGTATATTATACTGTCTACACCACATTAGCGTACACTGTAGAGAATGAAGTTAAATTGAAAAATAATCATAATATAGATATTTAAACACATTTCTTTTAATGGTGACCGTTCATTTCGATACAGGCTTCAGTTTTTTTGTTCATATTCTCGGACTATAGACTATTGCATCTAATTCCAATTACCAGTTTCGTCCTTCGTACTAGTAACTCATGTTGAAATAATTCTGTACCTACTCTATAAAAGAGTACCTTATGTACTGTAAATTCAATCTTCACTTCTGCCCGACCCGCACAGATAAAATTACTCAGACATGCTATCTACTGTCCGTCCAAGTGGTTATGCCGCAGGATCGTAGAAAGGAGGGAAATCACGTGACAGTTAATTACTTAACGAGGCCCTTTTATTTAAGTTATTTTAAACAGTTGTAAACGTCCAATTCATAACAGAAATTAATGTTATCAGAAAAGAGCTAAGACAGCCCTTGCTTTTACAGAGAGGCGTGCAGAAGCAGGTGGGGGAAATCGAGATGCGACGTAGGCAAACGGACAGTACCTGTGCGAAAATATGATTCAATATTAAAAGTTCTTTCGTCGCTGGAAAACGCGAAGATATTTCTGGAACGTACTATACTCAGTAACTCAGTGCTGTTTACTATAAGCGGCCTTGGTTCTGTCTGGAGAACAGTTGAAACTTCGTTAGTAGAAGGGGTGCGAGTGAAGTACATTCAAAAACTCAGGTACAATAAAAATTGAAGTAAAAATAAAATGATGTCCCTGTATATAGTTTCGGGATATAATTCCCAACAATCCATTACCATAAAAATAAGTTTGTGACGAAACTTGGAATGGTGAAAAAAGGAGCATGTGATAATTATTGTTAAATCAAGTAGAATTTCTATTATTGTTATTACTCGCATATCTGGCAAAAACCTGTTTAAGCACATTTATTAATTTTAATTTCTCTGCCTAATGTTTTTAATTTTCCTGTAAGTCTATTAGCCTATATAAGACAATTTCTTCGAGAATCACAAATTGAATACAATAATAACCCTCGTACAATGAAACTATTTACGAAGTATTCCAGAAAAATTTATACTGTAGATTGTTTTATTATTATTATTATTATTATTATTATTATTATTATTATTATTATCATCATTATTATTATCATTGTCATCATCATAAAGTAATCGGTGATGTAGGTCCCATATTCTTTTCTGATCATATAACGCATCAGTCGAAGTTTCTTCAGAGGTTGACCTTAAATTCTTCCACGGGGTTGTATTTCAGGATTAAAAATGTGGCAGTCTGCTTCTGTCCATTCCATGAATGTGTTAAGTCCAATTGCGACGGTAATTTTGGATTCTGTCCAAAATTGGATTGACTTAGGATAGTATTCATAGATGATACATGTGCCCTTCGCCATCATCCCTGAAAGTTTGAAACACCACCTCGGAAACACCCTGTATATTAATTTCATTCGTTTGAAAGGCAATGATTGTGATTGCCAATATTAGAACAAGATCATCAAATCTTGACTTACCGAAGTCAAAGTCTCAGAAGTATTGTCTATGAATAGCACTTTTAACAAAGTTAAACTTTACTACGGAAGTCGACTTTGGGAAATACTTATGCAAAGTCTCGTTTATTAATACGGCCCTTAGAGTTCTTAAATTGTTTTGTAGTCTTGCTATATATATTTTAAAGATTTTCTACATAGATTAAATTCCCTTTTCTAATTTATTATTATTATTATTATTATTATTATTATTATTATTATTATTATTATTATTATTATTATTATTATTATTATTATTATTAGTATTATTTCCAAACTCTTCAAAATGATATTAACTCTATTGAACTTTGGTCTGACAATAATGGAATGAAAATTAATGAAACAAAAACTTTTGTCATTTCGTACTCACGAAAAACTACTTCCATAAAATTTAATTATTCTCTTAATAACGTCTGTATTATTAGGAAAAATTCTATTAAAGATCTTAGTGTATTACTCGATTCTAAATTATACTTTCACGATCATGTTGAATATATTTATAATCATTCAATAAGAATGCTTGGTTTAATAAGGTCTATAACTTCTTCTTTTTCTACTCCAGAGTCACTATTAATTCTATACTTTACTTTGGTTCGATCTAAACTTGAATATGCATCTGTAGCCTGGAATTCCATTACTTCAACCGATTCGATGAAATTGAAAAATATTCAAAGAAAATTTATTTCCTTATGTGCTTTTCGATTTATACCCAATTCCTATGACTTTAACTATGAGATTACCTGTAAATATTTTAACTGTTGTAGCCTTTATTCTAGACGTCAAAATCTTGATTATCAATTTTTTTGCAAAGATATCAAGGGTGATATTGATTGAGAGTCTATCCTAAACAATATCAGCCTTCGCATTCCTACAAAAGGTTTAAGATTTCAAAAAAATTTTATAACAGAAATTCAAAATCACTTTCTCCAGTCTGTAGATGCATAAAATATGCCAATTTGCATGGACACAATTTAGATCCTTTTAAGTTATAGTTTCGTTTTGATTATTAGTATTTACCGTTCTTGTTCTCAATTTTATTTATGTATGTTTTTGTTTATTCAAGATATTATTTATTTTGTTTTTGCACCTTTGTATCTTCTGTTTGTGTATTGTGCTGAACTATAATTGGCCTCTGGCTGTTGTTCAGCACACAAATATTAATAATAAGTAAATAAATAGAAATAAATTATTATTATTATTATTATTATTATTATTATTATTATTATTATTATTATTATTATTATTATTATTATTTTCCACCTTAGTACTATTCACTTATTAGAAGATAACCTTTGACCTGCACAATATTAACCTGGTTATAACACGGCAGTGAGTTGTACCATCTTGCATAGCATAACACCGCGTCTGCCAGGATGCATCGCGACTTAATCAGATCCTTGCAGCGCAGCGCTCGGTTCGGCGAGCGAAGGGCCACATCTCCGCGTTCGGCTCTAATTGCGCCGTGGACGGACGGACAGCTGCCTCATTATCCAGATTCCCAACTGACGCTCGCACAGCACCCGCTCTTCCACCCCCTTCGCTGTCTTGAAGATATTGCACTACAAACACGTGTCATTCAGAACTGCGGTCGGGACAATTAGAACGGTTCCTGTACGGGGCGGGATGGGGCGGTTTAACGTCAAGGGCAGAGATCGCGGAGGAAGGAACACGAGAGTTCAAAATCCGGCTGGCTAGTGGCAAATCTTTATTTACGGCAGGGCTGAAGAAATAGTATAGATAAATACAATATAATATTTGTTACTCAGTCAAATGACAAATCAATGTAAAATAATGACTTATATTATAAGTTTTATACACATAAATTACATGTTGCAAACGTTTTCGCCCATTCAGGCATCTTCTGGCACAATAATACAACATCTCAATATCAAACTGTATAGTCATTACATTGGTGGTAGATAAAGTGTTTAAAATTAATGATGTTCAACATCTCCATGATTAAAATGTTGATTCCAATTTTAATTTTATGACCTGTAACATCACATTTTAATCATGGAGATGATGTACATCATTAATTTTAAATAGTTTGTCTACCACCAATGTAATGAGTAAACAGTTTGATATTGAGATATTGTATTATTGTGCCTGAAGATGCCTGAATGGGCGAAAACGTTTGGAACATGTAATTTATGTGTATAAAACTTAATGACCATATAATATAAGTCATTATTTTACATTGATTTGTCATTTGACTGAGTAACAAATATTATATTGTATTTATCTATATTAATTGACAATCTGAACAAATTTCATCATGCTTTCTAAGTTGAAAAAGTGTTTCACTCGTAAGGACGTAAGGATTTCATACCCTTTCGAGGACTTACTCTACTTTAAGCACATACTTTTACATTTCAAACCTTACCCTTATTTACTTACATACAAAGTGGCTTTTAAAGACTCCGGAGGTTCATTGTCGCCCTCACATAAGCACGTCATCGGTCCCTATCCTGAGCGAGATTAACGTCTCGGCCTCCTCAAAGATCTTTTTCTCTCAGGTCTTCCAACTAACACTATATGCATTTCTGGCCTATCAAATTATTTTAGATGTTTTATGAACAGTGTATTCCACATTTATTTTTCCAATACCTTATTATTAGGGCTGAAAAAGTGCTCTGTGTTTACAAAATGCTTGTGTGCACGCACGACTGGTTACTGTAGCGAGTGCTTGTACGGTAGGGCGTATCGAAATCGGTGGTTAAATTTTTTTTTAAGAAATTAAAAAAAGTGGGGGTCTAAAAAGTTGTCTTATGGGTTAATTATTGTCTCTACCAAATTTGATACTCATACAAAGATTTCTAGTCGGGGCGCATTAGCTTTAAAGTTTAGGAATTTTATCTAAAATCTATATTTAAATAACTTCACAGTTCTTTGTTTACTACAGACTGTAATATTCATCATATTTCTCATATTTTCTGTTACTTTAATTTTTTTAATATTACTTAAGTAGCCAGATAACTGTACAGAACTCTTAACAATATTTACAGGCTGTAACAACCCAGAACTCACCACCGAGTTGCCATCGAGTTCTTTCTTTCCGTCGAAATAAATATCCTGGGGAAATTTTGTTTCTTCTAATTCTTTCTTAAAGACAGCACTACAATTTTTATTTATCTCTCGAATTTTGCTTTTATATATTAATTTGCTTTCGTCCTCTTTAGATACTAGTTTAAGATCTTCTAAAACTGCCGAGGCAATTTCCGCTACTTCTCATACAGATATACCCGTTTTATCGGCAATTTTAAGAACTGCTGGCAGAGAAATTCTTATAAGCGAAAATATGCATTTAAGATTTACAGGTCTTTCTGTAGATTTCAGCGGATATTTTCAAGTGAAATCCGAATTCGAAGCATTATTTTCTCCCGATGAGCTGCTCTGTTGTATAGCACACTCTGGAGAAATAGATGGCAGCTCTTTTCTTCGTTTACATTTCATGGATCTTATTTCCTCTTGTTTTTGCGGTTTTTCTTTTGTTACTCTATTGTCCAGACTTCCAATCACTATTTTTATACATGTCCGTTGATCGACCAGGATTTTTTTTTCTGGTACTTTTCACGACTGTTCACAATTGCAGTTCGCAAAGTCAAGGCATTTGCATGTTGCAATATCAAATAGTCTTAGTCTTAGACCAGCTATGGGGACTATAAGCAAAGTAGGGAGAGAACGTTCCTACGCAACCCACATTCGTTTGATTGACAGGCGAGGGGTAAGGCAGTTGTTTTGCTAAGTCAAGTGCAGTGGTGGATTCGACACACTTGCGCATCAGTAATTTCTCCGCTCTTATTTCTCGTATTTTGTTTATAGGAAGTACACGTATCATACAATAATTATGACGGCCACCTACTGTCATTACGCAAATTATATATTTTTCAATTGTATAACCATTCCTTTATCACGTGCACGAAAAATTCCTGAACTGCCTTGTGATCGACATAATAAAGTATTTCTTTTTTAAAAACAATAAAGAAAAAAGCAAAGCTCCATTGTCATTTAATTGCACAATATATTAAAAGATACATTGCTCAACATAATAAATTGTTTCTTTTTAAAACCAATAAAGTAACTAAGCTCCATTGTCATTTAACTTAAAAGATTTAAACACAATATAATTATCAACAAAATCAATTGTTTCTTTTTATAAATACTAAAGAAAGTAAAACTAAGCTCCACTGTCACTTAACTTTAAAACATATTAAACAAAATATATGAGATATGAATGAAACGAAATACTACTGTAGGCCTACACTGCTGGTTTTCATTTTTTTGTTGTTGATTGCCCTCGAAATGTCTTGTTATTAACTAAAAAGGATATATTTGGCTCTAAAATAGAACAACTCAACCGTAATACTGAAACTAAATGCATGTCTGTGATCCTAGATCTGGAGATACTTTTGGTCATATTCATTTTGAAAAGAAAAACAGCTCACAACAGTAAGTTGAGCCAAACATAGAAACAATACGCATTGCAAACGTGCGCAGATTAGGGAATTGCTCCTCTGGTAGGTATTTAAAGAGATCTAATCCATTTTTTCCGAAACACTTTAGTGGAGTGCTCTTTTGCATCTCTATAGTGGCTCTGATGCTTGGGTAACATCAAATACAAATGGATTATTGAACAGACACATCTCCACGTCCATTACAGTTACTTTTGAAAATCTTTCTTGGAAAGAGAACGCATCAAGTAGGCCTAATATGCACTCAAAGTTTTAAATAAATTCAGTTCCAGATACTTAATAAAATAATAAGTATCTAAATCCTGAAAATACCATAAACATATCTTGTTTTGTATCTTTTCACAAATGTTACGAAAATAGCTTTTAAAACTGTAAATAAATACTTGTAAGATCACCGAAGTCCGCTTTATGCTTCCGATCAAAGTGGCGTTTAATATTGAGGCGTTTTATATGCGCAATTTTAAACCTACATATTAAGCAACAGACTTTCTTCTTTTTGTAAGTAACAAAAAATTCTTTCTGCCACTCTTCCTGAGACTGAAGTCCAGAGATCGAAGCCATACCCGCCACTGAATGAAGCGTATCTAGAGAAGCACCAGGCGGAGGAGAGGGTCGGTGGAGTGAAGTAAGGCGGCTTTGAGTGCAGTGGCCCTTCGGAGCCATTTTCCCCCATGGTTGTCTTAGACTGTTACGTCTCATACAGTCCAGTTTAGTTTAATTAGATTTCCTCTTTTTTCATGTTTTTAATAAATTCTTCACTTTATTATGATAATTTAATATCATATCTGTTATTGTTTTCATGGAAAAGAATGACAGGAATCGAAGCGTGTTTCCATGTAGCCTACTCACTACTTTATCTGCAACTTTTTTTCTGCATTACATGCACTGCAGGTTCTTCACTTCCTTAACCTTTCCATTCTCTGCGAGTGAAGAGATAATATACCTCATTACATCTCGATATGTCGGGAGTGTTTTATCAAATTATTTTGGGACACCAAAAATACCCCTCCGCCCTGACAAACATCTTCTTTCTTGTTTTTACTGGTGAAGATTTCGCCATTAGAAATAATAGGCAATACTCAAAACACCCATACAATGCATAATAGGCAACACTCAAAACACCCATACAATGCATAATAGACAACACTCAAAACACACATACAATGTACTGCAAGTAAAGGCTCGGGAGAAACTGACGAACAGAAAACAGGGAAATTGTGACAGAAAGCAGTAGTATTAACCATCCCTTATCTTCACCCGCTCCATCCCTCTACGCAGTACGCAACCTTAGTTGAAGTACATTGCGTTGCCAGTTTGGAAGTGTCTATTCAGTCATCTATACTTACTGGCTTTTAAGGAACCCGTAGGTTCATTGCCGCCCTCACATAAGCCCGCCATTGGTCCCTATCCTGAGCAAGATTAATCCAGTCTCTACCATCATATACCACCTCCCTCAAATCCATTTTAATATTATCTTCCCATCTATGTCTCGGCCTCCCCAAAGGTCTTTTTCCCTCCGGCCTCCCAACTAACACTTTATATGCATTTCTGGATTCATCCATACGTGCTACATGTCCTGCCCATCTCAAACGTCTGGATTTTATGTTCCTAATTATGTCAGGTGAAGTATACAATGCGTGCAGCTCTGCGTTGTGTAACTTTCTCCATTCTCCTGTAACTTCATCCCTCTTAGCCCCAAATATTTTCCTAAGAACCTTATTCTCAAACACCCTTAATCTCTGTTCCTCTCTCAAAGTGAGAGTTCAAGTTTCACAACCATACAGAACAACCGGTAATATAACTGTCTTATAAATTCTAACTTTCAGACTTTTTGACAGAAGACTAGATGACAAAAGCTTCTCAACCGAATAATAACAGGCATTTCCCATATTTATTCTGCGTTTAATTTCCTCCCGAGTGTCATTTATATTTGTTACTGTTGCTCCAAGATATTTGAATTTTTCCACCTCTTCGAAGTATAAATCTCCAATTGTTACAGTTCCATTTCGTACAATATTCTGGTCACGAGACATAATCATATACTTAGTCTTTTCGGGATTTACTTCCAACCCTGTCGCTTTACTTGCTTCAAGTAGAATTTCCGCGTTTTCCTAATCGTCATCTATGCTAACATTTATAACAGCTGAACGTTCTTAATATTCAGTATTACAGAAAACAATTTTTTCAAGTTTTTGGTGAGTACTATAAAACTTGGAAGGCTTTGCGCCTCGGTGGAAATTTAATCTAGAGTTCTAATTTTTTGTGCATAATTGTTACATATAATGACAACTTTTCCGCACTACATCTTTTTTTAATTTCGTAATTCAATTTTTTCGATACACCCTATTGTACAGTTCGCTCCGTATGAATGAACTCAGAATTTAAATTTACAGGATTACTTAGTTTAAAATCAATTAACTCGGAACAAATATTAAATTTACAAAAAACATCATTATTAATTAAGTCAAACACAATTTCCCCATGTTCTGAATTCAGTCGTCCTATTATCTGTTTTTTTGTTGGTTTTTTGTTTCGGCATTCTGATACAACCTCACGTCACTTAAGTACGTCTACTATTGAGGAGAGTCGGATGTTCACTCTCTCTGCTCCTTCAGAGAGTAGAGACACCCGGCAACGCTACGCATTTTATAAATAATGTATGGCTACAGAAATTATTTACTACCCTGATATCAATACTTTTATTCAGCCCTGCTTATTATATACCGTATATGTGTTTATAAATTCTATTTTTTACAGTCATCTACTCAAGATCTTATCAAATGCTTTTATATATTCTGTGAGTAATATATTTCACGGTTATTTCGTGAAGAGCTTATCAAATTCTTTCGTATTTTTATAATGAATATATTCCGAAATAGTTATTCTCTCAAGGACCTATTAAATTTTATTACATAGAGTTATTTATTGAAGGTGTATTCGAATGCTTTTACATTTACAGTATGTTATAAAAATATAAGCCTATTCTAGAATTAATTCTCTCAAGATCTTTTTTTTAATTGGTTATTTGTGACGCTTTATTAACTGCTTTGATCATTGGTCATCTAGCAGCGAAATGAGTCCAGGATCCAGCGCCGAAATTACACAGCATTTGCTCTTTAATGGGTTGAGGGAAAATCACGGAAAAACCTCAACCAGGTAACTTGCCCCAGGATTTGAACCTGGTCCCGTCTGTCTCACGGTCAGTGATGCTAACCGTTACTCCACATCGGCGGACCACGAGATCTTAACAAATGCTTTTAAATATTATATTAAATAATGTATTCCACATTTATTTTATCAATGCCATATGAAATGCTTTTAATAATCTTTAAATAAGGTACCGGTAATGGTTTTCTGAAATATAACAGGTGTTCAAGGCAAGTGAAACTGAACTTGCCCAGTCCCTATCGCTGTCATTCCCACGTGATAGCCTACTTGTTTGTGTCTCGCAATCTTTTATTAATTCCGTTTATCGACAGTATCACTTTGGGGTTGTAAACGACCGGGCGTGTAATGAACTGAAAACGTCTCGCTGCACATAAATTGATCGTTCGATATCTCGGTCAGAGTTTGGGGAAGTCCCTCGTGCCAGTTCTGATGCATACAAATCAATGTTGTGGCCACCCAAATCAGCGCTATTGTCTCTATGGTGATGGGCAATCAATGGAGGCAGCTATTGTGCGCCAGTTGGCCGCACGTGAGATCTGATCGTTAAACCCATCACTGGAGCATGACTCCCAAAAGGTTAATAAACGGTGTCATGTCAATTACACAGACTTAATAAATATAACTTAACACGAATAACAAAACCGAATCGTCTCTGATATTATATTGGCTACCATCCTTGGATGTGAACCAAATAAATATAACTTCAAACGCCATCAAGAATAATTATTTTTAAGTGACAGAATCCTGTTTCATGATTACCTTCTTGTGTCCATGCGTTCATCGTGAGCTCATGTATACAAGGTATTAACTAATATGAGGGAAATCTTTGGGGAATGGATAGAGGATCAAAAATAAACAAACCTAAAGAAAACGAAAAGTTAATGCAAATAAAAGGTCAATTTCGCTCTGTGTTTTTAACTTGAAACTCATTTTAGTTCATAGATATTTGCTACCAAACTTTATTTTTACATCACTGTTGACGACGTTCATGCATAATTCTACAAATAGTAGGCTACTCAAAATGGCCACCGTGATTTGCAGCGATATTTTACTACTTAATTAACTTATTATTCCCAGAACATGAATTTTACCAGCAATCGAAAAGTATTGGGAATAAATTTGAATATGGAACAAAAAAAAGTTTCCTTCCCAGGCAGGATTCGAACCACGAAAGTCTTAGTTATTAGTCTGTCGTGCTCTGGAGTGAACAAGGCTCTGAAATCAGCTACAAAGGTCGGTCCGGTTTTTGCCACTACTTTATTAAGTAAGCAATGATCATGCGCAGTATGGGAGAAGGAGTATGAAGCGTGAACGAAAACGATGGATTCATCAAATTTTGTAAATATGTAGAAATGCAGCCAAAGACGTGAATTATTATTATTATTATTATTATTATTATTATTAATATTATTATTATTATTATTATTATTATTATTATTATTATTATTATTATTATTATTATTAAGGAAATCCTGAAATTTATTAAGCAGTCCGAGCCTTCCTTCGCTTTACATTTAGTTTCTCTTTGTGTTATCTTTGTCGTGGAGATCGTTGTGAGGGAGAACGCGGCTGATCCAATTAAAAGTTCAGTTCCATAACTGATTCTGCTAGCGATATCTTGATTTATAGGCTCGCAGAGCGGCGACAATCGCATAACGATTTCCGTTGCCACCGCGCCATTTAATAACATCCTCTTCACAGCTTGTTAAGGGCTTGTTTGAATAAGAGCCTCTACTTCTTGTGTTGGTAATGATTTTTGACATTCGATCACGATATACCGATACACGGACAGAATCGTGAGACGTCTTTCTGATTGAATCCAGAGGATCTTTCCTTTAAAGGACCTTGCAAACTGAATTACCGTCAGATCCGTTTGGAAAGACATCGAATAAAATCATTATAAATTTTATACCAGAAGTGATACAAGTTATTTTAGTTGCAATAGGATGTTTTTTTTTACTTTGTTATTTAGAGACTCTATATCAACTATTAGGCTATTTAGCCTATGGGATTGGTGATAGCGAGATAGTATTTGGCGAGATGAGAAGAGAATTCACCCACAGTCTACTATATACAGTCACGAAGCTTGGGATGATTTTTTGCCAACGAGTTGCATTTCTCGCGATAGTTGCTAGCCGCTTGGAGCGCTGTCAATACTAGGAACAATAGATTGTATCACTGCTATCGTGATCTAATACAGGCCGTAAGGCAGGCCATGTGACTCGCTTAATCCGATCACAAAGGGTGGTGTTTCAACCATATAAATTAATTGGACTGCATAGTAACATATATTTCTCTAAAATGTAGTGTAATTGCATTAATAAAATTTAAAACAATGATTAGGAGACACTTCAGACATAATTCCTTGCGAGTTAAGGTGTAATATTATTTTTGGTGTGAAAATTATGTTGTTCGTATGTGTAATACCTGCCATTATTTCGATTAAATATTGCGAAATTCCTGTACATTCAGTTATGCATGGTTCAATAATTTTCAGTTGCACCGCACAAATATTTAGGTATGTTGAAATTATAGGTTATGTTTACTGTACCAGTTGGCCTTTCTGTTTAATTTTAGTGGTCTCCAATACCCTGACCCTACATATGTATGTTATGTCATATGGATATTATAGGTTATGTTTACTATATTTAACTTATATTCCTATATTCGCAATTATACATTATAATTAAACATAATGTCATGTATGACACCCGTCACATTCTATTTGTCTGTATTTTAATCCTACAGTTGAGTAGGCCTACTGAATTATTGTATTTATCTACTAACTAAGAGACGAAGTAACACAATCGTACGTACACTAATTTCATAGGAGTGGTATGGTAAATTTTCAGTCTACAATTAAGGAAGGTAAATGTGATAAATTAAAATCACAATGTAAATTCGTTTTTATTGAACCTCAAAATAGCTTCCATTCTAAACTTGAAATGTTGACGCTAACAGATTATGTTAACACATTAAAATAACACAGTTTTGTAATTATTTCTGCAACATATGCAACAAGAAGTAAACGGAACTTATAGACAAATTACACTAAATAAAGCTTAGCAATGATAAGCAATAAAGTTATAATAAAATATTTCACTTAGCTCCATACACTGAAATAGAAAACCCGAACAAACATTACGGCCTGGTCTAGATCGAAAAAGCATTGACTGTGCCGTATTTTTGTGAAAAGCTATGTAAACTGTGAAATGTTCGTTATCGGTTGTAATAACTGTAAATTGCTAAAATACAATAATTTGAATAATAATATGGGACAAGGAGACGTTTGTATTACTATAAATTGTAAGAAAAATAGGTTAGAGTTATCCTTCTTCCGAAAGATCCAGGAAGGCGAGTTTATAGAATATAATAGGCCTATATATTTTATGAAAATAATATATAAAATATATATATATATAAAATGTGGAAGGAAGGTGTTAATTTTTTTAAAAGAACACGATATCGAAAGTACAATACATTTTATCGTCTTCTAGGGAAAGAGTCTGTGATGAGGCAATAGTAGCGATCCTGGTGGTGAGCAACTATCTATGGAGGCATATTTCAACTGTCTATGTTTGCATATTTAGTAAGTATTAAGCTTCGTGACTGTATATAGTAGACTGTGATTCACCATAGATTATCTAACATTCACCTTATGGATGTGGAAAACCTCGGAAAAAACCCAGCCAGGTAATCAGCCCAAGCGGGAATCGAACCCACGCCCGAGCGCAACTCCAGTTGGCATACAAGCGCCTCAGCCGACTGACCTTTGCCAGTGGATTTGTTGTTGTTGTTGTTGTTAATTATGATAATTATAATTTGATTTATGATGTTGATCAAGTGAAAATAAAGGTTCAGAATAGGCTTCGATATCACGATAAAGATGTTTCCTTTGCAAGAATTACTAACACTTTAAGGCCTCAATGTATGCTTGCTTGCAATTTATTTAAACTGGAACAGCACTAAATAACCTCTTATTCACTTTCAACCTATCTGAAATATTCGTGTTTGTAAGCAATTTCAATTTCTTTTAACCATAGTGCAATTTAGTCTCTTTTTAGTCTATAAGAAATGCTATATTTTGCTACTAAGATAAGTCAGGCCTGTATTTCGCTTCAAGTGCTTATATTACGATGAAAATTCAGGCGATACTTTCCAACTTAAAAATAACTAAACAACGTGATACCAACGTATAATTCTGAAGTTTAAATATAAACTAATTTGTTATTAAAGTAAAATATGATTAGCATGTTTAACTTTTCACGATTCCAAATTCTGTCTGCAGATTTTTACGCCAATTCCCTTGCTACTCTTTTTAGCTAACTGTTATTGAGAAATAGCCTGCAATGCCTTGTCGAAAATAAGCTAATTCACGATAGAATAGAAGAGACGATCATAGCAATGCAGTCGTCTGCAATCATTTCACCTTAACTATAATAGTACATTATGCAACGAGCCTGTAATGGTAGTAATTAAGACGCAAGTATGATTGTTTATGAAACGAGAGTAAGCTCGACCATACTTCTAACTTGAAATTATTCATAAGTATTCATGTTATTCTTATCTGACTGGGGAGCGGAACTGACCTTGTGCAATACCTCGTAAATTGTGAGATGTGCGCAGACGCGATATTGATTTTTTCCGAGAAACAGATGTCATTGACCTTGATATAATCTAGAAAGTAAAATAAACATTAATCTTAATATAACCTTGAAATTGATTTAGACATTGAAAAACGAGATGATAAATTGAATTTATTTGAATATTATTTACAATTAACGCTAATTATTATAGCAACAGAACATAACCTTCTGGTACAGTATTGGATTTCCAGCCTCCGTGACTTTTCGCTAGTTGTCTTTCGATTGCATAACCGAGAATAATCGATACTTGCGCTTTCATATTGCTACAATGGTGTTTTCTGATTGGTGGAACACCTGAACTTTAATGAATAGGTGTACTTTAATGAGGTCCATTAAAGGGCTGCTACCAGGTGTGTAATTGCTACATTTCGGCATGGTCGAGCAGAAAAATAACTAAACAACGAGATACCAACGTATAACTCCAAAGTTTAAATATGAACTAATTTGTTATTAAAGTAAAATATGATTAGCATGTTTAACTTTTCACGATTCCAAATTATGTCTGCAGATTTTTACGCCAAGTACCTTGCTACTATTTTTAGCTAACTGTTATTGAGAAATAGCCTGCATTTCCTTGTCGGAAATAAGCTAATTCACGATAGAATAGAAGAGACGATCATAGCAATGCAGTCGTCTGCAATCATTTCACCTTAACTGAGTAGCTTAATATCAAAGACGGACATGTGACCTCAATCGAAATTTAGATTGCTGTGCTTTTTATACAATTTTTCATGCTCTTTCCAGTTATAGTGAAACCATATGCAAACTCTAACACTACATTTATAAAATAAATTGTGTTAAATATTACAAAGAATACTGTCAATTAAAAAATTGCCTCTAGATCCAAACTATGGAGACGACGGATGTCCGTCTTTGATATTAAACTACTCAACTATAAAAATAATAAATCCCATACAAACCGAGACTTTACGACTAAAGCACACCTACTACTACTACTACTTTTCTGTCTTAGACGGCTGCAACACACCACTCTTCAACGACATATAATTTCGTCTCTAAATATGCACATAAGGACGCTTGTAATGCCCCATTTTGATTATTGCGATTCCTTGCTAACTAATGTAAGTTCACTCATAGCTGAGAGACTACAACGTGTTCATAATGTGTGCATACGATTCATCTGCAATACTCGTAAATTTGACCATATAACACCTTCCCTCCAGTTACTTTCGTCTGAAGGAACGAAGAACAATACATTCACTGTCTCTTCTGTTTAGAATCATGCATACTTTTACTCCGAATTATCTGTTATCGCACTTTCAATTTCTTACAACTCTTCGAAACCGATATCAAGGACTTCTTTCTATCCCTAATCATAGAACGTCTTTATACTTATCTTCCTATACTGTAGAAATACCTCGCCTCTGGAATTCGTTACCTAATGACGTCAGGAACTGCCGGACTTGATCACAATTCAAAATTAAATTGGAAAATTTTGTCTTAGTTAATGGTTTTTAGGTATTGCTAGAAGTATTGATTTGTGTCTTTGTTTTCTTTTTCTTTTTTAATCTAGATTAAAATTGCAAGTTTCTTGTTTATGTTAGTTAATTAGTTAGGATACAATTAGTTATGATACTTAATCACTCATTTAAAGTTTGTGTGACTGCAACCTATGTATATTTTTGTGTGGCTTTACTTTGTTTATAATGCTTTTTTTTCTCTCTCTTTATTTCTTGTGTAGCTTTACTTTGTAAGTATATTTTTTTCTGTTTACTTCTATTATTGTATTTGTATTCCTGGTGTTGTGGAAGAGAAGGCCTGTTGGCCTTAACTACACCAGAATAAATAAATAAAATAAATAAATAAATAAATAAAATAAGGACGATTACACTTTGGCGATAAGCCGAGAGGAATTTTTCCTCTCAGGGACGAACTTCTTGCAGAGTATCCTCCATAAGTTTGACCTTTGTTCACATGTTGATGTTTTCGGTCTTCGTAATCTTGGATCATCGTCTAATATGACACGAAAACGAGTAGCTCAAAGAGATACTGTACTACGGTCCACTGTAAGCTCACCACAAACTCCGCTCCGCTATGGATTTCTGTCAGGTTTTGCCACATAAAGATTCGATATTTGATCTTCAATCGTCACAGTACTCGAGACAGGTGTATGCTCCATTTCTAACTCTCGTTATCCAAACACATAATATGCTATGGCCGAAACGAACAGACGTGCTTCTTCCTCAACTGCAACTGACGTAATTTTCATTGGTGTTGCGTCATCCACTTCACAGTTCTACCAATCTGTGCATTATTTATGAAATTACCCTCGTATTTTTTGGGTGAGCAAGATACGTGTGTAAATGGGACAGTTTCTATAAAAAGCTATTCGTATTCTTGGCTTGCTTCTTAGCATGATCAATGAAAGTCACACTTTGGGAAGAATAGATGTATATTCCATAGCAACCTACCAAAATGTAGTAGAAAATCTTCCCGGAAGGCTGATGGCTGTTATAACATCAAAGGCTGTCCCAGCTCCATATCATTACCTTTTGAAACACAGCGTGGAGGCGGATGAGCAAGTATCCGGCTCTTTTGATCAGGTAGTGTACGGTAGGTTAAAAGTGTGTGTGGGTTAACGACCTACAGAATTCATGTAACATCCTTTACCATTTGTCTGATCGAAAATAACTGATATAATATGTTCCTATAAATAATGAAATATTATAGAGATTATTCAGAGGCAATGTAATAAATTGTAATATTCGAAAGCTTAATGAAAATATTGTAGAAATGGTAGAGGGAATCGAGGAACTTCAAATCCAGGGTACAAACGTTCGGAAATTCACGTTTAGTTTAAAATCTTATTTGCAATATCAACTTTACATGAAATTATTGTATTGAACTTCATAGTTACGTTAAAGTGTTGTTTACGATTTCAGAGTAAACTTAGAATATTTATAGATTTATTATTTTGTCAGATAGAATAATATCTGTAATATTGACAATTAATATTTGAGGAGAAAAATTCGCTCCGGCGCCGGGGATCGAACCCGGGTCCTTGGTTCTACGTACCAAGCGCTCTGACCACTGAGCTACGCCGAATTCAATCCACAAATATTAATCCTCAAATATTTATTGTCAATATTACAGATATTATTCTGTATGACAAATTAATAAATCTATAATATTCTCATAGCTAGCAGTGCATATGTTTGTGCAGATTACTGTGCACTTAACTGCGGAATCCCGGCCAAATAAGTCACTCAGCTGAGTGCGCTCCTAGTATAATGGCAGTTGACATTGGGCATATCCGTCAACATATATGCCTAACTTGGAGTCAGGTCACAAAGGGAAACATTGAAGGAGGAGAATTCGATCCGGTGCTGTGAATTGAATTCGGCGTAGCTCAGTGGTCAGAGCGCTTGGTACGTAGAACCAAGGACCCGGGTTCGATCCCCGGCGCCGGAGCGAATTTTTCTCCTCAAATATTAATTAGAATATTTATGTTTAAAACTGCTTTTAAATTCGAATTATGGGTAAACGCTTGCTTTGACTCTTACGTTTAGATTTAAATTTCTTCAAATTTGAAGTTAGATTAAAATGAATTAAAGAGGATTAATGTAGTAGGCTAAGTAAATATTCAGAAAGAAATGTCCTTAGATTATATTTCCAAAATCTGGAAGAGTCGAAATAGAAACGTACAAAATTAAAGAAAATCTCAAGCGGTTTACACAGTATAATAGTAGAGAGAGGGCAATTAAGAAAATGCTGTCCGATCAGAAAAAAATTAAGACGAATTACTGTTGAAATAATTAATAGCATTGCTCACCTTTCAGTGTGAGTTGAAGAATAATAATTCAGACGGTATGCATCACTGTACGTTGATGTCGGAATTTAATCTGAACTTTTTCCTTGGAAAAATTTATAGTAGGCCTAATAATAATAATTAAGGCTAGGATTTTGATGAAATTGCATCTTTTTTTCTGGCAAGCCAAAATATTGCTAGTATTGCTAGTATTTATATGTTATGTGATAAACTGAGTGTTTTGAAACATATTTGTTAGGGCATTTTTATTTGCATTTTTTACCTCTTACAACTCATAAGAGCAATTTTAGTTTTATTCGGTCATTTTTGGGGTATTTTCATTTAGTTTTGTCCATTATTTCCTCTCATATTTTCTCTACGTATTTTTTAAATTAATCCCCATTATTTTGTATATTATTTTAATTGTTTTTTTCTACACAAATATTGTCATTTTAACGTAGAACACCCCCACGTAATGAATGGATCAGTCCAACCACCCCTTCAATATGGACTCCTCTATACCTGTTAGTTCCGGATAAGAATGGCCTTGTGGTGGAATACACGGAAATACATCAGGTAAAATAATTAAAGTGTACTACTTACAAAAATTATATAAAATTAAATAAACTTGAATGTTGGTACTATAATTTAATTTAATTACTAGTCTAAATATTAATATTCCTACTAAGCCAATTATGTAAGATCAATTTTTGGGGCATATTTAAGGACATTTTTGAAAGATTTTTAGTTCATAAATGCATTGTTTTTCGGACATTTTTTCATTATTTATGGATCATCAAAATCCTAACCCTAATAATAAATAATAATAATAATAATAATAATAATAATAATAATAATAATAATAATAATGCATTTGCGAAAGAAGCGTAATGTGTAAAAAGATTTATAACATCAAAAAGAGTTACTTTTTAGTAGAGAGAAGGGACCTGAAGTCTTGTACTACAGCTCCTATTGGATTTACTGTGCTTACCGATCCTGTAGTTGATACTATTGACAGTCAGTTGATTGCGCTCTTCACGATACACTTCTCACAACATTTTAACTATATCTGAAATACGTATCACGTTTAGACAATTTTTACAATCTTCGAAATTGAAGAAGACTCTTTAGAATCATTGAAAAAAAATACGTACTCTTAAAAACAAAGGAAAAAAACACTATCCACCATTAATGTCACTATAAATTTTCCAATTAAAATTCTTGGACTCGATCCCAGATCTCTTACGTGAAAGGCTGATGACTTAGGCCACGCAGCCACCTTAAGACTTGCTTCTCTATCTGAATCGGGTAAACCCGGCTTAGGATCGATAGTGAAGTTGGATACAGCGAGCGACTCGATTTAACTCGCAGTCGATGTTCTCAAATGTATTCGATTAGGTTGAGATCAGTGCTCTGTCCAGAAGAGTCTAGTTTCCCAATACCTATCTTAGCGGAGAATTCTTTTTTTGTATTGACTTAAATTTACGAATCTGGAGGCATTATCATATTGGTGAAGAGAGAGACTTTCACCGAACTGTTGCCATAAACTTCGAAGTAAAGAATTGCCTGCAATCTGCTTATCGGAAGCAACGTGAAGATTACCCAGTTTTGTAAATATTGAACTGACCAGAAACAGTGTGAAATAGCCTCAGGTGTGCTGAGAAATGCGATATTATCACGGGAACCTTCTACAATATCAAATGGAAATCCCGCTTCAAAGTTCATACAATGGAAGAGTGTCCTATCAAAATATAGCGGTCAAGGCAGAAAAAAATGCACAGAATTACGTTAACAGAAATTGTGAAAACTACACTCGTATGTGAACTAACAGAGAAAGCATGATGTGGGATAAGAAAATTGCTGATTTGTTCCTTAGAGCAACTGAAAATCGTACACAGTTTTTTAATTTAATTTTGTTGCAGTCCGTGACTTTTTCAAGACCCTAATGTGATAGCGTTATATGGTGTAATAATTTAGTGTTAGCAATAGTAATAGTAACAATAGTTTTATCAATGTTTTTCCATAAAAGACCGTCATAAATTTATCTTATTTAATAGTGTAATGTTTTTATTTCATTTCTGATTCACGTTTTCGGTTTTATAAAAAACCATCTTCAGATCATTATTACCTCTAAATTAAACAGTTACATTGATGTACAATGGGTTACATTAACCAAATTATGTTAAAAGTATAAAATAATGTAAAATTATGCAAAGGATATCATAAAAACATATTTAAAAAAACTGTTAAAGTATTAGGTTAAAAATAGGTCTAATGTGAAGGTTATTTTGCGGAGAGTACAGTCTTACGCTTCCTTTCAAATATAAAAAGGTATCCTATAACTATTTTACATAATAACTGTCATGAAGTCTGCATTTACAAGATATGTTACTATACAGTTTTAAATCGTTGAGAATCTAAGAGGATAAGTATGCAGCGTCATGCTTATAAAACCGAAAACGTTAATCAAGAAATGAAATAAAATCATTACACTATTAAATAAGATAAGTTTATGGCGGTCTTTTATGGAAAAAAACATTGATAAATTAATACAACTTATCGGAACAAAGATGGGTATTAAATTTAAAAAGTAACAATAGTGCTAAATACACATAATGTTGAACAGTAATATTATTGAGAAAGAATTTGTACCGATTAAAATAATGTGTTTTTTCTTCGAGTAGTGAACAGAATTTTGTGGCTGACTACAGTCACTTCCATGCATACACACGCACGTACCTACATACATACATACATACATACATACATACATACATACATACATACATACATACATACATACATACATACGCAGACACACACACACTCACATACATGGATCGTGCTAACACTTTTATAACAAATTATTTTTTGATCTTCATGTTTTTACTGAACCATTATACGAAAACCTAGACTTTGAATGTGGCAAACATCACAGCAGGTGGTAATAGCAGTATTTTTTTTTCGCCAGACGTAGTGTATTGTATCTGTTCTCAACAGGAAAATATGCAAAAGAAAAATTAGAGGCAATTTTGTCCTGAGATTAATAAAATTTTAATTAAAATGCAGTTTGCCGGACATCACAACAACCAAATAAACCAAACCATATCAGCTTTTAAGACATTAAAAACTGGAGCAAGTTATGAAATTGCCCTCACTTAAGCACGAGAATAATAGGGTACATATCGCTGTTGACAGTCGGTCATGAGGGCACTGGCTCCCTTTTGAATGGCGGCGTGAGTACGGAATCACGGAACAGCGATAGTCAGCTGGAATTGTGAACCGAGCGTCCTGGTCACAATTATCTGCAGACATGAATGTACCCAGCCAGCTGAACTAGATGTGTGCCGACACAATAGATCATGGGGCTGAAAAACAGCCACTGCAATACGGCAGCTACCGTGTGACGTCTAGCACTTATACTTATTAGTTTCCAAAGAAATGTCTTCAATACACAACATTTCTTACTACCGGCACTCTTATTACTGACACAATATCAAAATATTCGCCTTGAGGAAAAAAATTGTGAAAATCTTAACAGATATTTAGTATATACAGGGTGCTTCCGAGGTGGTGGTACAAACTTTCAAGGATGATGGCGAAGGGCACATGTATCAATTTGAGATAAGGAACATGGTCCGGAAATGACTGAGTCGAAAGTTATAAGCAAGCCTTACGGCCTTAACTCTGCCACCTAAAATATATTATTATTATTATTATTATTATTATTATTATTATTATTATTATTACTTACTTACTTACTTACTTACTTACTTACTTACTACTTATTGGCTTTTAAGGAACCCGGAGGTTCATTGCCGCCCTCACATAAGCCCGCCATTGATCCCTATCCTGAGCAAGATTAATCCAGTCTCTATCATCATATCCCACCTCCCTCAAATCCATTTTAATATTATCTTTCCATCTACGTCTCGGCCTCCCCAAAGGTCTTTTTCCTCCGGCCTCCCAACTAACACTCTATATGCATTTGTGGATTCGCCCATACGTGTTACATGCCCTGCCCATCTCAAACGTCTGGATTTAATGTTCCTAATTATGTCGGGTGAAGAATACAATGCGTGCAGCTCTGCGTTGTATAACTTTCTCCATTCTCCTGTAACTTCATCCTTCTTAGCTCCAAATATTTTCCTAAGAACCTTATTCTCAAACACCCTTAATCTCTGTTCCTCTCTCAAAGTGAGAGTCCAAGTTTCACAACCATACAGAACAACCGGTAATATAACTGTTTTATAAATTCTAACTTTTAGTTTTTTTGACAGCAGATTAGATGACAAAAGCTTCTCAGCCTAATAATAACAGGCATTTCCCATATTTATTCTGCGTTTAATTTCCTCCCGAGTGTCATTTATATTTGTTACTGTTGCTCCAAGATATTTGAATTTTTCCACCTCTTCGAAGGATAAATCTCCAATTTTTATATTTCCATTTCGTACAATATTCTGGTCACGAGACATAATCATATACTTAATCTTTTCGGGATTTACTTCCAACCCTATCGCTTTACTTGCTTCAAGTAGAATTTCCGTGTTTTCCCTAATCGTTTGTGGATTTTCTCCTAACATATTCACGTCATCCGCATAGACAAGAAGCTGATGTAACCCGTTCAATTCCAAACCCTCTCTGTTATCCTGAACTTTCCTAATGGCATATTCTAGAGCGAAGTTAAAAAGTAGAGGTGACAATGCATCTCCCTGCTTTAGCCCGCAGTGAATTGGAAAAGCATCAGATAGAAACTGGCCTAAACGGACTCTGCTGTAAGTTTCACTAAGACACATTTTAATTAATCGAACTAGTTTCTTGGGAATACCAAATCCAATAAGAATTTAATTATTAGAATTTATTATTATTATTATTATTATTATTATTATTATTATTATTATTTCTATATGTTTTAGTTCTATATTACTTTTCGTCCGTTTTTATTTCTATGCAGCATCTATGTTAATTTCACTTTTAAGAAGTTAATTATTTCCTTTTTACAGTTTATGGATGTCCACAGATATCGAAGAAACTGACATCCCACGCATGTGTGACTCCTGCAGCGGACGAATGTGAGTGTATCTTGCAGTGTTTAATTCATTATTCTGAACTTATATCTTAATTGTGTTATCATATATACTTGTTGTTTGTTACTTTGCTTTCGTTTACGATAGCTACTACTGCTAGAACATTATATGAGCAGAACTTATTTAATCCATTGTGCAGAAACTGTATTCTATACGAGTATTTAACAAAATCGTACACGAATATGCAGGAAAGTTTACATAATGAGGATTTTAGAAAAAAAGAAACGTCACATTTATTTTCTTTATACATAGTCATCGCTAACTTCTTTGCAATCGTCTTTTTCTTCTTACTCGTTGTTGACGTGTCCGCAATATTATTGTAGTCGGTTTATTCCTAATTATCGTCATCTTGTAATTATCGCTTTAATAGTACTAATACTGTAATATTGACAATTAATATTAGGCCTACAGATATTATTCTGCATGACAAATTAATAAATCTATAATATTCTCATAGCTGCAGTGCATATGTCTGTACAGATTACTGTGCACTTAACTGCGGAATCCCGGCCAAACAAGTCACTCAGCTGAGTGCGCTCCTAATATAATGGCAGTTGACATTGGACATATACGTCAACATATATGCCTAACTTGGAATCAGGGCACAAAGGGAAACATTGAAGGAGGAAGGTTCGATCCGGCGCTATGGATTGAATTCGGCGTAGCTCAGTGGTCAGAGCGCTTGGTACGTAAAACCAAGGACCCGGGTTCGATCTCCGGCGCCGGAGCGAATTTTTCTTCATAACAAATGCAATTTATATTCGCCGGAAAATGGTACGTGATGGGCCAATTTGGATTTAAATTGAGATTTAGGGCACACATATTAGTAATATTCACCTATTTTTATTTCGGAGCGAGACAAAATGTAAACAATTGTTGTTCAGTGTTACTATCGTTGTATTGGTAATATTTATAGCCGTCATATTGGTAATAAAATTATCATCGTCGCATTCATAATTATCGTTGACGTTTCGTACGCATCGTCGCCG
This sequence comes from Periplaneta americana, assembly GCA_025594305.2. Taxonomy (NCBI): domain Eukaryota; kingdom Metazoa; phylum Arthropoda; class Insecta; order Blattodea; family Blattidae; genus Periplaneta; species Periplaneta americana. Next base: position 100,198,509 of record JAJSOF020000019.1, read on the forward strand.
CAATCGTAATTCAGCCGTAATTAAGAGAAAAATACTTGAACTACCACAATGTAGGCTACTGTAATTTAGCATGCTTTTGCATAATTAGGGGCTGCAGTTGTAGGCTATAATTTTATCTGTTTTGGCAACACTGGCAAGGAAGGGACAAAATGGATAAATAAACCAACAGCACGCTAGCGGGGCAGGGATTCGTTTACCAGACAATATACAATAAACAACCGGGCCTTACATGCTTCTCGAATGATTAGCGTTTGCTTGTAGATCCAATGAAGTGGTCCTGCAGGGTTCACATTTCATAATATATTAACGAGAAATCCGTAGCATGTTACTTCGTTTCGCTTGAGCCTATAATGGATGTTCTCTCTAAAGCACGTGAATAAATTATAAGTCACTTTAAACAAGGTTGGAGGGGGCGGTGGGGTGTGTAGTGAACCAACAGCTGCGAAGGTTTCCGGATTACACACTCTTCGATCCAGAACAATCTGCATGCTAAGCCTCCAACTCCGATAACTAGCCATTGCTACGCTGTTTTGTCACCGCAACAATACCGCTCGTTCAACTGTTCAGACCATCTTTTGCTCTTTCTCAATAACAACATGACCAACAACAATGACAGTCACGTTTCAGGAAGGTTATGATTTCATAATTTTAAGTATATACCTAAAATATGGAACTGAAATTACCCTGTAGATTTTCGGAGCAAACAGCTCATGTTATATCTAACAAAAAAGTGTAATGACATATTGGTGGGAAGTTCATAATTTTCTCTCAAAACAAAAAAACTATTTTTTTTCCCAAATGTTTAGCACCCTCTTATTCGGTAACTGTTGCGAGCAAGATCATCATTTTTGTTCATATCGATAGAAAATCTAAAGAATCATTCATCTCTCCGACCTGTTTCAATAACGTGGAGTAGCGTTTCTCAAACTTTTTTGAAGTGCGGACCACTTTTTAAAGTCAGAACAGTTCCGCGGACCACCTTACTCATGTTCCCTTCGAAAGCAAATTTATCATTTTCGTAGCATATTTTGATACCAGTATACTTGTATTTTAAAATTGAATTAAGGTTCGGTATTTTGGTCCCCTGTTATGAATTCGGGTGGTCCTTGGCTGGGTTACAGGCGCGGCGCCAGATGTGTCGGGAAAAGATGGCGAGAAAGACCACGTGTATAGTGCTCTAAGTCCCTCTTTTGTTGCTAAGAGTAGAGTTGGAAGTCGATAGACGGGTAGGGTAATAAATTTCATAAAATGTCAGTACTGAGAGAAAAAATGAAATTCGGTTGCCATGTATTATTTTTTTAATAAAAAAGCCGCTCTAAATAAGGGTTCGAATAGATCGGCCTACTAATAAATTCATAAAGAACAATCATGAAAACCAATTGTGTGACAATTCGAAAGGAAAAAGAAAACAATAGGAAATCATTTACAATAAAAGTTTGTTGGGTACAAATGATTACTAATTATGGCTAAGGATGATTTTAACACATGAGATCCTATGGCATCAGTCGTTGCATCAGAAATTTTAAATTGTTTAAGTTGATTTATAGTTTCCCGTCGGATCATGCCACAGGCACCGAACATGAGCCCAAAAACTGTCCAATGTGTGATATGGTATTGTGCTCCAAGATGCTGACAACAAGGCTCATATATGACTTGCTTTCACGACACACCTCTTATGGCTGTTGCTCGTGCATCTCGAAACGGATTGTGGGATCAAGAATGACACTCTTATCCTTCCTCAAACTCTGAGATTTTAAGCTATAGTGTGATACGCAATTCGTTTGAATTTTATTTTTTCTTCTATCTTGTTTGAAGGATTACAAGGGCAGACCTCGTGGACCACAGATGGTCCGCGGACCAGAGTTTGAGAAACGCTGACGTGGAGATATTCATGTAAATTTAATTGATAAATAACCTAATTTGAAGTCGCTGAACAACGCGACAAGATTGCAACGCTGTAGCCGCAGAGGCAGGTATAGGCAGTTAGGCAGCCCGAGTTCGTTGACCTCTTACATGAAGAGAGAAGGGGTGTGTTAGCGGCGATGTTCCCGGACTACTGGAACTTCCAACTTAATTTTCTAATTAACCATGCATTTAATCACAAAACATAATATAGGTTTTCTATTCATTTAAGTACAACCTATCGTTCCTTTCAATCTGCAGACTGGCCATTTCAATGTTATGAGAACAAACCACCAGAGCCTCCAATGTCGAAAAGCCATTTTTGGTAACGGCCGCTAGATGGAAGTACAGTTGCAAGCTATTACTCCTTACAATTCTATAACGGTTATAATGTGACTTCTTTTGCCGTCGCTGGATGGCAGCATAGTACAATTGATAAAAGTTGTCGCCACCGGCGTGGCTCAGTCGGTTAAGGCGTTTGCCTTCCGGTCTAAAGTTGCGTTCGAGCGCTGGTTCGATTCCCACTTGGGTTGATTACCTAGTTGGGTTTTTTCCGAGGTTTTCCCCAACCGTAAGGTGGCATGTAGCGCCATTCTGTTGAAAATTTCCCTGCGTAAGTCCTATCTCGTATAGCTGCTCCACGAAGTCCGTAAAAAGTCCTTATATACATCAGTATTTAGAGTTAAAAAAATTCTCCAATGATCTTGTGATTGGATTTTGCACACCACATTCGAACTTATTCTGGATGAACTGATATCTCATGGTACACACGAGGATTTTCTAACGCTCATATCCTTGTGTTCTGATAATTTACATAGCCTTAGAATGAATGTTTATTTGACAATAATGAACATCATAATGATGTATCGAAGGCATTCTGCCATCTGGCGATATACATTGAAACTTCTGATTTCATACATAATTTCATTGTACATTGACGTTAAAAGATATCTGACCATACTAATCGATAGTGATCGATAATTTGTTGGTGTAAGTGTGGATTCTGTAGTTATTACTTCTGTGAATAGATGGCGAAGATAATAGTCACTGTTGCCAATAGTAGATAAATAGACCCGTGTTATAGAATTCAATTTTTCATCCCACGATACTGATTGTAAAACAACACTGAGTTTGACCGGAAACCGCTGATGTTGTCTATTGGAAGAATAATGTATCCTTAATCTATATAATCATTTTCCTGACATTTTTAGCGGCTCCTAATAATGGTGCCACCTATTGAGAACTAGCAGAACTCTTTCAAAGTTTCTCAATTTTTATATATATTTGGTTCCGACTTATCCCGTGGTTGGAAAGTTCGCTTACACGATCATAAAATCGTAGGTCGGATACCTTTGAACGCCAGTGTACTTACAATTCAAAAGTTTAGTCACCTATGGACACAGAGTTATAGCTAATTATAAAAGTAAGACTTCGCAATTAATCTCTCAGAATAATAATAATAATAATAATAATAATAATAATAATAATAATCATCATCATCATCATCATCATCATCCTTGCATGTATTGGGCCTAGTGGCCCGTTACGTTCTCTTGCCAACGCTTGAACGGTCTGCCCAAGGATCTCTTGCCCACAGGATGGTAATTTAAAATTTGGCGTGGAATTCTAGAACGAGGCATTCTGATGATATGTGATCTTCAGTTTTGTCTGTATTTCTGTAGGTATTCCGTAATCTATTCAATCTGCAGTTCTTTCATAATATCAAAATTTGTAATGTGATCCATTCTCGTGTATCCCGCTGTACGACGCATAAATCTCATTTCTGCCGCCGTTAATCTTTGTGAATCAATATTACGAATCGTCCAAGCTTCACTACCAAAACAGAGTATAGGTCTGGCCAATGTTTTATAAATTCTGGTGCGCGTGTGTTTTTGTACTAAGGTTGGTTTGAATATCTGATTAATTATCCCCATTTCTCTGTTGAATTTAATAATTTTCTCATTCAAATCCTTTTCTTCTTCATATGAAATTTGGTAACCGAGATAACTAAAATTTTTGACTTGTTCGATGATCTTATTATTGATGCATATTTTGTTACGGATTGGTTCCTTTCCTAAAAAAAAGCCATCACTTTAGATCTGTCAGTTGAAATTTCCATATTGAAACTTTCTGCCATTTGATTAAAGTTGTAAACCAAACGTTGTAAATTATCTTCTGAAGTTGCCATAAACACAATATCATCAGCAAATAATAAAGTATCTATTTGGGACAAACGACTTATCGGTAAACTTCCATGTGGTTTCAATCTCCATTCCTTAATAATGTGATTCATGTATATTATAAATAATAGAGGAGATAAACTACAACCCTGTCTCACTCCTTGATTTATTCGTTTCCATTCTGAATATTTGTTTTCAATCCTAACCTGTATTATTATAAATACTGTAAATAGCTGTTATTAATTGATTTGGAATATCATCATGTGCTGAAATATTTAATAATTTGTTTCTATCTACTCTGTTGAAGTAATAATAATAATAATAATAATAATAATAATAATAATCTTGTTCGATCCATGTGATTCTCATAAGGAAAATCTGTCGTTCAGATGACGAAGCGAAGATGATAAATTTACCCTACTTATCGATTAACTCCAATAGTCTTTTTTACAGAACTCTTAAAACGGAAGTCTTCGACAAGCTGATAGCTGCGTGTCTTGCATAACAAATGAAGAGCGATGTTCCTCCATTTGCATAGCTTAGTCTTTTAATGCCAGTTGCCATGGAATTAAAACAAATCGCTTCAATGGGGAGCAATTCCAAATCTTTAAATAGATTCTCTAGCCGTAGTAGTCTGTCTGTTTCCCCTCTACTCTACGAGACAGTTCATAATCCTCCCATAAGCTACTTGAATTCTGTTGTTTTATTGCTTATTTGAAAGTAGCAGAATTTTTCATGCTATAAAACAAGTTGAAACTAGTATAAATTTTTTAGTCTTCCGTATTCCTCAAACTTGTACGTACCACACTAGAGGAAAAGTGTTCGTCTATTATCTTGAAGTAATTATGGAAATGCAGAATTAATTTGAATAAATGAAAGCCGTCACAGGAGGTGTTCCGTCATTTCAAACTTATTGTAGCTTCAAGGCGGTGATATACTTTTCACCAGCATACTTCTACTAACTTATAATGCAACTTTTTTTTTCTCAGAATCTATAGATCCTCTTGAAATAAAAATTTGCATGCTTAATATACACTATCTGTACATAAATAATTGTAATGTTTTCGAAAAACTCAATACATAATTTTTTAATTATTAAAAAATTGTATGCCATTAGAAAAGTCCAGGTTAACAGAGAGAGTTTGGAATTGAACGGGTTACATCAGCTGCTTGTCTATGCGGATGAAGTGAATATGTTAGGAGAAAATTCACAAACGATTAGGGAAAACACGGGAATTTTACTTGAAGCAAGTAAAGAGATATGTTTGGAAGTAAATCCCGAAAAGACAAAGTATATGATTATGGCTCGTGACGAGAATATTGTAGGAAATGGAAATATAAAAATTGGAAATTTATCCTTTAAAGAGGTGGAAAAATCCAAATACCTGGGAGCAACAGTAACAAATATAAATGACACTCGGGAGGAAATTACACACAGAATAAATATGGGAAATGCCTGTTATTATTCGGTTGGAAAGCTTTTATCATCCAGTCTGCTGTCAAAAAATGTGAAAGTTAGAATTTAAAAAAAAAAATTATATTACCGGTTGTTCTTTATAGTTGTGAAACTTGGACTCTCACTTTGAGATAGGAGCATAGGTTAAGGGTGTTTGACAATAAGGTACTTAGGAAAATATTTGGGGCTAGGAGGGATGAAGTTACAGGAGAATGGAGAAAGTTACATAACACAGAACTGCACGCATTGTATTCTTCACCGGACATAATTAGGAACATTAAATCCAGACGTTTGAAATGGGCAGGGCATGTAGAACGTATGGGCGAATCCAGAAATGCATATAGAGTGTTAGTTGGGAGGCCGGAGGGAAAAAGACATTTGGGGAGGCCGAGACGTAGATTGGAGGATAATATTAAAATGGATTTGAGGGAGGTGGGATATGATGATAGAGACTGGATTGGTCTTGCTCAGGATAGGACCTATGACGGGCTTATGTGAGGGCGGCAATGAACCCCCGAGTTCCTTAAAGGGCAGTAGTATTATTATTTAAAAATTTTAAGATTTTTTTCAGACGGGCAGCGTTTTAATAATAAATTACTGAAATATTTAAATTTTTAAATAATTCTTATTTTGAACTAATTTTTAATAAACATGTCTACAACATATACTACCGGTAACAAGTTACTTTTAAAAATATTTTTTATTTTTATTTCATTTCATACTAATTTCTTTAAAGAAAGATAAATATTATTTTAAAAATAAACTAACCATTCTGTCTTAAAGACTTTACTCTAGGCTATGTTGTTCACATGAGAGAAATTTACATGCATACAAAGTTTCATTAATAAGTTATATC